>CM053582.1:122367847-122403907 GCA_028627135.1 Pseudochirops cupreus
GTGTGTGTGTGTGTGTGTGTGTGTGTGTGTGTGTGTGTGTGTGAAAGAGAGAGAGAGACTGAGAGGAGGGATGGAGGGAGGGGGAAGGGAGAAAGAGAGAGAGGGAGGAAGGAGGGAGAGTGAAAGACCAGGACAGAGAGGGAAGAGAAAGAGAAGAGGAGGGGAGAGAAGTACAGAGTGACCATCCTACATGCCTCTCCACTGTATAGATGCGCACCCTTTTCCTCTTGCCTTCCTCACTCCCAGGCTCCCCCTGGATCTGCTCACATACCCAGCCATTTTCACTTTCCTTCTTTACAGATGGCAGCCCCACAATCTGGCAGCCTCCCCTACCCTCTTGAAAGGTTCAGAGTTGGTGATTTGTCTAAGGTCACACTTGGTGTAAACGGCAGAACTAGGTCCCCGAATCTAAGCCTAGACAGCTTTTCCCTACTGTGTGGTCTTAATTCCACTGCAGGGGATTTCTCCTTCCCAGGACAACCCTTTATGGGGTTGCTGGAAATGTTCTTTGGGGAAGTCATGTCCCCTTAATACAGATCTATCCGTGTCAAAAGATAGCATCCCAGAATGGATCAACTTCTCTACCTGGCACCCCAAGGGTTTTGCACACAGTAGGATCTTAATAAATCCTTATTAAATTGAACCTGGATTTTGACAAACACTCCTTCATTCTGTGTGACTTAAGGTAAGCACCTTCACCTCTGTGAACTGACCTCAGTCTCGTCCTCAACAAAATGGGGATGAATAGTAACTGTCCTGCCCCATCTTAAAGGCTGCTGTGAGAAAAATCCTTTATAAACCTTAATGCTATCTTTTCATTACTATTATTCATTTAGCAAATAGAATCTGAATCTAAGAGTTGGTTATCTAATTCCACTGGGACCTGACCAAGAATCTCCATTATAAGATCCCAGATAAGTGATTATCTAGTTCTATTTGAATATGTCTCATGTTGGGGACCTTACTACCTCCGGGGCAATATAGCAGTCTATTTCACTTTTAGACATTTTGTGGGATGCCTACGTGAGCAAGACCCAGAATGGGATCCATGGTGGAGTCAGGAATAAATAAGGCAGGATCCCAGCACCAGTCCCTGGCTCTAGAAACCCAGAGCATGGCAGAAGAGCCCAGAATTGAGGGGGTGCTGTGTAGTCTCAGAGGACTTCAGGTCAATGCCCTCCTTTGCTACTACTCACCTGGGTAACGTTGGACATGACAAACCACTTAATGGTGGTTTCCTCGTCTATAAATTGAAGGGTTCGGGTTAGGTAGGTCTGTAAGGTATCTTCCAGGTCTACATTCTATGATCCTAAAATTATTTTCATCCTTTTAGAGCTCTAGAGGTTTCAGACTGGCTTGGCCCAGGAGTCCTGGGTTGGACCAGGCATATTTCTGGCAGAGCAGGGCAAGGCAGGACAGGACAGGATAAGGCAGGACAGGGCAAGACAGGACAGGCCTCTTTTGTAAGGGCCTCCCCAGCTGCCCAGCTGTCTCAGTCAGGGCCTGGTTGGTGCCTTGGAAGGATTAGGTGGGTGCAGGCTGTGGATGAGGGAGTCTGGGTTTGGGATCCCGCCAGATCGGAGTCTTATTTCCTTTCCACGGGGACATGGTTGGTCCGTGCTGACCCCTGACCCTGCTGCACACACTGAGCTCAGTTCTGGGCTTCTCAGGGAAGGGACTGCTGGGCAAAGTTGACCGGCCTCCCCCAGTGAGAGGAAATGGTTACCGCTGCTATGGCAACATGGCCTTGTGCTGTCTGCCCAGGAACAAAGGAGGTTTTCTTGTCCTTTTCTTTGGCCCTTCTGAACAGGGGGAGCCCCCCTGCTGCTGAGAAGGGGGCGGGAGGGCGGTTGCTGCCTGCCAGGAACTGGTGGAGGGCGCTCCCCGCATCTGCAGGAGGCCTGAAGCCCCTGGCAGGGGGTGGTAAGTGCAGAAGGGAGCATGATGGAGGAAAGCCAGGATGCTGGGAACACAACAAGGCTGTTCGAGGGTCACTCTGAGGAGTTTGGGTCTAGGAGGGGCTGATCTCCCCTTCCCACTCCCAACATGCCCTCCTACCCTAGCCCTTCTCCTGGAATGTTCCATTCCTCTGCATTCCACCCCCTCCCTCCAGGCCTGTCCCACAGCCTGAGGGCAGCTTAGGTGGTGCCTGCAGACACTTCTGGGTTTCATAGGATCATCAGAACATGGGTGAGTAGGGCATAGGGTGCAAAAGGGGCCTTAGAGATCATTGGTCCAATCCCCTTTCAAAACAAAAGGCAAATAGCAACCAAAAATAGATCTTAGGGACAGTAAACTATAGTGGATAAAAAAGTCAGGAAGACCCAAGTGTAAGGGTTGTTTCTGACACACACAGCTGTGGGACCTCCAGCAATTCACTAGCCTCTCAAGGCCCTGGACAGCTCTCTAAGATTAGACATCACTGACCTACAGTAGGAAAGGGAATTTCCTCATGTGAGATTCAGTCCCCATCCCTTACAAGTCACAGAATCTCAGAGTTGGAAGGGGGCTTACCAATAATCTACTTCAACTCATACCCCAAAAAACCCCCACAAGTGTTCTATAGTGGATATTATAGATGGATAGACAAAGAGATAGATAAATAGATGATAGGTAGATAGATAGATAGATAGACAGATGCATGTAGATAGATAGATAACCCATTATTATCCATTTATTTTTATTTTATTTTATTTAAAATGGACCTGGAGTCATGAAGTCCTGAGTTCAAATTTGACCTCAGACACTTACTAGCTGTGTGATCCTGGGAAAGTCACTTAACCTCTGTCTGCCTCAATTTCCTCATCTGTAAAATGGGGAGAATAAGAGCACCTACCTCCCAGGAATTGTTGTGAGGATCAAATGGGATCATATTTGAAAAATATTTAGCACAGTGCCTAGCACATAGTAGATATTTAATAAAATGTTTATTCCCTTCCCATTCTCCCACTATAGAACATTTGGGAAGAAGTTATCCAGACTTTGCTTGGAGAGGGAAGAACTCACCACCTCCAAGGTAAACCCCTTCACTAATTATTTGGGCATTTTCCTGATGTCAAGCCTAAATTGACCTCTTTGCCACTTTACCAGCTCATTGCTCATGATCCTTTCCCCGTCCTCTTTTGGGCTGAGCAGAATGAGTCTGATCTCTCATCCATAGGGTATATCCATCCCTGAAATTACTAGATGAGGAAAGTGAGACGCAAGTCATAGGTAGCAGAGCTGGATTTGAATCCAGAGCCTTTTAATTCAAAGTCAGGACTCTTTTTATTGCCTGCCTTCCCCAGAGCAGCTCTCCTGCTTGACAGGGCCACCCCAGCCCTGGGCCACAGGGAATGGTTACTCCCCTGGGCCGGAGGATGCTGTTGTACTAGTTTTGTTGGCTCTGGAAGCAGAGGTCTCAGAGACAGGTGCTTGGCTTGGAGTCATGTGTCAAAATGATGGGAACCTTCCTGACTGACACGTATACTTTGGCTTGGGTGAGCCTCATGATCTCTGCAGTATTCAGAACTTTCCAAGGCAGAGAAGGTCATTTAGGAAGGAGGTTCAAGGAGCTGGGCCAACGCTAGCGGGTAGGAATGATAGCTGATGATTTCTTAGGATGAAGGTTAAGTTAGGAGGCCTTATGAGCATTCACTTCATGTTTGATTGATGCAACACCACTGTGGAATAGGGTTGGCAGCCTGACCTTGGGAAGACACAGGGCTGAGTAGTATAAGGGTCCTGTTCCTCAATTAGGAGTGTGTGCAGGTGCTGTAACTAGTTTGGGTCTGCTAACCACGTGGTATTTGGAATCCTGCCAAATCAGAGTCATATTTCCTTTGCATGGGGTCATGGTTGATCCAAAATTACCCCTAATCTTGCTATACGTGCTGAGCTCAGTTCTGGGTTTTCCATGGAAAGGTTTGGTTTTGGAGCTGAAACCAGTTACAAAATGTCTGTGCATGATCAAATTAGGGACCCTTCCGTCATTCATCCTGTCTTTTCAGAAACAAGCTCCACCCTCTTCCATTTGGGACTTGTATGAACAGCATCCTATACAAAGTCAACAACTTCCTGTTATGCTAGGATGCATCATGGGGTAAGAGATTTGGATCTAGGAGGGACCATAGTGCCTACTGGGGGTGATCCTCTCTTTTTACAAGGCTGAGAGAGGTTAATGGATTCACCCACAGTCACAGCTAGTAAGCAATATTTGAACTTAGGTCTTCCTGACTCCAAGCCCAGTGATCTATTCATTAGCTACCTCTGGGACTCACCAAGGGTCACTCAAACTAGTAAGTGACTAAGGTAGGATATGAACACAGGGCTTCCTCACTATATGATCACCTAGAATACACTAACTTTCCAGTATTGCCTCCTAATCCCTCTCTTCCATGTGCATATGACTTCAATCATTCCAGGTCCTTTCCCATTTCTTTGATTTTGCCCACTGGGTTCCTTATGCCTGGGACACTCCCCTTTCTCCCCATCTCCAGCTTATGAATTTCCGCTCATGCTTTAAAACCAAATTCAATGCCACCTCCTCCAGAAAGCTTTCCCTGATCCCCTGTTGGCAAAGGCCTTCTCCTTCACATAGCACATTGTTCATAGCTCTCTAGTGCACCCCCCATCTAATGTGGGTTTTTCTTAGTAGAAAGAGCATCACACTTGGGGTCAGAAAGACCTAGGTTTGAATCCTGCCTCGGGCACTGCTTAGCCGTGTGATCCTGGGCAAGCCTCAGTTTCCAACGAAATAGGGAGAATTAAAAGCATCTACCTCACAGGGGTGTTGGGAGAAGATGAGATAACCATAAAGCACTTTGCAAACCCTAAAACAATACACATGTGAGCCACCACCATCATCATTTTTATACACTTTGTAACCTCTTGGAGCTATGCTGTGTGTTGTTTAAATTGTATATTCTCTCCTAGTACTTAGCAAGATATTCTGTATGGTATGGACACCTTAAAATGTTTAGTCTTGGGGGCAGCTAGGTGGCACAGTGAATAGAGCACCAGCCCTGGAGTCAGGAGGACCTGAGTTCAAATCTGGCCTCAGACACTTAACACTTACTAACCGTGTGACCTTGGCCAAGTCACTTAACCCCAATTGCCCTGCCCTCCCCCCTCCAAAAAAAAAGGAAAAAATAAATGTTTAGTCTTGGGACAGGTCACCCAATCCCAAGACGTCTTTATCTCTGATCTTGAAACTACAGCCCCACTTTCACCTCACATCCGTCTGGTAAGCAGTGCTGGTTCCTATGGGCTGCCCTGGAAACTTCTGTGTGCAATGGAGATATGTAACACCATAATGTTAAAAGTGAGCAACTAGGTGTTGGAATGGAGAAAGAGCCGGGCCTGGAGTCAGGAAGAGCTGAGTTCAGATCCGATCTCAGATGCTTACTAACTGTGTGACCCTGGGCAAGTCACCTAATGCTGTTTGCATCAGTTTCCTCATGTGTGAAATGAAGTGAAGAAAGAAATGGCAAAGTACCCCAAGATCTCTGCCACAAAACCCCAAATGTGGTCATGGAGCATCAACATGACTGAAACAACTGAATAACAACAAGCCCAGAGAATGAAATGACACATTCACATTTCCTTGGAAAGTTGTGTAATACACGGACAAGAGAAGAGGGTTGGAATTCAAATGATCCGAGTGCCATTTATTGGTTGTATGACCTTGGGCAAGTCACTTCAACACACTGAGCCTGTTTCCTTAGTAAAATGGGGATAATAATACTTGAACTATCTATCATGAAAGGTTGTTGTGAACTATGATGTTTAGGGTGGTGGTGGTGGGAGGGAGGGGGAGGAGGAAGCCCTTGAGGGAAGAGACTCAGCTATGCAAGCTGATCTCCTGCTCCCCCACAAAGCTCTTTTTCACAGAGAACTGTGACAAAATGTAGAATGTCATACTTTCTGATGATTCCAATGTTGCTTCTTAACTCTTATTTCATCTTCAATTTCAAAATCAAATTGTTGGGTTTTTTTAAAAAACACAGGCTTTTGAGAATCTTATAAGTTTTGTACAACATGTGATCATGGACTCTCAAAATTTTGTTAGAACTTGAGAAAAACAACAGTTTGCCCCCCTGTCACTCTTGATTGTTGAGTATCTGTTGGTCCTGATGAATTCTGCAAAGAACGGAGGGTCAATTCAATTTCAGTGCTCTAATTGTGCTCTATTTGCCATAAAACAATGCTAAGAAGTGAGCTGACCATAGTCTTTCTTGGGTCCAATTCCCAGGAGATCCTTTTGGCTCTAGAATTCATTTGATTATTTTGAGCCCCTTTCCTAAATAAAACTTTGTGTTTGTAGCAGCAACAAAGAGCAATGTGGGAATGGAAGATTCCCCAGGGGACTTTTCCATGGCCATTTTCCAGCTCTTTTTTATTATTAAAGAAGTCTGTAAACCCACACTTATGACAAACTGCTAAGCATCTTTGTTAGCTTAGGTTAGCCATGTAATTCACAAAGCAGTCTGGGCACTTCACAGTGAAGAGAAGCAAAGCATTTTTTTTAAATCAGGAGACCTGAGTTTGAGTTTTGTCTCTGAAATTTACCAGCCATGTGACCAGAGGCAAACCTCAGCCTTCTTAGTCTCAATTCCTCATTTATAAAGTAGAATTACTCTTGCAAAAAAAAAGTGCTTTATAAACCTTAAAGCAAGGTAGAAATGACAGTTATTTCTTCCCCCTATAGCATCAAAGGTTACTAAACAAGAGGTGCTAGGGAAGGTACTAGTTAGGGACATTTCTAAGAGAGCCATTTCACATCCTGCTAACTTTGGAAAGGATTGTAGCTATATATAAATGAAATAGTGCCTGCCCTCAAGAAGATTATATTCTACTGAGGGCAAACTATATGTACCTTCCAAATTAAATGCAAAATATATACAAGTGACTTCCAAGGGAAGGCACTAGCAAATAGATAGGCTTCCTGTAAAAGATGGCACTTGACCTAAGCCTGGAAGGAAGCATGGGAGCCTAAGATGTGTAGGTGAGGAGGGAGAAGGGTCAAGGCTTGGGGGACAACTTGTACAAAGCCATGGAGACAGAAGATAGGAGGTCAGTCACGGGAACCAACAAACAGACCAGGTTGCTTAGAATGCAGATCTACATGAAGGAAAATGTCATGCAATAATCCAGCAAAGGTCAAGTGGATCCAGGTTCTAAAGGGCTTTAAAAGTCAAATTGAGGAATTTGTCTAGTATTTTATCCTAGAGGTAAGAGGGAATCACTAGAGCTTTCTGAGTAAGAGAGTAACAAGGTTAGACTTGTGCTTTCATCATATCATTTTGGCAATTAGGTGGAGGGTCAATTGGAGAGGGGAGAAACTAGAGACAGGAGACCATTTAGGAAGTAATTACAATAATGGGGGTAGGAGGGATGAATTCTAGCTTGCATAGAGAGAAGCTGGTGGATGCAAGATATATTACGTAGGAAGAATTGGCAAGACTTGGCTGCTGATTGGATGGGACAGGTGAGGGGGAAGGAAGAGGCAAGGAGGACTCGGAGGTGCTGAATTTGTGAATCTGGAACGACGGAGAAGACAGAGATGCTCTTGCCAAAAATGATGCCATTAGAAAGAGGAAGAGTTCCTCCCATTATCCATTTCTGCCTCCATAAAATAATTTCCAGATTCTGTGGAAATATGTGTTGCATGACTTAATGGGTAGCCTATTTCTTCTTGTCTTCTCAATGGGTGGGGGAGGAGTGGGAGGGAAAGAGAGAATTCAGAACTGAAAATGCAAATTTCCAAAGAATTTTATTTAACTTTTTAAAAAGATAATTTCTAGGACTGAGAGTCACTTTGATAAAGAGTGTTTGGTTCATTTTTGTTTTTATTTTGTTTTTATTCTTCTTCTGCAAATGAATTTGATCGCTGTGTGGGAGGCATGAGGATAAATTTGTCATTCTTATACTACATCAGGCAGGAGAGTTGGCTTTTAGCTAACTCCATCTCCCAGGAATCTCACAAGACAATGGGGATACACATAAGTACCTGTCCTTAAGGAGCTTATAGTCTATAAAGAGGAATAAACGCACAAATAAGATAATTTAGGATGAAGAGAGAGCACTAAAGGCTTGAGGTGAGGGGAGATCATGGAGGGCTTCATGGAAGAGATGGTACCTGATCTGAGCCTTGAAGAAAGTAAAGGACTCTAAGAGGCAGAAAGGAGGAGGAAATACATTCCAAGAAGGGTCATGGCCTGTGCAAATGCAGGAAGGCAGGAGATGGAATATTGAGTCTAGCTTGGTTGAGAGATAATGTACAGGATAGTAACAGAGACAGGAAAAGAAGGTTAGAGCCAGATTATGAGAGCCAAATTATGAAGGGCTGTAAAAGCTAAGATTAGGAGTCTGCATCTTAGCCTAGAGACCATAGAGAGCCAGGGAAGATTTTGGAACAGGGAATTGACATGGTCAGATAGCTGACTTTAGTAGATGGTTTTGGTGCCTATGACAAAGATGGATTGAAGAGCCAAGAGACCATTTAGGAAGGTATTGCAATAACTGGAGATGGGGGAGGACCTGGACTACAGTAGTAGCCAAATGAATGAAGAGAAGGAAGACAACTGAGAGGTGGGTGGAGCAGAATCAGTGGGATTTGCCAACTGATTGACTGGACGTAGCAAAGTGAGTGAAAGGGAGGAATCAAGGATGACTCCAGGTTATAAACCTGGGTAACTGGAAGGATGCAAGTCACAATAGCTAGCAACTCATACTTCTATAGGACTTTAGGGCCACCAAATATCTTATCTACACTTATCTCCCTGATTTAATTCAACTCTCATAACAATCTGAAAAACAAATAGTATAAGTATCATTATCTCCATTTTATAAGTGAGAAAATAAAGTAAATACTCCTCTGCTGTTCCATCATGGGATAGAAGCCTATGCTGGTGGAACACAAGCTCTGGTGGGTCCTACTAAGCTGAAAAGGCTTCAGGTTGACCTCTGATGGACCATGTGTCTGTCACCTAACTGACAATAGAGAGACTTAGGACCAGAGAGGCGGCCTCCAAAACATGAATCTTGGTGACCATCACAGTGGTAAGGGAGAGCTGAGTTTAGAGACAGAGGACCTAGGTTTAAAACAAGTCTCCTGCTTCTTTCTTCTACCCCTCTGATCCCCAACTCAAAAATCTATGATGTAACGAAAGGGAAGGCAACATAGGGAGACAGATAGATAGATAGATGGATGGATGGATGGATGGATGGATGGATAAGCAGACAGCCATATACAGATAGATGGTAGATAGGATAGATGGAAAGATAGAGAGATAGACATATACAGATAGAAGGATAGACAGATAGATAGATAAAGGGTTTACTGTGTGCCCAGCACTGTGCTAAGCACTAAATATATCGATAAAAGCAGGCAAAATCTCCCTCAAAGAGCTTGTGTTCTAACTGGAGAAGCCAAAGCTTGAAGGAGAACTGGGAAGCTGAACAGGGTTAGTGGAGGTGTGTTTATACTCAGTAGCATAGGTGCCTGGAGATGTCCTAGAATCTGCAACCAAAGCTGGTCTATCCAAGTCCATGTTAGTTCCAGTGTCAGAGTCCAATCTCAGGCAAGAAGTGATTGGAGTCAAGTGCAGACAGGATGATCTGAGATGCCCTGAAAGAACATTTGGTAGCTAATAAACAATTATTAAGCACCTATTATGTGCCAGACACTGTGGATATTCAGTCAAAGGACTCGGATGTGAATCCTAAAGATGCTGGTTTCTGCCTATGTGACATTAGGCCATTTATAAAATGAAAGGATTGGACCAGATCAGGGATTCTTGACCTTTTCAATTTCATGGATCCCTCTAGCAGTCTGGTGAAATGTTGAGACCCCCTTCTTAGCATAGTATTTCCTTTTAAACTTGAAAGAAATGCTAAATGTCAGGAAGAGGTTAGTGAGATTACAAATATATGTATTTTTTCCAGTCCAAGTCCATGGAACCCTGAAATTTATCCATGGGCCGCAGGTTTAGAACCCTTCTACTAGATGATCCCCAAGGTCTCATCCATCTTCTCATCTATCATCCCACAAAACTAAGATGTGGAGGGGTTGGGATACAACTTAATAGGGGGAACACATGTACTAATTAAATCTTTGGAAATATTGTTGTATATTACACAGAAGGAAACTGAGGCTCAGAGTAGGGAAGGCCACACAGTTAAGAGTTAAGGGAATCAGCATTCACAAGCCAGTCTTCCAGCTCCCAGGCCAGCTCTCTCCCAGCCGTACCACAGAGCTGCGATGTCCCTGAAATGGAAGGGAATTGGCAACCGTGGCTCCAGTAGCTGGAAGCCAGGATTTGAAGTTGAGTAAGAATGTTGCTCACAGACTTTGGAAGAATTAGTAACATGGGCATTGACTGCAGAGCTGCTTCTGAATTTCCGAAATGAGAAATGATCTCGACCAAGATGTTCATCATTAAATTTTCTGTAACAGCCTGAGTGGCCCATATCCTCCTTCCAGGGAACATGCCATCGTGTGCAATGTATTTAAAACAGCCCACGCTAGACCTGCAGGGAACATGAGCTACTTTGTAAGAATGTTGGAATGCGTTCCTCCCAGGAAGGAGACATTCTGGGATCCTTGGCGTCAAAGAGACGAGGAAAAGAAAAGAAGGGGAAAAAATACTTTTTCTCTTTCCCCCCCACCCTGCTTCCCCAAGTTAGGCCCCTACCAGCTCTAACAGAGTCCTTTTGCTCTCCCCTTAACCCACTTTGCCTGTGGTTTAGACAGAGTTCTTACCAAGGTATCCATAGAGGAGAGAGGGGTAGGGTGAGTCAATGGACCACAAGCTTGTTTGAGATGGAAAATCACTGTGGTTTCCATCAAAGTACAATAATAATAATCCTCTATTTATTTCTATTACTTTAAGTACATTGCCTTCCTTCAAGCTCCTATGAACCTCACTCTAGCTCTGAGAAGTAGGAAGGCAGGGGATTACTGTCCCTGCTCCCCAGACTCAGCATCTCTTCTCCCACTGCTGTGACTTTGCACAGGCTGCCTGTCCTACATACTTGGAATGCATTTCTTCCCCCCCACTGCCTCCTAGAATGCTTGGGTGCCTTCAGAGCTCAACTGAAATTGAGTGCCACTTCCTGGAGAGTCTGTTGGAAGTCCACTCCCTCCCTGAACCCCTATCCTAAAGAATGTAAGAGATGGGAATGTTTCTTTTACTGCCTAGCTGAAGCAAAGTCAACTCAACAAGCATTAAGTGCTTACTATATGCCAGAAAATGCACTAAACCCTGGGGATACAAAGAAGGACAAAAACAGGCCTTGCCCTCAACGAGCTTATACTCTAATGGGGGAGGAGAGAGACAATGTGAAACCAAGAACAAACAAGATATATACAGGATAAATTGGAGATAATCCCAGAGGAAAGGAGTTCAAACTGAGTACTATCAGGACGGGCTTCTTCCAGAAAAGGAGATTTTAACTGAGACTTGAAGGAAGCCAGGGAAGCTAAGAGGCAGAGGTGAGGAGGGAGAGCATTCTAGGACTAGGGAACAACCAATACAAAGGCAGGGAGACAGAAATTGAAATGTCCTGTTTGAGGAACAGAGAAAGAGCCAGGATTGCTGGAGTGTGAGCAGACCAACTGCAAAGGTAGGAAGGGGTCAGCTTATGAAGGGTTTTAGAAATCAACCAGAGAATCTTCTGTCTAATCCTGGTGGTAATAAGTAGAAAATGATGATTATCAAGTGAGCAGGGGATATAGTCAGATCTTTGAGAAAGACCACTTTGGCACCTGAGAGAGGGAGGATGGACTGAAATGGGGGAAGACTTGAGGCAAGGAGAACAGCTAGCAGGTTATTTAAATAATCCAGGCACGGGATGATATAAACCTACACCAGGGTGGTGGCAGTCTCAGGGGAGAGAAGGTGTTATATGTAAAAGATACTATAAAAGAATCAACAAGACTTGGCAACAGATTGGATATGGAAGGAGAAAGCATACCACGCTTCCCCCTTGGGAACCAGTGCACTACTCAAGTTTTCTGTCTGCTATCTCTCAATCTCACTACATGTTTTAATGTAGTAGATGCTTAAATAATGTTTGTTAAATTTGACTGAACTGAATCCTCATTCTATAGAGGAGGAAATGAAGCCTAGAACAGGGCAGTAATTTAGCCAAGTACACTGCTTCCAGTGAGCAGTGGCACTGGGACTGAGAATTATGGAACATTTGAAGGGCATCTAGGGATCAAGTTCAAAATAGTCCAGACTTGGAGTCAGGAGGCCTGGGTTCAAATTATGTCTTGGATAATTACTAGCTATGTGAACCTAGGCAAGTCAATTTACTTCTCTAAATTTCAATTTCCTTATCTTGATGAAGTTTCTCCTTGTCTTTTCTTCATCTCACAACCCCCTAACGCAATCCCCCACCATCTCTTCATTTCCTTCTGTCTCTGAAGAAGAGGTGGCCTTTGTCCTTGACACTTCGAAGAGGTGGACTTTCCCCTCAAAGTCAACTCTGTTACATGTACTCTTGAATTATAGATACATACCTACATGGATAGATACACATTATACATACATATATATATATATATGTATATATATATATGTACACACACACACACACACACACACACACACACACACACACATAGAGAGACTGATACCTAAGTAGATAGATAGATAGAACGAGCATGTGTTAAGTGCCAGGCACTGTACTAAGTGCTGAGGATATAACAAATGCAAGCAAATAAGGCAATCTCTGCCCTCAGAGAGCTTACATTCTGATGGGAAGACATTACACTTAAAAGAGAGCTAGAAAGTGGGTTAGGGATGAGGTGCAAGTGGGACATGGAGAAGACCAAAGAACACTGTAGAACCCTGGGTCCTGGAAAGATAAAGCAAAAGCTGAAATGTCAGAACTGTAGGCCCCAAGGATGATGTCCAGGTTACCAGTGGGGAAGAGATAGAGGCAATGGTCCCAGTAGAGGCAGCATGGATGAATACTTTATCATTTTGATGATCTCCTTAGTCCCCATCTGTTCAATTATCATCTATGCAGAAGATACCCAGGTCTATATCCAGACCTACTCTCCTGAGCTCTAGTCAGTATCACCACCTGCCTATTAAATATTTCCAATTAGATTGTCCCAAAGGCATCTCAGACTCAATATGTCCAAATGTAACTTACCATCTTTCCCCCAAAAGTTACCCCTTTTCTGGACTTTGCTATTTCTATAGAGGATAAATCTATCCCTCCAGTCTATAGAGGACATGGCCATCCCTTCAGTCTCCTAGGTCTCCAACCTTTGTGCCATCTTAACTCACTCACCCCACAAACACACCAGCTCCCACATCTTGTTTCTATCTCCACAATATCTCAGTCATTTCTCCTTCTCTCTGCTCATACAGTCATCACCCTAGTTTAGAGCGTCATTACCTCTCAATAACTTCTCTATTGGTCTTCCTTCTGTAAGTTTCTTCTCTTTCCAATCCATTCTCTACTCAGCTGTCAAGGTGTCAACGATTTTCTTAAAGCAGGCGTCTGACCACATCACTGTGCTACTCAGTAAATTTCAGTGGCTCCCTATTACTTCTCATATGAAATATAAACTCCCTGGTCTGGCATTTAAAGCTCTTTAAAAATTGTCTTCTCCTCTAATTCCAATCTTCTTGGGTCAGTTCCATTTTATCTTTCCAGGTACTCTACAGTCTGGCCACATTAGCCTACCTGTTAGACATATACCCCAAAGAAATCACTGACAAAAATAGAGGGGAGGGGGCTCTATATGCACTAAAATATTTATAAAAGCACTTTTGTGGTAGCAAAGAACTGGAAACAAGGAAGATGCACATCATTTGGGGGAATGGCTAAACAAATGGTGACATATGAATGTAATGAAATTTTACTAAGCTACAATAAATGACAAACACGATAAAAGCAGAGAAGCATGAGAAAATGTACATAAATTGATGCAAAGCAAAGTAATCGAAGACAGGCAAATAATAAGCACAATGAATACATTGATGTAAATAGAACAAAACTATAAAACAATCAAAATTAAATATCATAAAATTTTAAAGACCAAGATTGGCCCCAAAGAAGAGATACCAGAAGACACGTCCTCTTTCTGCCTCATAGAAATAGGAATCGATAGGTGTGGAACTTCCATATAACATGAGATTTTTTTGTGATGCATGTATTGGTATTGCTGATATTTAAATTTTCCTCCCCTTTTTTTCTATTTTTTTGAAGAGGAATGGCTCTCTGGGAAGAAGGGAGATACAAGAGGAAATGATGCCACATAAAAATTTTTTAAAATAAAAGACTCAGTTCAAGCACCACTTTTTATAGTTTTTTTTTCCCAGTCCACATAGCTACTAGTTAATTTCTTTCCCTGTAAGGTTACCTGGCATTAACTTTGTATATTTCTTGCATACACGTATAACTATCATATTGGAATATAAGTTCCTTGAGGGCAGAGACTTTTTACTTTTTCTTTGTATTTCTAACTCCGAGTACAGTGCCTGGCATATAGTAAGAGCTTAATAAATATTTGTTGATTATTACACACATGAATCAGATTTGTTGATGTCTCTCTCATTTTTTTTTTGCAATAATACCATCCCCATCCCCATTTTTAATTCTTTTGGCATTCTCTTCTCTCTTAGACCTCTTGAAAATGGATCTCCTCATACTTTCAAAATTGTGTCCCCTCCAGTTTATGTATTTTTTTCTCTGCACAATTGCTTTGTTCTGATTACTCTTCCTATCTTCATCTTCTTAAGTACCCTTTCTACTTCCTAATAAAGTCAAAAAGACCTGAGTTTGAATCTAGTTTCAAGCACTTAATTTCTAACTATGTTACCCTGGGCTAATCACTTAATCTCAGAGAGCTGTTTTAAGGATCCAATAAGATCACATAGGCAAAGTGTTTTGCAGACCTTTAAATTCCATAAATGTGAGTTATTATTATTATAAAGTACAAATCTGGTGGCTATACTGAGATCAATGAGAATGAATTGCTGTAGACACCCTCACAGATTGGTTGCATTCTACCTCTATTTGTTGTCCCAGTTTCATCTTTTAACACAGCCTGATTTAGTTGTATTTCATCCCAAACTTTCTACAGGCTTGCATTCCTCTCTGCTGCTTTTTCCTCATTTTTAATGTGATACAGCCCACGTTTCCCTACATTCTCTTTCACAACGTTCCACCATATATGAATTCACTTTCTAAACCCTTTTTGACTTTAGCTATCATTTTTCTCTGCTTAAAAAGATGAAATGTTTGCTATTTGAGGTGGTTTCTGTACTCTTTGGGGCTCCTTATTATAAAGGGGTGTGTGTGTGTGTGTGTGTGTGTGTGTGTGTGTGTGTGTGTGTGTACATTTGAAGCAGATAGGCGGTGCAGAGGATAAGACTGGTGGCCTTGCAATCAGGAAGACCTCAATTCAAATTCTGCCTCAAACTCTGATTAGCTACATGACCCTGGGCAAGCTGCTTAATCTCTTTTAGCCTCAGTTTCCTCATCTGTAAAATGGGGATATTAATTGCTCCTACCTCCCAGGAGTGTTGTGGAGATCAAATGAGATAGTATATGACTAAGCACTTTGTAAACCTTTAAAATCTATATAAATGCTAGCAGTTACTATTATCATAATGAGTTAATTAAAGTTCTTTAGGAAATAGTGATAGAGGCAATGTCTTTACCTTTATCTACTTCCCATTTGTCAAACTCAAAAGCTTATTTGAATAAGTTGGAACTGACTTTTAATTGTACATAGCACCATCTTATTCTTTATCCTCTAACTATTAGTGTTCTAACTTTATAGAGACAAATGATTCAGAAATGACACCAACATCAGAAGCCATTTGTTTCTTGTCTAAAATTCAATAAATTTCTTTTTTTGTGATGATGTTCAGTGTATGTAATACCCACTGCCTTCTGAATCTCTTCCTTAAAAGCATGTTCACTATATTCGGGCAGGAGATTATGAGTCTACAAGTTTTTGGCCTTTTCCATTTTGTTCCCAAACTAAAGTCACAAGGTATCAAGGTATATGGTGACTTAATTGGAAGGTTCTTGTCAAGTCTTTTGTAGACTTTCTCTACTTCTTTATCCTCTATATTGCATATTGGCCCATAAGCTGAAACTACTTTCATGGTAGTCTTTTTTTTTTTCATGATAGAACTCTTCATGGGACAGTAGCCATGGGACAGTGGATAAAGTGTTGGGCCTAAAGTCAAGAAGACTCACCCTCCTGAGTTCAAATCTGGCCTCAAACTAGCTGTGTGACCTTGGGCTAGTCACTTAACCCCGTTTGCCTCAATTTCCTAATATACAAAATGAACCAGAGATGGGAATGGTAAATTTCTCCAATATCTTTGCCAAGAAAACCCCAAATGGGGTCTCAGAGATGAGGACACAACTGAAACAACTGAGTAATAACAAAAACTCTTTTTGAGGCAGTGCAGAGAGTGATGATCAAGTGTCCAATTAAATTCTATTTCTCATTGTCTCTGGAGGCATGTTGAAACCAGTTCTGCTGATGCCTTGAGTTCCCTCTCCAAGGGTAACTGGGGTAATATCCTTCTATTTAGCTACAGTGTCCTTGTGCCTTCTTGTTTCATTTTATGCAAAAACATCAATAGTGATGTGGTTCATTTTATTCCATAGTAGGTCAGCTTGCTGGCCACCAGACAAAGATTTCATATTTAGACCACTAACAGTTAAATTTGAGTTCATAGACAGTCTAAGGTCTGTCCTTGTTACCTCTGATCTTATTGCTGTAGACACATAAGGTGGTCTCAGAGGACTGAGAGAGGGCTAACTAGTATTTGCCTTCATTTTATGGTTTGCTCTGTCCAACTCCTGAACCAAAGCTTCCTCACTGCAAATCCAACACTCCCTTATACAATAGCAACCTATCTCTCTGCAAGTTAGCCTATCTGTTTCCTCCTTTCCAGTTTTTCCTAATAACCACTTGCAGAGGTCTCAACCACCTCATTCTGCAGACGATCTAGTCAGAGAGCCAGGAACTCAACTAATATCTACTAAGCACCTTCTACATGGCTAGGCACCATGTTAATCACTGGAGAGGCAAAGAAGGGCAAAAACAGTCCCTGCTCTCAGGAAGTTTCCAGTCTAATAGGAGAAACCACATGGACACAATTATGTACAAACTATGTGTGTTTATGTGTGTATGTGAGTGTATGAGTGTGTGTGTGTGTGTGTGTGTGTGTACACACACATATATACACACATTGTTAACCCTAAAGTTGGGTTAAAGGAGACAAACAAGCTATACAGTTATATCATTTATTCTCTTAAAGCTAGCAGATATGTGATCATGGATCCAGAAGAAAACTTCTAACTGCTCAAACAAAAGAATGAGAAGACTTAAACACATTTTAAAACAATGCCAACTCAGGGTCAAGTTTATGATAATAAGAAAGGAATTTTCTTAATAAGAAAAGAGAATTGACAGGGTGTCAATTGATTTTATGACCTAGAACATCTGTCTTTCCTTTATTATTAACATGCCATAATATAGTATATGTCCACAAAATATTAAGATGAGAAAAAATTCCATTATTCAAAATAGCGTCTCAGGTTAAAGGTCTCATCCTTGAAAGAAGAAAGAATGCTCCTACATGAGCCCCATCTGGGGTTGTTTACATAGGAAGGGGTATTCTCTGAGTTTACTCAGACAACAAAGAAGCTGTTGGGTCCAGGCTCTTCTTCTCATTTAGTTCAGGCTCTGCCCTTATTGAAGTTATTAAATTCATATTAAATTATTATCAATATATTCACGTGTACATATGCACACATAAACACATGCACATATATGTGCATGTGTACATACATACACACATACACATATACATATACTTATACATATATATGATAAATTGGGGATGGTCTCAAAGAGAAAGCACTGATTAAAGAGGACTGAGAAAGGTTTCTTATACAAGATAGGACTTTTGCTGAGACTTGAAGGAAGTCAGGGAAGTTGGAAGTAGAGATGAAGAGGGAGAGTGTTCCAAGCATGGGGGCACAGCTGGCCAATGAAAATGCTCACACTCAGGAGGTAGAGTGTTGTGTTCAAGGAAAAGCAAGGTGGCCAGTGTTGGTGACTCATAGAGGATTTCAGGAAGAGGAAGGTATAAGAAGACTAAAAAGGTAGGTGGGGTTCAGGTTATGAAGGGCTTTAAAAGCCAAACAGAGGTTTTTCTATTTGATCATGGAGATCCAGGATCTATCAAGCATCTCCAAAAATCTTCCATGTTTCCTTTCCTCACCACTTCCACACCCCCCCCCCCACACACACACACTCCCATGGCTCATACATCCTGAGCTCCTCTGACAGGATTGTCATCTAGCCTACCTGTCAAACAAATCTCTCAGAGTACAAACATTAGTATATGTGAAAACCGATTTACATTCCAACTACTACTTGCCCCTATCAAGACAAAGCTTTCTTTAATTGAATTTCGAGAAAGCATTGTGTCACAAGAACCAAGGCAGGAGAAAGGTGATTGGTTAGGTTTCTTTGGGAGGTAGAGAAGGAATGTTGAGATGTGGGGAAATACCAAACTCTCTTGAACATACTGAAAGTCTTCAAAGAGAGGAGGACTTTCTTTTGCTCCTCTTCAAATCTCTGGATGATCTTTGGTGGGGCATTTGAAAGAATGTGGATCTTCGTCAGGAATTTAAAAATATCTTGGATCTGATATTCTAGGA
This sequence comes from Pseudochirops cupreus, assembly GCA_028627135.1. NCBI lineage: Eukaryota > Metazoa > Chordata > Mammalia > Diprotodontia > Pseudocheiridae > Pseudochirops > Pseudochirops cupreus. Next base: position 122,386,553 of record CM053582.1, read on the forward strand.
TATTCCTTCTCCTCAATTGCCCAGATCAGGTAGTTTATAACTCTCTTACAGCACTTCAATTCAACACGAGATTTCTTAAGCATGATGGATGGAGCAAGGTCCCTTGGGAAAAAGGAAGGACTGGCATCTAAGGTCAAGATGGAAAAGACGTTAGCTCAAAAAGGCCAAGGTCTCCCACTTCATCCTCGGTCATCTCCAGTCATCCTGATCTATATCTGGCCCCTGGACCCAGATGGCTCTGGAGAAGAAAGTGAGCCTGGTCTTTGCACAGCCCTCCCTCATTTAAATTCAATTCACTTGCAAGTCATGGCATCATCTTCCTGACACCATGGTCCTCTTTGAGAATGAAGGAGAAACCACGCACACAACAGAGATTAAATCTGGAAAGAAAAGAGGGACTCTTACTCTGAGACAAGGAAGGGAAGGGAAAGATTGGGAGCTGAGTATAGAGGGAAATCTATGCTTAGATGAAGAAGTAGGAGAGATTATGCTGGATGGTCTTGACTTCTATAGTAAAGAAGGTGGGTAGGAGGAAGCAGAGAGAAAGGCATAAGCTTACTGAAAAATGGAACTGAAGTCTAAGAGTAAAATGAAGAGGACAGGTTTGCACAGTTACTGGCTCTAGCCTGGACCTGGCAAAAAGAACAAAGACCAGAGTGAGGTCAATATGAGATTAGAAACTGAAAGTATCCAAGCAGGGGAACCTGTTGAGGTAAAGGAACTAACATTAAGCCTGAACTCATACGTCATGATGTTGTGAGCTAATCTTTGTAAGAACACCTCAGCCTCATTTGGGGCATTATACCCATCTTCTAATCTGTCCTGAAAGACTTAGGTTTATGGACCTTGAAGATGAGGTCTTCAAGTTTCTCCTGAATTTCTAACCATTCTTTAAAGCTCGGCTGAAATGTCACCGACTCCGGGAAGCCTTCCTCTCTTATTAATGACCTTCCTCCTTAGATCTTAGAGAGTACTCTGTACCTTTCTAAAGCACTGATCATGTATTGTATTTCTCTTCATTGGTATCTTATCCCTCCACACAGACTGTGAGTTCCATGAGGGTAGGGATTCTGCCATACCCAAACATTGCAGTTCTCCTACTGTTGAGCACAGGACTCTACGTGCTTAATAAATGCCCACTAGTGGTGGTGGTTGTTGAGAAAGAAGGGTTGGGAAACAGAAGAGCCTCATCCCCATCTTGTATATATGGAAAGTGCTGAGGGATTAAGGGTTCAAGTTTAATTCTTAGAATCTATGACTTCCTATCTGGCCATGGATGAGTGTCTTCCCTCCCTGAATGTCAGTTTCTCCACCTGTGAAATGGGATAACAATGCTGGACATACCTACCCCAAAGGATTGTGTTTCAAAGATTGGGATTTCATTGCTCCTGCTAATGCCACAGGTCATTGTGGTTGGAAAAGTTTATTTCCCTAATTCCTAATGCTCTAGTAATGAGTTTCTCTCTGTGCTTAGCTAGAGCCCTCCTCAATCTATGAACATATGGGCTGTAGTAAGAACCTTTCTGGTTTGATAGAACCTTGAAGAAGTTTGATTTCATTAGCAAACCCTTCTAGGTCCCAAGGTCATCTCCATAGTAGAGTGAGGAACAGGAGAGGGAACTCCTCCAAAGCCTTCACAACCTGGTTCCAACTTACAATTCTCATCTTATTCCTCATTTCTCACCCTTACACACTGAAAGGTCTGGTCATACTGTCCTTCTTACAGTTCCTAGTACCAGCAATGATATCCAGTCTCCCAACTCTGTGACTTTGCTCTTGCAATACATTTCTTTCTCACCTCCACATTTTGTCATTCCCTTTAAGGATCAGCTCAAGTGCCAACCCATACACAAAACCGTTCATGCTCCCTCTCTTCTCTCACCTTCAATTATAGTGTTAGACATGAAATCAGGAAGACCTCAGTTCAAATCTTACCTCAGATACTTACTAGTTGTGTGACCCTGGACAAGTCATTTAACCTGGCCTCCATTTCCTCATCTGTAAAATGGAGATAAAAATAGCACCTACTTTACAGAGTTATTGTGGGAATCAGATTATACTGAAAAGCGTTTTGCAAACCTTAAAGAACTTTCTAAATGTTAGCTATTATTATTAGGTTAAATCATTTATGTTTATTTGCATATATTTTATATAAATATTACATATATTATTAAATACATATATAAATATTTACTTATATTTGCTCATTTTTTCCTCCCCTGATATAACACAAGCTCCATGAGGGCAGAGTCTGCTTTTCTTTCCATCCTTGGTTCTTCAAACCCCAGCACAGTTCCAGGCACATAGTAGGTATTTAATAAATGTTAGACTGCTGGAAGATGAAATGAGATAATGTGTGTGAAGTGCAATTGTAAAGGGCGATTGAATGCGCCTTGGCTGTATCTCCTGGCCTCTTTCCTCTCATCCCCTTGAACCGGCAACCACTGGCTCTCTGCGCCATTGCCCATCTCTCTGGGAGGCCTGCTGGGGGCCTCCTATATGCCCTTCAAGGTTATCTCTCTTCTCTCTCCAGCAGCCAGCAGAATATTCCCCTTCAGGGTTCTCCAGCGAACAGCTCCGAATTATCCTCTCATTAGCGATGATACATCCCTTTCGAACACGGTGCCATTTTCTCATACCATCTCAGCATCTAACATTAGGAGATAACTGCGTTCACAACATATGTCATTACTCATTAAGGGACTTTTTCTGGATTATGGCTGAGGCTTAATGACTTGTTAAAGATGTTTAACACTTACAATTTTGTTTTTAATTTAGGAAGCAGCATGATCAAACTGCGCCGGGAGACTCTCTCTCCGATTTGGGGAAATCTGGAGATTGGCCTACTCGGAGGGCTCTTGAGCAGGGGAGGTGATCCTTAAATTGAATTGCGGCCCTCCAAGGCGTGTTTGCATGTCAGCTGCTGCCATGATCTGACATGTTAATGGAGCTGAGGAAACAATGTGTTTCAGAGGTAATTGCTGAAGTAACGAGTTCCAGGTAACATTTGCCTTAAAAAAGAAGTATGCGCCTTCTCAGGAGACAGGGCAGAGGGAAGCTGGCGAGGGGGACGATGGGAGCTAGATCTGCTGACTGTTGGTGGGCTGCAGCAATGGGGCTCACGTCCCTACTTCCCAGTGACTTCTATGTGGACTCCCAGAGCCCCTCTAAAAAGAATCCTCTGTTCCTAATGATGATACATGCCTGACTGATGTCTAGGGTCTGGTTGGACACGCCAGTTGGAGCGCATGAACCCAAAGAGGGCTTCACATCAAGAGGAAACTGGGTGCAGTAGAAAGAGGGCTGGGTTTGAAGACAGCAGGGACATGGGTTCAAATATTCTACTTTCTATGTGTGTGACCTTGGGTAAGTACCTTCCTCTTCCTAGGACTTTGGTAAAGAAAGACAGAAAAAGGGTAGGGGAAGAAAGGAAGGAAGGTGAAAGAGGATGGAGAGAAGGCAGGAAAAGGGAAGAAAAGGAGGGAGGGAGGAAGATACAAGGGGCTTGGATTAGATGACCTCTAACTTCTAACTCCATGAATTGCTAAAAATTATTGAATGATATTAAAAGTATATATCATACAATAATTAAGTACATTACTCTCTCCATAGATAATAATAGACAATATTTCTATATTGATATAAGACTTGCAAAATACTTTACAAATATTAACTCATTTTATCCTTACAAGAATCCTAGAAGATAAGTGCTATTATTAGCCTCATTTGTGAAATGAGGAAACAGAGATAAAACAGCAGTTAAGTGACTTGCCCAGGGTCACACAACCAGTAAATATCTGAGGCAGAATTTGAACTCAAGTCTTCCTAACTCTATATACAATTCTATCCTAGTTGCTAGGTACCTCCCCACAGGAGTTTGCAAGAACATGACTCATGGAATGAGAAGGAAAGAGCTTTGTTTCAATGTTGTCTGAAGTTTTCTGCCCTTTCTACTCTCTGCCTTCCACATGAGAGGCATCAAGGAGCACCAGAAAGAGCACAGACCAAGAGGACCTGAGTTCAAATCCTGACTTCTGTCATTTGCCATGTGTGTAACTTTGTAAAAGTCCTTACATCTCTCTGGGCCTCAGCTTTCCGCCTGTGAAATGAGGGGATTGGGCTAAATGACTGCTAAGGTCCCAATTGGTTCTAAATCCAATGGTCCTAAATAACAATGATCTGGTGTCCTCCATTGTTGAAATTCTCCATGTAGAAGAAACTGGGAAACCTGTTTTGAAAAAGGCATTGGAATGGGTAACAGAAGATTCCCCCACTTCCTAGTTTGAAGCACACACAGGCATTCTGTAACTGGCAACCACTCAGGGATCCATGCAGTGAAGAGGGGTCTTTTGGACTGGCTATGGAGCTAGGGAGCTTTTCAATGGCATTCTAATGAAGGACATTCCAAAGGCATCAACCAGTCAAATTAAGGCCCTCCCTTGTGTTCCTGCTCTTGGTTTTTCCCTCTTACTTGGTGGCATTTAAGGAGAAAGACATTCCACAGGTGAACTTGGGCAGGGATAAATCTAGCGCCCTCCCCAGTCAAGGACAACATGTGGCTCAGGGAATCCAGATCTCTGTTCTTGACTTTCTGTTTTCCTTTCCTGCTTTAGATGAAGCTGGTGGCAACAACAATCATGTAAACTATGAAAGGTCAGAATGGTGAGCCGTCAGAGACCTGCGAGCCAGAGTATGATATGCTCGAAGCCACATGGTGAAGAACAAAGTACTGACTGACCAGCTTTACCCAACCTTACAGTACTGAGACACAGACATCCAGTGAGTATGCCACAAAGGGAAGAGAATTCGGTGGAGTGAATGTTATATAGAAACTGCCCTAAGCTTGAGCCCACTCTCCGCAGCAACCAAAGTGGTATAGAGGAGAGTGTGCTACTAGGTGTTGAAGGAAAGAGGAGAGAATCTTTATAACTTTTGTTCTTGTTACATCTTAGCAATAAACACCCCTTTGTAAAAGTTATTTGCTGTTAATTCATTAATTGAAATTAGATTCTAATTACCGTGAGTTAACAGCAGACCAGAATGGGGATCTCAGCTGATTGCATTAAAGAAGACACTCCCAACCCTTCAGGGTATCCCTATAAATGTGATGGGAATACATAGCCAACCTTACTCTGGTAGAGGGAGTCAAGAGCCTCACCACAACCTGATCTTCTGATAATGACAGGGGTGAGGGAGAGTAGAGGGGACCCTTTATCTCCCTTTTCTCCTGCCATGAACAAGGAAATTAAATGAGTAGCTAATTAAACAAAGACGGGTTTTTGTTGTGGTGGTTGGTTATTAGTTTTTTTCTTACTTTTGTATCCACAGATTTACAGATCTCTGAATCATCATATTGTAAACAGAACTCAGAAACCTGACCCTGTGATCTTTCTGATTTTGGTGGCCACCAGCTCCATTCCCTTCTTGGGCTGGCCTTCCTATGTCACTGCCATCTTGCTTCATTAGAAGTAGAAGCTATGGGGGTCCTCTCTTTGGTCCTGCCTCAGTTCAGCTCTCATCCACTTTTTGCATGCATGCTGGGATGTCATAGTGCTTTTCCCACTTCCCACAATTAATCTTAGAATTATAGAAATTTTTAAAAAGCGGATAGGTCCTTTAAATATCATCTAATTATATTCCTTTATTTACAGATGCAGTAATTAAGATCAAGAAAGAGTAAGGGAATTGCCCCAGGACCATAGATTATAGTTCAGAGAGATTTTAGAGAGCCTCTAATTTAATCCCCTCCATCATTTTTGTCCAGATAATTGTCAAACATTCAATTTTCCCTCCCTCTCACCTACTTTCCACTCCTTTTCGAGAAAAAGAAAAACAAAACCCATGAAAAAAATTAGTGCAGTCAATCAATATGGGCTGTGTCCAAAAATGTTGTCTGACTCTGAAATGAGTCCATTACCCCTCTCTCTTAGGAGTGGGCAACCTTCTTTGTCTTCATTCTTCATCTAGGTCAATGGTTCTCAACCTGTGGGTTGTGACCCCTTTGGGGGTTGAATGACCCTTTCACAGGGGTCACCTAAGACCATCAGAAAACACATATTTCCGATGGTCTTATGAACCAAGACACCACTCCTCTATCCGGCTCCAGGTGAGTCCGCCTACATGCAGATATGCCCACATACAAGTATTAAAGGGTCGCGGCATTAGGAAGGTTGAGAACCACTGATCTAGGTGAACTGGATAGGATATTACCTGTGTGACCTGAACCCAAGTTGATTTATCTATAAAATGAAGGGGTTAGATTAGGTGGCTAAGTGGATAGAGTGCTATACTTAAGAGTCAAGAAGAGCTACATTCATAGCCTGCTTCTGACACTTATTAGCTCTGTGACCCTGGGCAAGTCACACTCTCTCTGGGCCTCAGTTTCCCCATCTGTAAGAGGAACAAGTTGGATCCAATGACCTCTGAGAGCCCTGCCAGCTCTAAATCTATGATTCCTGTGACTAAATGATCACTAAGGTGGGAGAGCAGTGTGGTGGCAGTGATCTCTAAGGCAGGATGACAAGTCACTTTTCTTGGGACTTAATGGACTAATATATAAAATGAAGAGCTCAAGTTATGTCACATAATGGATAGAGCATTGAATATGGAGTCAAAGGACCTGGGTTCCATGCTGCCTCAGCCACTTACTGGCTCTGTGGCTCCCACCCTCTCTGGGCCTCAGTTTCTCATTTGCAAAATGAAGGGGGAGATTAGAAAGCCTCTAAGTCAGGGGTGCCAGACATATTTCCTGTGAGCTGCCAGCAGCCTTCATGCTTACTGTATTCCGCCCATAACATTCCAAGCCTGAACCAGATTAAAATGAAATTGGGAAACACTTGACAAAATAAATAAAAATACCACAGGTTATAGATAATGTCAATGTGTGGTTTTCTAAGTCGGTGTGCTCTGCAGGGATCCATTTATATGTGTCATGACCCCATTTTTATCTGAGCCTGACATCACCACTCCACCAGTCCCTTAGTCCTGAATCTCTGAGCCTTTTCCTAAAATCACATCTGCTTTTTTTCTGCTGTTCAATCCCATTGTTGGCTGTTATTGCGCTTGTAGTCACTAAAACCCCCAGGCCTTCCTGGCCCCCCTCCCAGCTGCTGTGCTCACCCACCGCCTCACCCTCAGGGACAGGAAGGGCTAGAGCTGCTCTTCCCCTTCTCTTCCTCATCACCCCAACCCCAGCTCGAGCTCCCTCACAGAGGGAGTGTTTAATGATGGATTCCACGCCTTTCATAATTAATACAACAAAGCTCATCCTAGGCCGCAAGAGACTGCTAAATGGTGCCTTGTTGGCAAGAGGCCCAGGAGGAGGAAGCCTGCTTTCAGTTCTCCTGCCCTAGGCTCACAGTTTGACTGATTCCCTCTCTAGGAGCACTGCACTGCCCTCCCCACCAATTTATGGAGAAAAAGCACTGGATAGATCCCTAGGGTCACAAGTTTTAGAGTTAAAAGGAGTCGTAGTATCGTGGACTCCCAGGTGAGAAGAACCTCATAGACCATCCAACTTTCTCATTTTATAGATGAGAAGAGAATTATCCAAGGTCACACAGGTAGTAAGTGAACAACCTGGGATTAAAGCCCTTGTCCTCTGACTCCACATCCACAGTTCTTTGCATAGGCCCTATCATCCATCTAAGTGCCCCCCCCTCCATTTTACACAGGTGATAACAGAGTTTTAAAACAACTGCCCCGGAGCACTCGAAAGTGGATGTTGTAAGTTTACAAAGAACAAGCTTGGCCTCAAGTATGAGATAAGAGACGACCTTACCCCGTCCCCACCCTCACCCTCCGTGCTGCTTTTGCCCATATGGGGGATCCATGGGGATGAAATATTATACATGCTATTGGATTTTTTTTCAGCATTTTGATTGGTTTTGCTGATTTTTTTCCTATTCCTCCTTATTTTTTTTTTGCCCCAAACCAATCTGTCTAGTTATATCTTGTTTGTAATGTTGCATCATTTCAATTGTGTCCGATTCTTCATGACCCCATTTGGGGTTTTCTTGATGAAAATACTGGAGTGATTTGCTGTTTCCTTCTCCAACTTATTTTACAGATGAGGAACTGAGGCAAGCAGGGTTAAGTGACTTACCCAGGGTCACACAGTTAGTAAGGGTCTGAGGCTGGATTTGAACTCAGGTCTTCCTGACTCCAGGGCCACCACTCTATCCACTGTGCCAACAGCTGCCTATCCTGAAGGTACCGTTGTTTATAACTTATCTCTCCTATTAGATTGGGTCCTCCTTGAGACCAAGGAGGGTTTTTTTTTCCTTTCTTTGTATCCTCAGCACTTAACACAGTGCTTGGCAAATAGTAGCTTGTTAACTTTTTTAACAAAAATTGTTGCATGGGATGGCTTTCTGGGGTTAAGGGATTGGGCTATAGAGGTGAACTACACTGTGTAAAAATAAAAGATATCAATAAAAATTATTATTAACATGACTTTTCCAAAGTCACAGAAGTAGTAAGTAGCAACATCAGAATTCAAACCACCCTGGACAGATCTACAGGCTGTTTGGAAGACAAGGCAGCCCATCTAAAGTAGAGGATATATTTTGAAGAAACAACTTAGAAGGAAAAACTTTTCTTTTCCAAATGGATCCTGAGATCATGGATCAAGAGCTGGGAAGGACCTAGAAGCCATTTTATCTAACTGATGAAGAAACTGAGGTCCAGGGAAGTGAGGTGACTAACCCAAGGTCACACAAGAAGCAATTGTTGGAAATGGTATTCGAAGCCAAGTTGTCTAGGATTCAACTTAATAATAGAAGATACCAAGGAAAAAACATCCAGATTTGACTCCCTGGTACATGGCCACCTGGAGGAAAGACATGTCCCCAGAGCAATAGGATTGCTGTGGTGGCACCTCATTCTGCTATCGGCACCCACACTGATGACATTCCAAAATTATAGGTCAAAATATCTCACTCTCCTGCTCAATAAACAACCATAGTTCTCTATTACCTCCAGAAACTAAAAGAAACTCATCCATTTGGAATTTAATGTCCTTCACAACCTGTCCCCAACTTGGCTTTCTAGGTTACATTCCCCTCCCTCCAGCCATGCACTATTCAGTCAGTAAATAAATTATTCAAAAATATTAATTCACCACCCCATTTGGGGTTTTCTTGGCAAAGTGGTTTGCCATTTCCTTCTGCAGCTCATTTTACACATGAGGAAACTGAGGTAAACAGGGTAAAATGACTTGCCCAGGGTCACACAACTAGTAAGTGTCTGAGACCAGAACTTACTATCCTATAGCCAATATGGGCAATAGCCATGATCAGATCCCAACAACTAACTCCAAACTACAGTGCTTTCCATTCATTCACCCACAGAAAAGACATGACTGAAAGTGAGCCCATCTATTTCTCAGCATCAGTTGCTACCCTTCCTGGATTCTTATCCAAAAAAGGGTCCTCAAAAGCCCAGACTCTAATGAGAGGGGGCTAGGATCCCTTTTTTCATCCTCTTTGACTTATGGATCATGCCTCGGACATCCCCTAAAAAGAGAGGACCATTAAAAAAAAACTACTCAGTACATGATTTTAATCAGGTATGGAACAGGACATTTTTTCCCCCTCCATACGAAAGAAATGTTAACTATGGACTATTCACAAGGGTTCATTTAACAAAAATAAGTTCAAATCCTGATTCAATAATTTTAAGAATAACCAATGTTACTAACTTCTGGCTTCCTGATGATTAAACTTAATCATAGCATAAAGCAATTTGCTGGACTGTTAATCAGATGTTTTACATTTCACCTTTGTCCAAATCTCTCGCAGTATATGTCTGCACAATAAAACTGCTAAGCTTGGTCCAATCTTCTTGTTGGTGGTGGCATGATTGTCAGTTAGACAAGGGAACAAGGGATTCCAGTGTAGAATATGGCTTGAATTGATTCACCAAATGATTGAGACAGAAAGGAGATGGCAGACAGTGCAGCCAAGCCATCACTCTTGGGAGAGAACTAGGAGGGAGAGGGGTTGGAGGTCATGATGAAGATGTAGATATGGATCTATAAAGCAGAGGGAAACATGGAGTAAAAAAAGATTGTGATCAGATATAGGAATGTTGGACTTCATGACCATAGAAGCGGAATACATGTTGGTGATAGCAAACTCAAGGGTATAAGTATCTCTGTATGTAGCTGAGATGGAATGGAAGAGGTCCTTGATCTTTTCAGTTGCCATAAGGAACTCATCCTTTAAAATGAGGGTCAGAGACCACAATTTTGCCAAGATGGCAGAGCAAAGGCAGGAACTCACCTGAACTCTCCCCCAGACCCCTCCAAATACCTTTCAGTAATGACTCTAAACAGATTTTAGAATGGCAAGATCCACAGAAGGACAAAATGAAACACTTTTTTAGCCCAAAACAGTTTGGAAGGTCAGCAGGAAAAGTCTGTTGCACCACAGTAAAAGAGGAGACTGGGCCGGTGCAGACTGGGCCCCAGAAAAGCAGGAGCAGGCCTCAGGGCAAATGCATCAGTGGCAGCAGTGGTGCTTTACAGACCTCTCAATTCCCAGGTATAAGAAGATTAGACAACCAGTCAGAAGGACACTTACAGGGGGTCCCTTTGGTGACACTATGGGTAGGACTTTGTTGTATTGCCTATACTTGAATCCAGGTCACAGAGCAGATATTAATTCCAGGGTGAGGAGGAGCACTAAAACAGCAGATCTTGTACCTGCAGGGGATCAAGGACCCTAGTCAAAGCTCTAGGATTGAAAAGAATGCTTGTGGTTGCTCATAAACCAGTACACAATGCAGGAGAGGAATAAACACACCTCTCCTTAGATCATACCACCTTGGAAGAATAAAAAAAAAAAAACTTCTAGATTCCCAGAATTACCTCTGAAAACAGCTGCACAAAAACCCTGAAGTTTGGGACAGAGTCCCCTCCACTTGGGAAGCAGAGCCTCACTTTAGGATAGAGTTAAAAGTCAAGAAATAGGCTGGAAAATGAGCAAACAACAGAAAGAAATTCTGACCATACAAAGTTACTGTGGTGACAAAGAATATCAAAATGTACCCTCAGAAGACAACAAAGTCAAACCACTGCATCCAAAGCCTCAAAGAAAAATATTAATTGGTCTCAAACCATGTAAGAGTTCAAAAAGGATTTTTAAAATCAAGTAAGAGAGGTAGAGGAAAAAGTGGGAAGAGAAATGAGCATGATACAAGAAAATCATGAAAGGAGTCAACAGTTTGTTAAAGGAGGCACAGAAAATACTGAAGAAAATAACACGTTAAAAAATAGAATAGGCAAAATGATAAGAGAGGGAAAAAAATCCAACAAAGGAAAAATTCCTTAAAAAACAGAACTGGCCAAATGGAAAAGATATGCAAAAATTCACTAAAGAGAAATACTCCTAACCAAAAGGAGGAATAAAAACTTACTGAAGAAAATAATTTCTTAAAAGTTAGAATTGGCGAGTGGAAGCTAATGATTTTATGAGACATCAATAAACAATCAAACAAAAATAAAAGAATGAAAAAATAGAAGAAAATGTGAAATACCTTATTGGAAAACTGATTGATTTTGAAAACAGATCCAGAAGAGATAATTTAAGAATTATTGGATTACCTGAAAGTCATGATCAAAAAAGAGCCTAGAAATCATCTTTCAAGAAATTATCAATGAAAACTTCCCCGATATTCTAGAACCAGAGGGTAGAATAGAAATTGAAAGCATCTACTGATCACCTCCTGAAAGAGATCCCAAAATGAAAACTCTCAGGAATATCACAGTGAAATTCGAGATCTCCTAGATGAAGGAGAAAATACTCCAAGCAGTCAAAAAGAATTCAAATATTGTGTAGCCACAGTCAGGATAACACAGGATTTAGCAGCTTATACATTAAAGTATCAGAGCATTGGAATAAGATATTCTGGAGGACAAAAGAGCTAGGATTACAATCAAGAATCACCTACCCAGTAAAAATGAGTGTAGTCCTTCAGGGGGAGAAATGGATGTTCAATGAAATAGAAGTCTTTCAAGCATTACTCATGAAAATACTAAAGCTGAATATAAAATTTGATTTTGAAATACAAGATGCAAAAGAAACATAAAATGGTAAATAAGCAAGAGAAATCATAAGGAATTCAATAAAGTTGAACTTTTTATATTCCTGCATGGAAAATAAGATATGGAATGGAATATTTAGGGGATAGGGATGAGTGTGAGGGAGTAGGCATTTTAAGATGAAGAACATGGTTTGTACTTTAGGTAGATGGGTGTGGATAGATGGAGAGAGAGAGAAAAAGAGAGAGACAGAGAGAGAGAGAGGGAGAGAGAGAGAGGGAGGGAGAGAGAGAGAGAGAGAGAGAGAGAGAGAGAGAGAGAGAGAGAGAGAAAGAGAGAGGGAGACACAGAGAGAGAGAGAAAGGTGAACTGATAAATAGATGTAAATGAATAAAGATAAATGATAGATAGATGTATATGTATAGAGATAGATGGATGGATAATAGAGCCTTTATTGAATGTTTATTATATACCATGCATTGTGCTAAGTGCTGAGGATACAAGCAAAAAAGACAGTCCCTACCCTCAAGGCACTTCCCTTCTGATTGGGGAAAACATAAAGGGGAGCTGTAAAACTCAAGAAGAGTTAGGAGTTAAGCCTACTGGTGGGGAGATGGAGAAATCCAAAGAGCCAGCAGTCAGATGTCCAGAGTCACTGCAATGAGGAGAGTGCGAATGAATGAGAACGAGCCAACCACTGAGGAATGAGGCCAGGTAGGGTACAGCTGGCTAAGGAGAGGTCTATTGAAGGAGGCAGGTGATTAGACCCTCCAAGGACTAACCTCATGACAGAAGGTGACATTGTGTTCTCTGAGGACTCAGGAGTCTCACCTCCCAACAAGTCAGAGGCTGGGAGCTAGGATGTGGGAGAGTCCTGCAAACAATGGAGGCAGGAGGTGGCAGCAGGAGGCAAATTTGGTCCAGAAATCACTTCTGGAGCACTGCACAAGGCCCTAGAATGCAGAGGCCAGATATGTGGGCCTGGTCCCAAGGCTGAAGCAGGGCCCTCTAAAGTTCTACATAAATATCCTTTTCCAAAAATTGGACTTCTGATTTCATTTGGTGTATGGTACTCTCAGTCTACCAATGCAGGTCAACATTTTCTCTGCAACTTATGTTCTTAGAGTTGGGGCTGGGGAGGGATAAGTTATTTATCTGGGGGTCACAGAGTCAGGATGAGGCAGAGGCAGGGCTAGCCACTGCATCTCTCTATACATTTCTGTAATTCCTATAATTATTTTTATTTTCCTCCCTTTATCTATTGAATCCTTACTCAGTCATTAATGCCCAACTCAGTTGCTACCTGTTCTAAGAAGCTTCCTCTGATCCTCTAAGTCACCACCAGCCTTCTTCCAACCCCACAGAACACTTTTCACCACCTCAATAGACTTCCCACATATTCTGTATGTGATTATTGTCTCTGTTGGTGTCCTACAAGACTGTGAGCTCCATGAGGGCAGGAACCATGTCTAATTCATCTGTGTCTCTGCCATTGCCCAGCACCACAGGGCTCTGTATCCAGTAGATACTGGATAAATGTATAATGTTATTTTTCTATCACAGTGGGAAGGAGAGGTCCCTATAAAGGGAAATGCAAGTTTCTAAGGTGAGGAGGGGAGGAAGCTAGCTCAAGGACTTTCAGGAAGAAATCGGAGGGCTCTGAGAAGAAGGTCATTCAAGGGGTAAGAAGTAGGAGAGGGGAGACAGGAGTATGCTGAATCAGAAGAGGTTCTTGGGAGCATCACAGACTGGCTAGGGAAATACATGGAAGGGTATAGCTCTAAATATTCCCTGAATAGAGAAATCAACTGGATTTTTTTTCTTTCTTACTTAAATATATAGTTTTCTCTTTTTTTAACCTTTCTCTTTTTTTCTTAAGTTGGATGGTCAGTCATGACCCACTGGCTATATGCAACTAGCTGTGTGACCCTGGGCAAATCACTTAATCTTCCTAAGCCTCATTTTGTCATCTTTAAAATGGGAATAACAATGACTCTTTCCCTACTACCACCTTTCTCAGAGAGCTAGTGTGGGGCATGATGGTAGAGTGGAAAGGAATTTCTCCTCTCCCCTAGAGAGGAAGTCAAGAGAATGAGGTTCTATTCTTATGGCTGGCAGTGACTCACTGTGTGATATTGAGAAAGTCCTTTTCCCCCTCTGAGCCCCAATTTTCCCATTAGTAAAATGAGGGAGTTGGTCTAGAAAATCATCAAACTCCCTTTCATCAGGACAAAGTGCAATGCCATGGGGAGTGATTGCCCTTTCCCATTGACAAACCTTGATGCCGATCCCTGTCATTTGTTGACTGACTGTGTGACCCTGGGCACTCACATTACTTAGACCTCAGTTTCTTGATCCAAAAAATGAACAGTTTAGACTAAATGGCTTCTGATGTCTCTTTCAGTTTTAAACCTATGATCCTATGATTTTATTCCGTGATTCTGAATGATATCATGGACCTGTGACCACCGTTCAAAAAGTGTGAGCAGCTCTACAGTTAGAAACTGTAATATTTACATGCCACCTTTCCTCCCAGGAGCCCTGAGCAGGTGAGGTTCAGGTGAAGCTCCCCTCTCACTGATGGCCCTGGAAGCTGAAGGTCCTATCCTCAGGGTCTGGGGTATTCTTTTTTTAAGTACATAGCATTTTATTTTTTCCAGTTACATATAAAGATAGTTTTCAACATGCATTTTTATAAGATTTTGAGTTTCAGATTTTTTTCTCCCTTCCTCCTTTCCCCCTCCCCAAGATGACAAGCAGTCTGATATAAGATATACATGTGCAATCACGTAAACATATTTCCACATTACTCATGTTGTGAAAGAAGAAATAGAACAAAAGGGAAAAGACACAAAAACTGTCTCCCCTAAATGAAAATACTTTGCTTCAATCTGCATTCAGACTCCGTAGTTCTTTCTGTGAATGTGGATATCATTTTCCATCATTAGTCTTTTGGAATTGTCTTGAATCATTGTATTGCTGAGAAGAACAAAGTCAATCACAGTTGATTGTCACACAATGTTGCTGTTACTATGTGCAATGTTCTCCTGGTTCTGCTCACTTCACTCAGCATCAGTTCATATAAGACTTCCAGGTTTTTCTGAAATTATCCTGCTTATCATTTTTATTGCATGATAGTACTTCATTACATTCATATGCTACAATTTGTTCAATCATTCCCCAATTGATGAGCATTCACTCAATTTCCAATTCTTTGCCACCACACACAAAAAAAGCTGTTATAACTATTTTTGTACATGTAGATTGTTTCCCCTTTTTTATGATTTCATTGGGCTACAGACCTAGTAGTGGCATTGCTGGATTAAAGTGTATGCACAGTTTGATTGCTCTTTGGGCATATTGCCAAATTGCTCTTTAAAGTGGTTGGATCACTTCACAACTCTACCAACAATGCATTAGTGTCCTAATTTTCCCACATCTTCTCCAACAATTATCATTTTCCTTTTCTGTCATATGAGCCAATCTGATAGATGTGAGGTGGTACCTCTGCATTTCTCTAATCAATAGAGATTTAGAGAATTTTTATATGACTATAGATAGCTTTAATTTCTTCATCTGAAAACTGCCTATTCATATCCTTTGACCATTTATCAAGTGGGAAATGATGTGTATTCTTATAAATTTGACTCAGTTCTCTATAGTTTTGAGAAATGAGGCCATTATCAGAAACACTGGCTGTAAGGTTTGTTTCTTATCTTTCTATTTCCCTTCTGATCTTGGTTGCATTGGTTTTGTTCGTGCAAAAACCTTTTAATTTAACACATTCAAAATTTTCCATTTTGCATTTTATAGTTTCCTTTATCTCTGATTTGGTCATAAATTCTTCCATTCTCCATAGATCCGACACGTAAACTATGACTTGCTCATCTAATTTGCTTACAGTATCACCCTTTATGTTCAAATCATGTACCCATTTTGACCTTATCTTGATATACGATGTAAGATGCTGGTCTATGCCTAGTTTCTCCCATATTACTTTTTAGTTTTCTCAGCAGTTTTTATCAAACAGTGAATTCTTATTCTAAAAGCTAGAGTCTTTGGATTTATCAAACAGTAGATTACTATAATCATTTGCAATTGTGTAATGTGTAGCTAATCTATTGCACTGAGCCACCACTCTATTTCTTAGCCAGTACCACATAGTTCCAATGGTTGCTGCTTTATAATATAGTTTTAGATCTAGTATGGCTATGCCACTTTCTTTCTCATTTTTTTTTCATTAATGCCCTTGATATTCTTGACCTTTTGTTCTTCCAGATGAATTTTGCTATTATTTCTTCTAGTTACCTAAAATAATTTTTGGCAGTTTGATTGGTATGGGACTAAATAAGTACATTAATTTAGGTAGAATTATCATTTTTATTATATTAGTTCAGCCTACCCATGAGCATTTGATATTTTTCCAATTGTTTAGATCTGACTTCAATTATGTGAAGAGTGTTTTGTAATTGTGTTTATATAGTTCTTGGGTTTGTCTTGGCAAGTAGGCTCCCGAATATTTTATATTGTCTACAGTTATTTTATTTTTTAAAATTAATTTATTTATTTTCTTGTTTACATCACTCATTTCCACGAGATTTTGAGTTACAAATTTTCTCCCCATCTTTCCCCTACCCACCACCGCAAAACAGTGATCCCACTGTATATCCCCTCCCCAAATCTGCTCTCTCCTATGTCCTCCCCCATTGCCCCTCTGACTTTCCAGTAGTGCAAGATGGGTCTCCCTACCCCAGTGCCTCTATATCTTAATTCCCAGGTGGATGTAGTTAATAATAATAACAATAATATATACATACATATATATATTTTTAACATTTGATTATAGAACTTTAAATTCTAGATTCTTTCCCTTCCTCTCTCATCACCCACCCCTACTGGAAGGACAAGCAATTCAATACAGGCTGTACATATGTAATTACGCAGAACGTCTCCACAGTGGACATATTATGAGAAACTGATTATATGTCCCTCCTTCCTATTCTGCCCCCCTTTGTTCTATTCTCTATCCTATCCCTGTCCCTTTAAAGAAGTGTGTACTTCCAGCAACCCTCCCCCCAACCCTGTCCTCCCCTCCATCATCCCACTTCTCATCCCCATCCCCCCTACTCTCCTGTGTGGCAAGATACCCAGTTTAGAGTTTATGTCATTCCTTCCCTAAGCCAAATTCAATGAGAGTAAGGTTGACCCTTTCCCTTTTGCCTTCCTGTTCTTCCCCTCCATTGTAACAATTATCCCTAGCCTCTTCTATATGAGATGATTAACCCCATTCTGTCTCTCCCTGTCTCCTCTCA
>CM053582.1:122404407-122474032 GCA_028627135.1 Pseudochirops cupreus
TGTTCCATACTTTGATCCTTTTTGTCCCCAAAAAAGGATTCTAGAGTTCGGTTGCTGTTCTTACTTTGCTTCCTTTGCCTGCTCATGTTGCCAGTGACTTACTTGATTTTTTAGCTCTGTGGAACTCTGCTTCCAGAGGGGAAAGCTCTGTCCCAAATCGCTGGGGTTTTCACAGCTGCTGGAGTTATTGGGAGGCTGCTGCAGGCCCCACAAGCTTTGGCTCACTGAAAACACACTCCAGGACCACCACCCAAGACCACGATCCAGACCCAGGCTGCTCAACACAAGAGCACTTAGTGTCTGAACAATCACTTGGCCCCCCTGCAGTCTGCAGGCCAGGAGCTCTGAAGCAGCCATGTGGAGGTGGCTGCAGGGCCACCGCTTCTGCCGCTTCCTTGCCCTGGAGGTAGTTTGGCCAGACCACTTTTCTCCCCCAAATTTAGCTGAAATCCACTGACCTTTCACTTAGTCCTTGTTTCTTATGGCTTGATAAGTCTGGAAACTGCCACAGCTGTCTCTGATGCACTCTCCTGAAGCTCCAACTGTGGCTCGTCCTGGCTACCCCAGGGCCAAGCCATGGTTTCAGGCTGGGCTGGTTTCAGCTCCCAGTGTGCTGTGTTGAGCCCTTCGTGCTGAGTTGCCTTCAGCAGGAGATGTGTTTTTCTGTATTTTTATGTGAGTTTTGGAGCCCTAAAATTTGTTTAGAGTCATATTTTATGGGTATTTGAGGTGGCTATGTGTGAGCTGTGAAACCTTGCTGCTTCTATGCTGCCATCTTGGCTCCGCCCTCTACAGTTATTTTAAATGGAATTTTTCTTTCTCTCTCTTCTTGATGAGCTTTTTTAGTTATATATAGAAACTCTGATGATTTATGTAGTTTTATTATATATTCTGCAATTTTGTTGAAGTTGTTAATTATTTCAAGTAATTTTTTTAGTTATTCTCTAGGATTCTCTAAGTATACCAACATATCATCTGCAAAGAGTGATAGTTTTGTTTTCTCGTGGGTCTGATGTATTCTAAACTTTTTTCTCTCTTCCTTGCCATTTCCAGGAGCTAGTGCTATTCTAAGTTTGCTTCTCACACCTTACACACAGTTCTACACATTAAACACACTTCTGTTGACTTTCCTGAACTTGCTAAATGGAATGGCCAAGAGAGGCACCTGGGAACCTGGAGAAATAGCAGAAATGTTGTCATCAGCCAAGACCCTCATCTCATAGAAGTGTACAGCTGTCCTGCCTATACCTACCATCTGCACATTGTAGCTGGAATGCCAGCTAGCCTGTGAGCTCTGGCACCATGGCCAGCAACAACATTGCAATTCCCTACCATCTTTCTGCTATTGACCCTCAAGCTCCATAGCCACTGTCTCACCCCTTCCAGGGTATTGCATCCTAGAGCTGAAGGAGGTGAGTGCCTGGTATGGAGGGTTGTAAAGACCAAAGGTTTTAAGAACTGGAAAGCATCTTAGAAATCATATGGTCCAATATTCTTACTTCGAAGAACAGAAAACAGAGACCCATAAAGAATTGATTTTCCTCAAATCACAGTGGTTAGTAAACACCAGAGCTAGGATTCTAACCAAGCCTCTGGCTCCAAATCCAAAGCTTTTGTTTTTGTTTTTGTTTTTACCAAAGAGCCATGCAAATATGCTGCCTGGGCTGGGGTGGGAGGTAGGGTGAGGGTATAATAAACATAGATAAGGTGCTCTGAAGAATGGGAGCATCAGGCCCAAGGATGGAAAGAAACCACAAGAAATTCTGATTTTAAAAAAAATGCTTTAAAGAAAATACCGTATTAACATTATGAAGCATTTTATATCTATTATCTTATCTGATGCTCAAAATAGTTCTATGAAGTTGGCAGAGCAGAGACTCTTTTCCCTGTTTCATAGATTTTTTGGAGTTATCTACCATCCTAATAATAACTAACATTAATATAGTGCTTGTTTTGCAAAGCACTACACATTCAGAGTTTCATTTCACAACAACTCTTTCCGATAGGTATAATTATCACCCTCATTTTCAGATGAGGAAACTGAGGCTCAGGAAGGTTGATTGACTCACCCACCACACAGCTAATAAGTGTCAAAATCAAGATTTGTCTCTCTGACTCTCTACTGTGACATGCTGTTTCTCCTCAGAAGGAACATTATAGAGGGCATCTAGTCTAACCTATATGTGAACCATGAATCCTCAGCATCCTTGACAAATGGTCACATGTTGAGTTGTTTCAGTTTTGTCTGACTCTTTGAGGTTTTCTTGGCAAAGACACTGGAGTGTTTTGCTGTTTCCTTCTCCAGCTCATTTTACAGATGAGGAAACTGAGGCAAACAGGGTGAATTTACTTGCTCAGGGTCACTCAGCTAGTAAGTGTTGGAGGCTGAATTTGAACTCTGGTCTTCCAGATTCCAGGCCTGACACTCTATCCACTGCACCTCCCAGCTGTCCCAAATGGTCATATAGCCTCTGACTAAATGTCTCCCATTATGAAGAGCTCAGAAACCTTTCCTGATGCCCCTTATTGATCGTAGCTTCCCTCTGTTGATTATCTTCAATTTAGGGGGAGAGAGAGAGAGAGAGAAAGAGAGAGAGAGAGAGAGAGAGAGAGAGAGAGAGAGAGAGAGACAGAGAAGAAGAAGAAGAAGAAGAAGAAGAAGAAGAAGAAGAAGAAGAAAAAGAAGAAGAAGAAGAAAAAGAAGAAGAAGAAAAAGAAGAAGAAGAAGAAGAAGAAGAAGAAGAAAAAGAAGAAGAAGAAGAAGCATTTATATGAGAGAGAGAGGAAGCATTTATATTTATATATATATATATATATATATACCTACTATGTACCTGGTACAGGCATTTAAGAAATATTATCTAATTTGATCCTCATAACAACCCTGAAAATAGGTGCTTTTATTAAACTCATTTTACAGTTGGGGAAACTGAAGCAGACAGGGTGAAGTGACTTGCCCAAGGTCACACAGCTAGTAAGTGTCTGAGGTTGGAATTGAGCTCAGGTCTTCCTGACTCTGGGTCCAGCACTCTATACACTGTGCCACCTAGCTGCATCCTACATAAATCTTGTTTGTACATATTTGTTTGCATGTTCTCTTTCCATTAGATTCTGAGCCCCTTGATGGCAAGGACTGTCTTTTGCTTTTCTTTGTATCCCCAGCAGCTTAGCACAGTTCCTGACACACGACAGTCACTTAATAAATGTTTATTGTCTGGTTGATTCGCTACCCACCAAGGTGGTACATGCTAAGACAGCTTCGATATGAAGGAAGCAGACCAAAAGAGAGCAATACTACAGAAGCAAAGGGAACAGACTCCTCTGAAACATGCTCCAGGCTATCAATGTCCTTTTCCTAAGGCAGTGCCCAGAAGTGGACACAGAAATGCAGATGGTTCTCTGGTCCAGGCAGAGAATAATCTATAGGATGGCAAATTCCCTCCCTCTAGAGTTCTATCACTGCAATTTGTTTTGGTGACTGCCACATTGTGCTTTTGGTTCATATTAGGTTTATATCTTCCAAGAGCTTTGGATCCTTTTCATATGATCCAGGTCTCCCTAATCCTGTATATGTGCAGTTTATTTTTTGAACCTAAGTACAAGACTTTACATTTATCCCTACTACGTTCTTCCCTAATAGGTCCAGCCCAACTTTCTAATCTGTCAGAATCATCTTGTTTCATGATTCTGTCACCCCACATGTTCCTTTCCCCCTCGGCTCCGTGTCATCCACAAACATAATAAGCTTGCCATTTATGCTCTCATCCAAATCGTTGATAAAAATGTCACGCAAAGCAAAGCTGAAGACAGAGGCCTGCATCCCTGCAGCTGCCACTTGAAACCTCCCTCCAAGTTGACATCAATCCATTAATCACCACTTGTCTCTCCTCATCTCTAAAATGAGGGGGGCTGGACCAGATGGTCTCTAAGGCCCCTTCAAGGTCTGTATTTCTCTGATTTTGTACGCAACTAAACCTCTCATAACAAAGACAGGAGAAAGCATTAGGCTCTCTGCCCATTTTGTAACTAGGGACCCTGAGACAAACAAAAAAAACAAACCAAACCAAAAAAGGTTCTTACATGGTGGAGCGGAATGACCCCAGGCCTTGGAGTAAGTAGAATTTGGTTCAAGTCTAGTCTATGCCACCAACATTTTGATGTGTTTGATATTTCCACATCCCTCTATGGGACTCAGTTGTTCCATCGGTCAAATGAAGTAGTTGTACTGGAAAAGCTCTAAGGCTCCTTTCAGCTTTGGCATTCTATGTTCTTAGGTTCCTTCCGTGTCTCACATTCTATATGCTATGATTTAAGGTAATGTCCAGCTCTGGCATCCTATGATTTATGACTCTAGAATTCTCCCCCCAATCAGAGTCAGGTATAGATCTGGGAATAGATCAAGACTTCTGTGTCTACTAAGATACAGAAAGCTCCTTTCATGGTCTTTGAAAACTGATCCAAGACTCCTTTGCTCATTTGTAATCTCTACAAGGGAAAGGTACCTCTCCCCTCCCCAACCTAGTCTCACTTTAAGATCAGTCAGCCTGTTTTCCAAGGTGGAATTTAAGGCAGTTGCAAAATGCCCCAATATTTTCCAGAGGCCTTATTGTGCTTAAACTCGTTAGCGAGGCCACCAAGTTAATTAGTATATTGATTTTTCCATAGAAAACTAATTTCCAAAATGATTTGCAGCCGTTGGGTCTATAACAAAGTGCAATCCATTACATTTTCAACTTTTTGAGAAAACGAATAGTCTGGCTTCCTGGACCCAATGTGAGTCCCCATTCTTGGCTAGGGCTCTCCGATGCACAGTCACTCCCTCCAAGGTGCCTTTCCATGAGCCCCCTGTGGAATGGTTTAGCTTCTCCCACTAAAGCTCTTCCCAGAACCTTGGACGGAAACCTAGAACATAGCTTATAGTAAGCTTACAATCGACCAACAGCCTCAGAGGCTTAGATTTAAATGCTGTTAAAACATAAAATGTCTGGACCAGAATGAACCTTCAAATATAGAATCTTGGAGTCGGAAGGGATCTAGAAACAGAAGAAAGAGAATCGGAGCCAGGAGGGATCTTAGAACACAGAATGCAGAACAAGGAGGGCCCTTGGAGAAAAACAAAAACCATAGAATGTCAGAGATAAGAGGGATTTAGGGGCATTGACAATGAATGTGAGAACTCAGTAGGACTTGGGAGATGACCACCACGTCCCTCCATTTCACAGAAGGGGAAATCAGCGCCACCCCCCCACCCACCCCCACCCTCCCATCCCCGCCAGTGCTAAAGAAACATAATCTAAATCCCGAGTCAATTTACTACCCAGTTGAACATTGTTGGCACGAAACAACAATCTCCCTAATGCTCAAGATATTGAACCTCTGGACTCAGGAGGATGGATCCATCACAGTGTGATACTCAACAATCCTTCTGTGAAGTGAACACCTGCTCAGCCCTTCTTCGCTATATGATCTAAGATAATGGTGGCTTCAATCAGGCAAAGAGAGGAGGTACCAGTGCCATTCTAGACATCATTGCTCCAGTCTTGGTCTTAGCCTTAGACTCTCATGGGGATATAGTAAGGATGGGACCTCTGATTGCATTGATATAGGGAGCTCCCAGGTGGGGAAACTTCTATTTACCAATACTACCTTCTCTTCAACTTACTATCATAGAGATTTTCCCAGAATACTTAAAGGCAAGTGGAATTACCCAAGGTGACTCAGCTAGTTTGTTCCAAGAAGCAGAATCTGGACACAGGTCCTCATGACTTTAAGGCTGGCTCTTTATTCACTATACCACGCTACTTCTCCCTAGAGTAAGGAATGGAATATTGCCCCACAGATCTTCTAGCTGCCATTGCTGTCAACCCTCCCAGTCCCAGAATTGTTCCTTTACAAGGATTGAGGTAGAGGGAAACAGAAGAGTGAAGGAGCTGTCCATGTCATATGCTGCCTAGGACTAGTGGCCATCATCACCATATGATTTCTCTGTTCTCCATTACCATTGACTTTCCCATATCTTTCTCCAATCAACTGAACATGTTGATCAATGAATATTTTCTCTGCCCAGTGGCTAGTAAGCTCCTTCCCCCTGTTCCTCTGCTCCTCATGATTCAGAATCACCACAGGCTTCCTCCCCACATTCCCTCCCTACACCACTTCAGTCCTCATCGTTCTTGTTCTGCCCCATGTATAGCCATTGTGCCCTTAAGATGCCCCACTCTAATGTTAACTCGCTTCCCTCCATCCAACCTCTCTTCCTTTTGTGGTTTTTCCATCTTCTTGTACTTGTGGAAGCCTGACTTTTTCCAGATGACATCTCATCTCTTCTCCACCATCTCCAGTGCTTCTGGTGCCTTCTCTCATCTCTTCTTCCCCCCACACCACACACACACACACACACACACACACACACAGAGTCAGGAGGAATCAGCATATTTCTTGCTACCCACTACTGCCTTCAGATCCATCTTCTGCTATAATCACTCAGCAACCTATCTTCCTTTGAGGCACATCCCATCTGTCTATTCTCTCCAAAATCTTTGTTGTTGCAATCTACCAGCTTCCAGTTCACTATTCCTTCTTTCTCGAGGTCTTCACTATCTGACTAATAGACATTCATCTTCACTCCATCTCCTGACCTCATCTTTGGGGACCTTAATGTTCACATAGTATGGGCTTGACAAATGCTTGCTGAGTGATTGAATGAATGGTTATTCCCTCAATAACCTGGCCCCCTAATTCATACATCACCTCAACTCCTAAGATCTCCATCTCATCTCTTCATTAGCCACCCATGGAAAGGACACACCTTAAACCTCACCAGGACCCAAACTATCATATCTCCATGATCTCAAGCTTCAAAGTTCTATTTTCTAATCACAGTCTCTTAGTTTTCTACCTCTCTCTCCACTTCATTGCTCCCAAAGCTAGTCTTTGTCCTCCCTCCGACTTCCAGTCTTTCCATCTTTCCTAGTTCTTTCAATTCATCATCTCTGCTCATGTCTCACTTTCCTCCCTTGACAGTCAATTCCCTTGATAGTTAACTAGTTCAATAAAGCTCTGCTTCCCCCCTTACCCCTTGTCCATCCACCATTCATGCCCTGTCAATCTTCAACCCTAGATCGCTCCCACCATCTGCCTTCTCTGCTGCTACTCCCAAGCTGTTAAACTGTGCTAGAAGAAGCTGGACTATAAAATCATGATAACTAGGTCCAACAAACTTCTATTATCTAATCTTAAATTGTCCCTCACTGCTGCACAACAATCCTTTTATTCTTGCCTGACTGGATTTCTGTCATGGTCCCCAAAATGACTGTTCCAAATCTTCTCCTCTCCCTTTAGGCCCCCAATGCCCGCCCTCTTTCCACCTTTGTCTCACCAGACTATCTCACTGTCTTAATGAGAAAAGCAAAGTCATCCACTGTGCATCCCATCATTCTCCCTTCTCCATACCTTGCAACTTTTCTGCTTCTTCACCTGTTTTCACTTATTTGTTCTAGTCTCTGGGAAAGAGATGACATTTCTCCTTGCCAAAGCTAACACCCTCTATTTGTGCTCTGGATTCCCATTCCCTTTCATCTCCTCTGGGAATTTGTTCCATCAAGTATCCCTCTCCTTCTTGTTCCCAGTGTCTCCCTATCTTGCTTCTCAACCTACAAACATGCGTGAGTTTCCCACATCCTCAAAACAAAACAAAACCTTGTCATCCTCTCAATCTCAACCAATATTTCTCCTCATTTTTACTGCCAAACTCCTTGAAAGACATAAATATGCTGCCTTTATTTTCTCACCACTCATCTGCCTCTCAATCCCTTGCAATCTGGCTTCTAGACCCACTACTTAAAGCAATCTCTCAAATTACCAATGATCTCTTGATTTCAAAATCTAATTGTCTTTTCTCAGGATGGAACTCATCAGGCTCCCTGATCTTTCTGCATCTTTTGATGGTATTGACCACTTGCTCCTTCTTATATTGTCTTCTCCCTTAGTGTGTGTGGTTATTCTTATGCCTGCGTGACCATTCCTCTTCAGTCTTCTTTTCTCACACATCATCCATCTCTTATTCCCTAAGCATGGGAGTTCCAAAGCCCTTACTGAACCAAAAGGAAAGGCCTCCTTTCTCTTTCCCATCTCTTTTAATGTTCTAATATGTTCTCATAGGTTCAATGATCTTCTCTACACAGATGATTTCAAAAATCTCTGCATGAACAAGCATGCATTATGCACCTATTATATACAAGACACTGTGCTAGGTGCTAGTAATACAAAGACAAAAAATGAAACAGTCCCTGCCCTCAGGGAGCTTAGATTCCATTGTGGGAAGTCAATAAGTGTAGCCCTAATCTTTGCCCTGAACTCCCACATGCCCAACTGCCTGCTGGCCATCTCTGCCTTCCCAGTCTCATTCTACTCCTCTTTACCTCTTTGTTGTCTCTATTTTCTGTCCAAACTAGCCTACTAGCTGGCACCCAAACTCAACATGCCATTTCCCACATCTATACATCTGACCAAGCCATCACCAACTCTTGTACTGTATTGACCATGCCTGGATCATCTCTACACCTCAGAGTCTGCATGGTGATGGAACCTGTTCTGGCACCTCCAACATCCAACAGGAGAACATCCTCCAGGGATCCAACCAGTCTCATGTTGACATGCAAAAGAGTGGATGGGGGTGGGGAGGGCTGTTTAGGAATAACTTACACTTGATGTGACTGCTGAGGGCTCAAACAATTTATGAAACACTTCACTGAGGAAAGGAAATATCCATCATCAAAGAACTACAAGAGTTAAAGATCTCTTGTCAGAAAACCTGATGACTTAGTGGACTGGAAATTTATTTCCCCACCTTATCATCCATCTGGAAGCCTGCCTTGTGTAGCCTCGGGCCTGGGAAGTCAGCTCTCCCTCAATAATTTGCACAGATATTGGTGTTTATCAGAAACTGTCCAAACTGGGACAGAAATGTGAGGGTAATAGCCGGGGAAAGCTGCAGGAGATAAGGAAAGAGTATCTGTTTACTCTCTTGATGGTACCCCAAAAAATGTTTTATCACTTGGGGGAGCTAAATAGGGACACCCCAGACTGTCACTCCCAGAACAATATGACTGAGACTTTATATGTTTTCTCAGGGAAATTCTCTGGCCCCAAAAAGAACATCAGTTGTTTCTTCAGGCCTCTTTTTTTTTTGCAGAAGTAAATGCTAGCCTCTCTTCTCTGGAATTGTTTTTCTTCAAAGTGAAAATCCATGTACCCAGGCCTCTATTTTAGAAGTCAAGTGAACAGTGATCTGAACTGGGAGGCAGAAGACTTAATTTTCATGACCCCAATAACTATGGGCAAGTCCCTTTAACGCTCTTTACCTCAGTTTACTTATCTGGAAAACAGTTGTATTTAAATGAATCACCATTAAATAGTTTTGTTATTTTGGAAATAATAAGAATAGTAGCTAGCATTTTATAGTGTTTTGAGATTTGCAAAGAACTTTTCAAATATTATTTCAGTTTATGTTCACAACACTGGGAGGTTGGCATTAGTATTACCCTCATTTTACAGATGAGAAAACTGAGGCAAGCAGAACTTAAATGACTTGCCCAGCATCACATAGGAAGTGTCTGAAGCAAGATTGGAACTCAGGACTTGCTGACTCCACGTCCAGGGATCTCTGCACTGTGCCACTAAGTCACCAACCTTTCCCGGATCCATGATTGCGTGAATGAAGACCCTCTTTCTGCTGATACAGATGTCCACCTTCCTCTCCTCCTCAGACTCATTAGCTGCTATTTCCAGAAATGTCTTCACCTGTTGGTCAATCCATATTGATGAGTTCCTTCCCTCAGTCAAAAGACCAACCTAGTTGACTGCTTGCCACTGGGTCCATAATCGTTGGAGCCTTTCCAGCTAACAATCTGCAAAGGTTGCCTTTGAGAACTGAAGATCATCTCTGCATAGCTAGGAGCTACCAAAAGAGAATGCTCTTGAAGACCCTTAGAAAATAAAATGGTGGTAGCATTCATTAGGAGGCTTGACTTCTGGAATTGGCATCAGAAGACCTGAATGTGTATTCCCCAGTTTGACACTTTGACACTTGTTGATCCTCAACAAGTCATTTATCTTTTCTGGGTCTCAAGCAACTCCCAAAAATATATTTGCTAAATCATAGGCTCTCCACTCAGCAGGCTATCACCTCAGTGAGGGTCCTCATCACCTCCCATCTGAACCACAGTAATAGTATTGGTCGCATTCCCTCCAGTCCCACCTCTCTCTGATTCATCCTACACACAGTTGTGATCCTTCCTACATGCAGCTGCCTAAAGCACAGTTCGGACCATGCCATTACCTGCTCAAGCGGCTTCCATAATTCCCTAGAGCCTCTAGAATAAAATGAAGGCTCGTTTGACATTTAATGCCCTTCATAGTCTGGCTTGAATCTTTTTCCAGCCTAATTTTACCTTATTCTTCCTCACACACGTATGTTCCAGCCAAATCGGCCAACTTTCTTTTCTCTGTTTCCTATATACTGCATTCTATCTTCCACCTCCACTTTTCCCTGAAATGTCCTCCCTCCATCCTCGCCCACACATCTTGGAACTCCTAGCTCTTTTCAAGGCTCAGCTCAATCTCCTTCATGAGACCTTTCCTGGTTCTTCCATTCCCCTCCACAATAAAAAATTATTTTCTATTTACTTTGTGTACAGATTAGATTTACATCTTTGGGTACATGTTGTTCCTTGCTCCCACTCCTTCCCCTCCCAGGAGAATGTAAACTCCTTGAGAGCAGAAAGTGTTTTCGTTTCTCTTTGTCTCTTTATGGTGTATCACAGGCCAGCACATATCAGATGCTTAATGAATGACTCTTGACTTGACCAAAGTCACACAGGTAAGAAACAACAGAGCCACCACTCTTCTGATCCAGCCCCCTTTCCCCATTATATGGTGTCCCCATATTTAATTCTGGGGCCCAATTAGAGGCAGTAAGGAGAAGTAGCCAAGAGGAAGCTTTTAGCTCCAAACAGGGAGCTGTCCAAAAGTGGAAGTTGTTGCTTTAACAATGTTAATAACAATTGCTGCCATTTCTCTAGCTCATTATGTTATACAAAGTGCTCTACCCAAATCATCATGCCTGAGTTCCTTATTCATGGAGGTATTCAAGGAGAAGCTAGTGACCACTCGTCTGAGATGTTATAAACAGATTCCTGCACCAGGTAGATGACCTCTGAAGGCTGATTTTGAAAGATTTCTGACTCTGGAGCCAAATTCCATTTCTGACAATCCCTGTCAGAAACCTCAGTTTCCTCATCTGTACAATGAATGATTAGAAGACCTTTCAACTCTAGAGTATGCTCTTATGATGATATGATTCTATGATTCGAATTCAGAGTAGGGTCAGGTGGAGGAGAGCAGGCAAAGAGGGAATGATGGTTTCCCCTGTGACACCTCCTCCCATGGCAGGCTTTGGGGGTCCTGGGCCCCACAGATCTCCTCTGAACAGGATTGCTTTAGATGCTTGGAAGCTGTGGGGTTCAGTTTGGAGGTATGTGGGGCTGTCAGGGGCTGACAAAGCTGCTGCCTCCAGAGCTCCAGGGGCTCTTGGTCCTTTGCAGAAGCCATTAGTAGGAGACAAACTGGGGAGTCAAGAAGTTCTGGACCCACCTCTGAGTCTCTGCAGGTAGGGAGGGAACATCCCCTGTCAGGAGACTCATGGGGATGGTGACTCTTGCTCTAGCCTACCAACACTGCTGGCATCTCCCTCCTCTTTCCCTGTCCTTCCATCCATCCCTCTCCCTTCCCCCAAGCTCTCTTCTCTCTTTTCCTTCCTCTCCTCCTCCCCCTTTCTCTTCCCTCTCCAGTTCATTTTTCCCTTTCTTTCTCTCTTACCTTTCTTTTCTCTTCCCTCTTTTCCCACACCTCACGGCACCTCCCTTACTCCTCACTCTCTTGCTCTTTTTTTCTCCCTCCCCATCTTTTTGCCCTTTCCAAAGTTCAACAGATGAATGCTCCAACAGCTTAAAAGGCCCCATAGCAAAGGGGCCAATAGGGTGCTTGAGGCCAGAGCTTATTTACTCCGCACTGGGTGGTTTTCAGCAAAGGAACTATCTCTCTGGAACAAAATTCAGGGAATTGAGGACAGAATCTTGGGGGACAGTTTTACTGGTTCATCTGATTAACTGAGGCCAGGAAATTGACACTGGCATGAAAGCTGACCACACCCCAGGCATCCAGACACAAGGAAAGCCTCGATCCCAGTTTCCTCCTTCTCCTGCTGTTACCAATATCCAACATCTAGGATCTTACCCCTCTCCAGACCTTGCCGATAGGGACCAGTCATGCTTCACAGGAAGCCCTGCTTCCCAACTCCCTCATGTTGCCCAGGCTCTCACCTGCCCTGATTCAAAGCAAGCAGCTCTTTGCCTAGCTCAGTGGCATTTTCTCTGATTTCTGACAGGATTTCAATGCCTTTTTAGATCAAAGAACCCAGTGCTAGAAAAGGAACAGGGAACTCATCTAGTCCAGCCTTCTAGTATTACAGGATAAGGAAGCACAGGTCCATAAGAGAGAAAGGACTTGACCAAGATCACACAAGCAGTGAAGTATGGAGAAGGGATTGAAACCCAGACCAAGTAAGATCCCCAAGTCTGTCTCAGTCTTCAACCGAAAGCCAGATTTCCATCATTCTTCCTCACTCTCTTATCCAGGTACATGTAATGAAGTCCTAAGGGATACTGGTTCCCTGTGCCCTTCTCACCTCTAGAGCCCTTTCATTCCCTGCTCTAGGAAACATAGAAACAAGGAATGGTAGAGTGGAGAGACTGAGTTTGGAATCAGAGGACCTGGGTTTGAATCCCTTCTGCTATTTTCTACCTGCATGACTTTGGGCAAGTCACTTAACATCTTTGGGTCTCAGTTTCCTCATCTCTAAAAAGGAAGAGTTGAACCAGATGACCTCTGAGATAGCTTCCAGCTCTAGATGCAGGGTCCTGTGATACTAGGAGCCATCACAAGAGAGCAGGACCAGAAACCAAGCCTTTGCTTTCTCTAGTCCCCAGGGTAGGATTCCCAGAAAGGGAGCCATCACATTGACCTCTCTCATTTGAGACATTGGAACTGAAGAATCACAGACTCTTCAGACCAGAAAGGCCCTCAAAGATCATCGAGTCCAATCCCCTTACGTACTCTTTCCAAATGGGGAAACTGAGGCTCAGGGAAGAGGAGCAACTTGCCCAAGGTCACAGAATAATCAGAGACCTGAACCCAAATTTCTTGCCTCCTGATTCAATATTTCTTTCCATTTTTCTGTGGAAGCCTGTGTTTTTCCCCTTCCCCCCTCCCACTACTACCCATCAAACCCCCTGCTGCTTTCCCCTCCCCTAGAAGACCACAGGAGAAGTACCTATCCCCTCCCAGCAATTCTGAGCAGCTGTCTCAATGAAGGGTTAAAATGGGAACCAAAAAAATAATAATAAAAATAATAAATCATTGTAAGATCTTCAAAAACAAATTCAGATTTTTTTAATTATATCAAATTAAGGTCATTAAAAGTTAAGTTGTGTACTGAGAGCATTTTTTGATGAAAGGTGCTGTAACATCATTATTTCTCCCCAAAACGCACTCACTGTACATTTCTCAAAGCCATCAGGCTTGATTGAAAGCTAATGAAAAAGCTGTCCTGCGTCAGTTTATTCCTTGTATCCATTAAGAATAATTACGGCTGAACAATTTTTGATGCCTGTAACCTTCGCGAGTGTTGCTAATGGCATTATAAATTGCTCCTTGTCCAATGACTATGGCGGGATGCTTAATTCAAAAGCGCTCTGTCAACAGGGTTGATTTGTGGGGCTAATGAGTGCGTTTAAAACAACAGCCTCAGCTCATGCATCCTAATGTCAATAAGAGGATGTGGTTCAATAAGGAGGCTTGTCCGTAATAATTAGCAGGGACAAATGCTCAGGATTAGGCCGATCACAGCGTTAATGGCCCGGCTTGCAACCCATTAAAGGAAAAGTTTCAGTCCCTGCCTTTTCCGGGGCTGACTTCCAACTTTTCAGGGTGCTGGGGTCAGGCTGGGATGCAGGAAGGTGAGTGAGGAGGATCACAGGATCATGCAGGCAGAGGTGGAAAGATCTCCAATGCCATCTGGTACAACCCCTTCATTTTGCAGAGGAGGCCATAAAGGCCCAGAGAGATTCAGTAACTTCTCCAAGGTCACACAGGTGGGATTCAGACTCAGGCCCTCTGTCTCCAAAGCACGCCCTCTTTTCCACTTTGTTTCCTAGCTCCTGGTCCCAGAATCTCTGCTTAGCAATGTTTATCTTTGCATACAACCTGGTCCCACGTAGCCCTACACAGCCCAGCACAAACCAGAAGCAGCCTAGATTTCCTCCTTCTAGTGGGTTGGCAAAATCTACTTTTCCAGGCGGATTTGTTAGGCCTAGGCAGAGGCAAAGCTGGAACTTCTAGGTCCCAGGACAAATGGAATTGGAGAAAAGTGAGAGAAGGAAAGCAAAAAGACTCCTCCTGAAGCAGATGTGGTTCTGCTAGGAAAGGGACCAGGTCATCTTTGGCAGAAACTGACTCTTTTACCCTGAAATTTGAGCCCCTAGAGCAGCGGTTCTCAACCTGTGGGTTATGTTCAATTTGTAACAATGAAAATACATCCTGTATATCAGATAGATTCATAACAGTAGCAAAATTACAGTTATGAAGGAGCAACGAAAATAATTTTGTGGTTGGGGACTGCCACAACATGAGGAACTGTATTAAAGTGTCGCGGCATTAGGAAGGTTGAGAACCACTGCCCTAGAAGGAAACAGGGGGAAGTCAAAGTAGGGAGAGTAGAGACCAGAAAAAGCAGAATCCAGAAGAGGGATAGGATGAAGCGGGGTGCTGGAGCCATCTTGTATCTAGAGGGTCAAGTGCTCAGTTGTCAGTGTGAGCATCTCTACCTCAAAAATAGTGAAACACTACAAATTAAAGCTTGATTTAGTGTTTCGTTGATTGTCTAGACTTCAGAAAGTGATGGAGGTCATGTTAATCATGCAGCTTAAACTTACAAATGTGTCGGGTGAGCATTGTTGAGAGTCATTTGTCCAAAAATTAACAGCACACTAAAAGTTAAGGTAGGCACTTTGAGGGTATTAACCTGGAGCCCAACAAAGGAACAGCTGTGCTTCAGGGAGGGGTGTAGAGATAGAGACTGAGAGTTGGAGGAGCATTACCCTGACTCAGTTAAGGCTCTTGGCCTAGTTCTTCCTCTTTCAACAGGTCAATCAATACTTTCAGTCAAGCACCTGCTACATACAAGACTTTGCACTATGGATGAGGGAGCTAGACCAATAAATTAAGCCCAGTGCCATGAAGTTCACAGTCTGGAAAGGGAGATGTGACATAGATACAAAGCATTATGCTGTATACTGAAAGATACAACAAATGTGTATTAAGTGATAAGGTCTAGGTAAGATTTGGGGAAGGAAAAATCATTTCCAATGAGAGGAGACAGGGACATTTTATGGAAGCATGGCACCTCAACTGGGCCTTAAATGACTAGTAGAATTTTCAACAGGCAAATTTGAGGTATAGGAGTCAGATTCCAGGTATAAGAAACAGGATGAATAAAGGCATGGAAGTGGAATGAGGCAGGGGCAACCAATTTGGCTCAAGGGTAGAGAACATGAAGGGAATTAATGTGATATAACCTGTAAATTTAGTTTGTAGTCAAAAAGTAGAAGGCCTTGATGCCAAGCTAAGAAGTTTGGAATTTAAGCAGTGGATAGACACCAACATTTATGGAGCATCAGACTGGTACAGTCAAATCTGTCATCTTGGGAAGACTTTCAGCAGCATGCATGGGATTGAGTAGAGGTGGAAAGACTAAAGGTAGAGAGAAGTCTAAAGATGAGCAGACTTGCATATTTTAAGAACTCTGGTAAATGCAATAACCCATCATGATTCCAAGGGACTGAGGAAGAAGCATTCATCATCTTATGGACTCAAGACGCAGAGCAAGAAATTGACTGATGTGGGAATTTATTTGGTTTAATCATGCATATTTGTCACATAGGGTTTGCTTGGGTTTTTTAATGAGGAGGGAAGATTGGAGGGGGAAAAATAAGTGCTTGTTAATTGGAATAAAATAAAAATCAAAGTTAATAAGTAACTAAAATGGGGAGGGGTAATCTAGGTAACCTTGAAGGCCTCTCCTAGTTCTAAATCTGTGCTGCTTTGGTATGAAGTCAGTCACAAAGATGAAACAAAGCACAATCTCTGTTCTTAAAGAGCATCTAGACTGTAAACCCCATGAGAGCACGAATGAAATAAAGTCTAAGCGTCCCCCCCTTCTTTCAACCAATCCTGAGGATCATATAGTATAGTCTACAATTTTCTCATCCATCTGATCACCTTCCTCTAGAATCTCTAGATTCTCAATATTCTTTCTGAAACATGGCACCCAGAACTGAACACAATACTCTTGATATACGCTGACCAGGGCAAAGGACAAAGGGACTATCCCATTCTTAAAACAGTGAAAGACTCCATTAGCTTTTGAGGGGAGGGGAAGAAGTTACACAGATGATTTATATTTAATTTGAGGTCCATTAAGACCCTGAGGTCTTTTTTAGGAGCTGTTATTGAGCCATGTCTCTCTTCCCACTGTGCAGTTGATGCCTTTAATTCAAGTATAGGGTCTTATGTTTAATTCTATTTAAGTTTACCTTCATTGGCCCTTTAGCATTTTCTTTTTTTTTTTTAAGGGAGAAATGGATAAGAATCACCATTTTTAACCTTTAAGCAAATTTTGACTATAAACACTTTATTTTTTTGCTTTTTGGAGAGGGGAAGGCAGGGCAATTGAGGGTAAATGAACTTGCCCAAGGTCCCACAGCTAGTAAGTGTTAAGTATCTGAGAGTGGATTTGAACTCAGGTCCTCCTGACTCTAGGGCTGGTGGTCTATTCACTGTGCCACCTAGCCGCCCCATCATTAACATTTTCTTAAGTCTTTGTTGTTGTTCAGTTGTTTTCCAGTTGTGTTCTACTCTTTGTAACTCCATTTGGGGTTTTCTTGGCAGAGATACTGGAGTGGTTTGCCATTTCCTTCTCCAGCTCATTTTACAGGTGAGGAACTGAGGCAAATGGGGTTAAGTGATTGGCCCAAGTACACACAACTAGTAAGTATCTGAGGTCAGATCTGAACTCAGGAAGATGAGTTTTCCTGCCTTCAGGGCTGGCACTCTATCTACTGTACCACCTAGCTGCCCGGACTTCTTAAGACTAGATCATTAATAAAACATAAATCAAGCCCTGAGTTTTAGCATTTTCCAATTTCTGAGATATAAATGCTCACATTGAAAATTTAACAATCAGCTCTTGTAAGGGCCAATTCAAACAGGCTCCAGCACAGCCCTGGATGTGGAGGGAGAGATGGGAAATGTTTGCAGGAAGCACCATCATGCGTTAGGATTTGCAGGTTCTCATCCATGTGTTCTTCTGTATAGGGTCATGACCATATAAAGTGGGTATGAGGAATAGCGCGAGGTTTTGGCTGTTATAGTGGGTATTCGCTTCCAAGAACAGGACCTGCCAAACTTACTTTTCCCTTTTTAACAGGGTGATGAGGCTGGGCAGTCAGGGGATCACTATTGATATAGTTTAACTTTACTTTAACAAGTCATTTGACAGAATTTCTCTTCTTTTTGGAAAAGATCTAGATGAGAATACAATTAGTTGGATTCAGGAGTAAATACATGGTTCGACTCAAAAAGGAGTGATTAATAGTGTACTGGGGAGAACACCAGAGGTGGAGCCAGGAAGACTTGAGCTTGAATCTTGCTTCTGACACTTCCTAACTGTGTGATCCTAGGCAAATTACTTGATGTCCATTTGCCTCAGTTTCCTTAACGGTAAAAGGATCACAGTAGCACCTACTTCCTAGGTTGTGAAGATCAAGTGAGATGAGATTTGTAAAGCACTTGGAAACCTTAAGCATTATATAAATGCTAGATTTTGTTATATTATTGAGTCTACCTCGAAGAACTCCACTACAATCCCCCAAGGAACTGGACTTAGCTTTGTGCTAAATGTGTAACCATGTTGATCACTGACTTCATTGATGGAATAGATAGTATGCCTATCAAGTTTGCAGAATACACAAAGCCAAGTGAATGAATATACTAGATGACAAAGTCAGGAGGCCAAAAGTTCTTGACAGGCTAGAGAGTTGAACTGTATCTTACAAGCTGAAATTTAAAAGGGATAGATGTAAAAAAATCTTACAGTTGGGTTCAAAAAATCAACTTCACAAATACAAGATGAAAGACCATGGATAAACAGCAGCTTATCTGAAAGGGAAAAAAAAAGATTCCAATTGTATTAGATTACAAGATCAATATGAGTCATTGGCATGACATGGCAGCCAAGACAGCTAAGCTTTAGGCTAGACTAGACTACTGAGACGCACAGAATCTAGAATTAGGAAGGGGAAGGTCAAGGGGTAGGCTGGTGAATGTTTAACAATCAGCTTCCCTAGAAAATTAATATTTGTGACACATTTTTAAGTTGAGTAAGCATTATTAGCTTACATCTAGAAAATCAACCAAATAATAAATCAAGCCCTAATTTGTAGCAGTTGCCACTTATAAATCAAGCCCTAATTTGTAGCATTTACTATTTCTGAAGTGTGAATGCTCCAGCAATACACTCTAGAATCAGCTCATACAGATCCACTAGAGCAGATTGTTAAATTTTCATTGTGAATATTTATACCTCAGAAACTGACAAATGCTATAAATCATGTATTGATGTGTTGGTTCTAGATTTAAGAAAGGAATGAAGAAAATGTTAAAATAACACATATTAGATGTAAAAGTGAGCCGTGGACACATTTTTTCTTTTTTGAGAGCTGGTTGTTAAACATTTACTAGCATACTTCTGAAATGTTCACACTGAAAAATTGATAGGTAACTCTCATGAGTCAATTTAAGCTGGCTCCAACATATCCCTGGAATAGTCCCACTGTATTATGTCCTGATCAGAACACATCTAACAGACTGTGTACAGTTCTAGGACCTTCGTCTTAGGAAGGGCATTGATAAGTAAGAGAATATCCAAAGGAGGGCGATAAGGAGAGTGAAAGGCCTAGAAATTATATCATACGAGGATCAATTCAAGCAACTGAAGAAAAGACTTGGTGGAAGTAAAAGAGAACTTGGTAGTTCCCTTCAATTATTTGAAGGGCTGTCACTGAGAAAAGTGATTAGTCTTGTTCTGCTTGTCCCCAGAAGACAAAATAAGAAACATTGAGTAAAAGTTGGAGAGAGACAAATTTAAGTTCAATAAGGGAAAGGAAGGGGAAGGAAGGGGAAGGGAGGGGAAGGGAGGGGAGGGGAAGGGAAGGGGAGGGGAAAGGAAAGGAAAGAGGCTGTGTGATTACTTGTTGTATGTTATAGAAGGGATTCTTGTTCAGGTATAGAATGGCTTAGATGACCATCAAAGCCTTTTGCAACTCCAGGATTCTGTGATCGTTATGTTGGTATGGGTGAGGCTTGTCTGGAGGAAGGAAGTCAAATCTGTTTATGGCTGTAGGAACCAGCTATGCCTCTTCCTTCAGCACAGGAGGGCAGATTTATGTGCCTGTGCTTCCAGGGTTTTCCAAAGTCAGAGATAATAATAATAGTTAACATTTATATAACCCTTACTATATGCCAGATGGAGGCAGCTAGATGGTTCAGGAGATAGAGTGCTGGACCTTGAGTTGGGAAGACCTGAGTTTAGGTCTAGTCTCAGATACTCATTAGCTGTGTGACCCTAGGCAAGTCACTTGACCTCTGTTTCTCTTAACCCACTGGAGAAGGAAATGGCAAGTTACTCCAGTATCATCGCCAAAGAAAACCCCAAGGATAGTACTGGTGTCCATGGGGTCACGAAGAGCTCGACATGACTGAACAACAATGCACCAAGTTCTGTGCTAAGCCCTTTATAATTGCCTCATTTGATCCAGAAAGATTCTCTCAAAGCAGATTCTGCCTCCATCAGGAGCCTTGGGGAAGAAGGAATTGGGAGAGGGAGAGGAGATGAAAGGAAGGAGGATAAAGCCTTGGTCTCTAGAATGTTCTAGCACTGCTTGCCCTGCTCCCTGAGTCATAAAATCATAGATCTAGGGTCATAAGTAAAATTGGCACTACAACAAAGCTAGATTATTTAGCCCAACAGCCTCATACTACAGATGATAAAACTGAGGCTGAAGATAATAAAGAAATTTGGCCCAAGTCCCAAGTGTCAGAGATAAGATTTGTATCTAGGTCCTCTTGACTCAAGAGCCCTAGTTCTTTTCAATGTACCACATGGCTTCTACAGCACCCCCCTCACCACCCAATCCAGTCTACCCTCCCCTGCCCAGCAGCATCTGCCAGGAGCTCTGGATAAACAACCCAGGAGGCAAAGAGAGGAAGCTCATTCCTTCCACTCCATCTGAATGGGACAGGAACCCTAAACCACCCAGCTCAGGCTGTACACTCTTGGCTAGCATTCACGTGCTATTTGAATTATTTAACTGAATCTGAACCTTGCCAAACAATGAAGAGAGTATTATTTTTCTGTACAATGAAAATGCTCCTTTTAATAGCATAGACCGCTCAATCAGAGTAAAGACTGGAGTCATTTAAAATAATCTCTCTCAGATGTGTGATGAGAATGTTGTCCACACAATGGGCCGGCAGCTCCCTCCTCCCCCCTAGGGCTGCATTCTAATTGCTTAACACGCCATCCTGATGGGCTGCTTCCCTTGCGTTGGAGGGAGACTGAACAGGAGGCAAGGGAGAACAGAGAAAAGAGAGGAAACAGGAGAGAGGCAGAGTGGAGGGGGAAGAGAAGACAGGGACCTATGGAAGAGCAAGGGAAGGCAGGCTAACCTCTCTTTAAGAATACTTTGTACTTTCATTGTACAATTGATCTGAGCCCTCCTTCCTGCCACACCTTGGGCAGCTAGGTGGCACAGTGTACAGAGTGTTGGACGCAGAGTCAGGAAGACCTGAGTTCAATTCCAACCTCAGACACTCACTAGCTGTGTGACCTTGGGCAAGTCACTTTACCCTGTCTGCCTCAGTTTCCTCATCTGTAAAATGAGGATGATAATAATAGCACCTACCTCCCAGGGTTGTTGTGTGAACCAAGTAAGGTAGTCATTGTCAAGTCCTTAGCACAGTGCTTGGCACAGAGTAAGTTCTATATAAATGTTAGTCATTATTATTATCCTATGTGACTTTTCCCTTTCTGTAATCAATCAATAATGACCTATTATGCACCAGCCATGTGCTGGATATCATGCTTGGTGCCAGGGATACACAGACAAAATGAAGTAATACCTGCCCTCAAGAAGCTTATACATTGTTAGGAGAAATAAGAGATACACACATAATTATATACAGAACACATACAGAGTGAATACATACAATGTGCCGGGAGGAGATACTAAGAGATACTATTTAGATAAAGAAAAACTTCAAGTAAGAGGTGGTACTTATGTTGACTTTGGAAGGACGCAGAATGCCTGATATATGCTAAGTACATAGTAAATGTTTGTTGACTGTCTAGGGAATATGAGGTATAGGAAAGGAGGGAGTGTTTTCCAGGCATAAGAAATAGCCTGTGCAAAGACACAGAGATCAGAGGTGGGATGTCTGTGTAAAGACCCTGGGCACAACTCTCTGTACCTCAGTTTCCCAATATATAAAATGGGGCTAATAATAGGACCTATCTCCCAGGTTCAGATGAGATAGTAGGTGTGAAGTACCGTGCAAACCTTAAAGTCCTGTAGAAACATTAGGTATTATTCTGGAGAATCCGGTCAACATTCAGGAGCTCTTTCTCTGATTCTCTTAATATTTCACTGCATACTGACTGATTCAGGGCTTGTACTGTCCA
Source organism: Pseudochirops cupreus (assembly GCA_028627135.1). NCBI lineage: Eukaryota > Metazoa > Chordata > Mammalia > Diprotodontia > Pseudocheiridae > Pseudochirops > Pseudochirops cupreus. Next base: position 122,426,321 of record CM053582.1, read on the forward strand.
TCTGGTAACTCTTATCCCTGCTACCTAACAGGTCCACCTCCATTTCTATTCCACATACCCTTGATGATATCTTTCATACTAGTTCTTGCTTTGACATTACCAATAGTGGCCTACTGTGGCTCACCATGTATCTTTCATTTGTCCTTTGGGTCAACAATAAATGCAATGCTTCTGAGAGTCTGTGTTGAACTGGATGGCTCCTGATGTCTCTTCTGACTCATAAATTCTGTTGTTTCTGTGACTGAGTTTCAGTTCCTTCACAATTCAGGTAGAATTAGGGAATAAGCATCCTTTCTTTTCTTCTGTCCATGTTAACTGAAAACTGTGATTGAGTCTAGAGTTCCTGACATTGGAACAGAAGATGTAGGTGTTCTCCCTACAAAGAAAGTTCTGGAAACCAAGATCTTGTACTCCTACCACCTTGAGCCCTATGCCTGAAAAGAACTCTAAAGAGAGATGTAAAACCTATCCCAGAGGAGAAAGTGCCTGTCAACAGAGGGTTAGAAGAGACTGGTCCAGTAATTATCAGTTGGCCCTTGAAGACTCAGGTCTTTGGAAGGTTTGGGCATTGGCTTCTGTAATTAGACTGCTGAAGATCTAGAAAGGAAGAGACCATTGTCTGTATGGAACCCAAATACCTCTTTGTCCAGGTTCTCTTGGCCTTTCCCTGTATTAGAAATTACTGTTACTGTTACTAATAACAACAGCAACAACAGTAACAAAACAATTATCTCATGAGTTTTCCATGGCTAGTAAAGTGTATCATGACCCAGCAAAACCATTACTAGGTCTATGCCTCGAAGATATCAAAGAGAGAGGAAACAAACCTGTATGTACAAAATTATTATAATCCTTTTTTTGGCAGTGGCAAAGAACTAGAAATGAAAGGGGTGCTCACCAGCTTGGAAATGGCTGAAAAATTACGGCATACGAATGTAATGGAATACGGTTGTGCTGTAAGAAATCAGGGAAAGGACTGTTTCAGAGAAACCTGGGAAGACTTTTATGAATGAATGTAGAGTGAAGTGAGCAGAACCAGAAGAACTATCTACACAAGAACAACATTGTTTAAAAAATGAGTTTGAAAGACTTAAAAAAGCTGATCAATGCAATAATCAACCTTGATTACAGAAGAATTATGATGAAGCTTTGCCTCCTGACAAAGAGGTGGGAGACTCAGGGTGCAGACTAAGACCTCTATTTTTGGACATAGCCAATGTAAGAATTTGTTTGGTTTCATTGCGCATATTTGTAAAAAGGGTGTGGGCTTATTTTTTTCTTCTGTAGTGGAGGAAGTAGGAGGGAAAGAAAATAAATGCTTGTTATTTATTAATTAAATTTTATAAAATGCATTAGCTAATTTTAAACTACATCCAAAGGGCAATCAAATTGTGTATACTCTTTTACCCAGCAATACCACTACTAGGTCTGTATCCCAAAGAGATCATAAAAAATGAAAAAGGACCTGTTTGCACAAAATTATTTATAGCAACTCTTTTTTGTGGTGGCAAAGAAATGGAAATCAAAGGGATTACCATCAGTTGGGGAATGGCTGAGCAAGTTGTGGAATATGAATGCAATGGAATACTATCATGCTACAAGAAATTATGAGCAGGTAGATTTTGGAAAAATCTGGAAAGTCTTACATGAACTGATGCTGAGTGAAGTGAGCAGAACTGGCAGAACATTATACACAGTAACGGCAACATTGTGTGACAATCAACTATGATTGACTTTGTTCTTCTCAGCAGTACAATGATCCAAGACAATTCCAAAAGACTAATGATGGAAAATGGTATCCACATTCAGAGAAATAACTATGGAGTCTGAATGCAGATTGAAGCATACTATTTTAATTAGGGGGGGCAATTTTTGTGGCTTTTCCCTTTTGTTCTTTTTCTTCTTTCACAACATGACTAATGTGGAAATACATTTACATGATTGCACATGTGTAACCTATATCAGAATGCTTGCCATCTTGGGGGGGGGGGGAGGAGAGGAGGAAGGGAGAAAAAAATTTGAAACTCAAAATCTTACAAAAAATTAATGTTTAAAACTATATGTAACTGGAAAAAATAAAATGCTATATACTTTAAAAAAAAAAAAAAAGAATACTCCAGACCCTGAGGATGTGACCTTCGGCCTCCAGGGCCATCAGTAAGAAGAGAGCTTCATATGAACCTCCCTGCTCAGGGTTCCTGGGAGGAAAGGTACCATGTAAATATTACAGCTTCTAACTGTAGAGCTGCTCACACTTTTCCAAGAATGGTCACAGGTCCATGATCTCATTCAAAATCACAGAATAAAATCATAGGATCACAGATTTAAAACTGAAAGAGACATTAGAAGCCATCTAGTATAAACTGTTCACTTTTTGGATCAAGAAACTGAGGCCTAAATAATGTGAGTGCCCAGGGTCACAGAGTCAGTCAACAAATGACGGGGATTGGCATCAGGGTCTGTCAGTGGGAAAGGGCAATCCCTCCCCATGGCATTGTGCTTCGTCCTGAGGAAAGGGAGTTTGATGATTTTCCAGACCAGCGGTTCTCAACCTGTGGGTTATGTTCAATTTGTAACAATGAAAATACACCCTGCATATCAAATATTTACATTATGATTCATAACAGTAGCAAAATTACAGTTATGAAGTAGCAAAGAAAATAATTTTATGGTTGGGGGTCACCACAACATGAGGAACTGTATTAAAGGGTCACATCATTAGGAAGGTTGAGAACCGCTGTTCTAGACCAACTCCCTCATTTTACTAATGGGAAAATCGGGGCTCAGAGAGGGAAAAGACTTTCTCAATATCACACAGTGAGTCACTGCCAGCCATAAGAATAGAACCTCACTCTCTTGGCTTCCTCTCTAGGGGAAAGGAGAAATTCCTTTCTACTCTACCTTTATTCCCCACACTAGCTCTCTGAGAAAGGTGGTAGTAGGGAAAGAGTCATTGTTATTCTCATTTTAAAGATGGACAAAATGAGGCTTAGGGAGCTTAAGTGTCTTACCCAGGGTCACACAGCTACTTGCATACAGTCAATGGGTCATGACTGACCATCCAACTTAAGAAACAAAGAGAAAGGCTGAAAAAGGAGAAAACTATATATTTAAGCAGGAAAGAAAAAAAATCCAGTTGGTCTCTCTATTCAGGGAATATTTAGAGCTGTACCCTTCCATGTATTTCCCTAGCCAGTCTGTGATGCTCCCAAGAACCTCTTCTGATTCAGCATACTCCTGTTTCCCCTCTCTTACTCCTTACCCCTTGAATGACCTTCTCCTCAGAGCCTTCCTATTTCTTCCTGAAAGTCCTTCTTGAGCTACCTTCCTCCCCTCTTCACCTTAGAAACTTGTATTTCCCTTTCTAGGGACCCTCTTCCCCACTGTGATAGAACAATAATATCATACATTTATCCAGTATCTACTGGATACAGAACCCTGTGTTGCAGGGCAGTGGGGGAGAAACAGGTTATATTAGACATGGTTCCTGCCCTCAGGGAGCTCACAGTCTTGTTGGACACCAACAGAGACTATAATCACATACAGAATATGTGGGAAGTCTATTGGGGTGGTGAAAAGTGTTCTGTGGGGTTGGAGGAAGGCTATTGGTGACTTAGTGGATCAGAGGAGGCTTCTTAGAGCAGGTAGCAACTGAGTTGGGCATTAATGACTGAGTATGGATTCAATAGATAAAGAAAGGGAGGAAAATAATAATAATTACAGGAATTACAGAAATGTATAGAGAGATGCAGTGGCTAGCCCTACCTCCGCCTCATCCTGACTCTATGACCCCCAGATAAATAACTTATCCCTCCCCAGCCCCAACTCTAAGAACATAAGTTGCAGAGAAAGTGCTGACTTGCATTGGTAGACTGAGGGTACCATATACCAAATGAAATCACAAGTCCAATTTTTGGGAAAGGATATTTATATAGAACGTTAGAGAGCTCTGCTTTAGCCTTAGATCCAAGACACACATCTCTGGCCTCTGCATTCTAGGGCCTTCTGCAGTGCTCCAGAGGTGACTCCTTGACCAAATTTGCTTCCTGCTGCCACCTCCTGCCTCCATTGTTTGCAGGACTCTCCCACATCCTAGCTCCCAGCCTCTGACTTGTTGGGAGGTGAGACTCCTGAGTCCTCAGAGAACACAATGTCACCTTCTGTCATGAGATTAGTCCTTGAAGAGTCTAATCACCTGTCTCCTTCAATAGACCACTCCCTAGCCAGCTGTACCCTACCTGGCCTCATTCCTCAGTAGTTAGCACATTCTCATTCACTCATACTCTCCTCATTGCAGTGACTCTGGACATCTGACTGCTGGCTCTTTAGATTTCTTCATCTCCCCACCAGTAGGCTTGACTCCTAACTCTTCTTGAGCTTTACAGCTCCCCTTTTATGTTTTCCCCAATCAGAATGGAAGTGCCTTGAGGGTAGGGACTGTCTTTTTTGCTTGTATCCTCAGCATTTAGCACAATGCATGGTATATAGTAAACACTCAATAAAGGCTCTATTATCCGCCTATCTATCTCTATACATCTACATGTATCTATCATCCATCTTTATTCATTTACATCTATTTATCTATTCATCTCTCTCTCTCTCTCTCTCACTCACTCCCCATCCATACACACCTATCTATCTACCTAAAGTACAAACCATGTTCTTCATCTTAAAATGCCTGCTCTCTCACACTCATCTCTATCCCCTAAATATTCCATTCCATATCTTATTTTCCATGCAGGAATATAAACAGTTCAACCTTATAGAATCGCTTATAATTTCTCTTTCCTATTTGCCATTTTATGTTTCTTTTGCATCTTGTATTTGAAAATCAAATTTTATATTCAGCTCTGGTATTGTCATAAGGAATGCTTGAAAGTCCTCTATTTCATTGAATATCCATTTTTTCCCCTGAAGGACTATACTCTCTCTTTCTGGGTAGGTGATTCTTGGTTCGAATCCTAGCTCTTTTGTCCTCCAGAATATCATACTGCAAGTGCTCTGATACTTTAATGTAAAAGCTGCTAAATCCTGTGTTATCCTGACTGTGGCTACACAATATTTGAATTGTTTCTTTTTGACTGGTTGGACTATTTTCTCCTTCATCCAGGAGATCTGGAATTTGGCTGTGATATTCCTGAGAGTTTTCATTTCGGGATCTCTTTCAGGTGGTGGTGCTTTCAATTTCCATTTTACCCTCTGGTTCTAGAATATCAGGGAAATTTTCATTGATAATTTCATTGATAATTGACTTCCAAGTAATCCAATAATTCATAAATTATCTCTCCTGGATCTGTTTTCAAGGTCAGTTGTTTTCCAATGAGATATTTCACATTTTCTTCTATTTTTTCATTCTTTTGATTTTGTTTGATTATTTTTTAATTCCACTTGCCCAGTTCTAAATTTTAAGAAATTATTTTCTTCAATGAGCTTTTGTACCTCCTTTTCTTCTTGGCCAGGAGTCATTCTCTTCAGTGAATTTTCGCATATCTTTTTCCATTTGGTCAATTCTACTTTTCAAGACATTATTCTCTTCATTGGATTTTTGTGCCTCTTTTATCATTTAGCCTATTCTGTTTTTTTAAGGTACTATTTTCTTCAGTATTTTTGTGCCTCCTTTGCCAAGCTGTTAACTCTTTTCATGATTTTCTTGCATCACTCTCATTTCTCTTCTGATTTTTCTTCTACTTCTCTTACTTGATTTTAAAAATCCTTTTTGAGCTCTTCCGTGGCCTAAGACCAATTAATATTTTTCTTTAAGACTTTGGATGCAGGAGTTTTGATTTTGTTGTCTTCTGAATGTGTGTTTTTATCTTCCTTTTTGCCATAGAAGCTTTCTATGCTCAGAATTTTGTTGTTGTTGTTTGTTCATTTTCCAGCTTATTTCTCAACTTTTACCTCTATACTGAAGTAGGGCTCTGCTTCCCAAGTGGAGGGGACAGTGTCCCAAACTTCAGATTTTTTGTGCAGCTGTTTTTAGAGGTAATTCTGGGAACCTATAAGTTTTTTGGTTCTTCCAAGGTGGTATGATCTAGGGAGAGGTGTGTTCATTCCTCTCCTGCATTGTGCACTGGTTTATGAGTGACCACAAGCACTCTTTTCAACCCTAGAGCTTTGACCAGGGTCCTTTATCTCCCGTAGCTACAAGATCTGTTGTCTTGGTGCTCCTCCTTGCATTGGGACTAAAACTAGTTCTGCAACATAGATTCAAGTACGAGCAATACAACAAAGTTCTGCCCCTGGTGCCAGCAAAGGGACCCCTGTAAGTCTCCTTCTGACTGGTTGTCCAATCCTCTTATGCCTGTGGACTGAGAGGTCTGGAAAACACCACTGCTGCCACTGATTCAGCTGCCCTGAGACCTGCTCCTGCTTTTCTGGGGCCCAGTCTGCACTGGACTGTGCTTCTCTTTCACTCTGGTGTAACAGACTTTTCCTGCTGACCTTCCAAACTGTTTTGGGCTAAAAAAGTGTTTCACTCTGTCTTTCTGTGAGTCTTGCCACTCTAAAATCTGTTTAGAGTCATTACTGAAAGGTATTTGGAGGGGTCTGGGGGAGAGTTCAGGTAAGTTCCCACCTTTGCTCTGCCATCTTGGCAAAATTGTGATCTCTGACTCTCATTTTAAAGGATGAGTTCCTTATGGTAACTGAAAATATCAAGGACCTCTTCCATCCCACCTCAGCTACATACAGAGATACTTATTCTCGAGGTTGCTATGATAACCAACATGTATTCCACTTTTATGGTCATGAAGTCCAACATTCCTATATCTGACCACAATCTTTTTTATTCCATATTTCCCTCTACTTTATAGATCCATATCTTCATCTTCACCATGACCTCCAACCCCTCTCCCTCCTAGTTCTCTCCCAAGAGTGATGGCTTATCTCCACTGCTTGCTATCTCCTTTCTGTGTCAACCCAATGTGAATCAATTCAAACCATATTCTACACTGGAGTCCCTTGTTCCCTTGTCTAACTGACAGTCATGCCACTACCAACAAGAAAGTTGGACTAAGCTTAGCAGTTTTATTGCCCAGATATATACCAGGAGAGATTTGAACAATGCATCACCAAGGTGAAATATAAAATGCCTGATTAACAGTCCAGCAAATTGCTTTATGTTCTGATTAAGTTTAAGTATCAGCAATGCAGAAGTTAGTAACATTAGTTGTACTTAAAATTATTGAATCAGGTTTTGAGCTTATTTTTGTTAAATGAACCCTTGTGAATAGCCTATATTTAATTTAACATTCCTCTCATAAGCAGGGGAAAAAATGTCCTGTTCCATACCTGATTCAAATCATACACTGAGTACCTTTTTTTTAATGCCCCCTTTCATTTTAGGGGATGTCCTGTGTGTGATCCGTGAATCAAAGAGGATGAAAAAAGGGATCCTAGTTCCCTTCTCATTAAAGTCCAGGCTCCCAAGGACTCAATCGAATCATACTTGCATGCCTGAATTAAGAACAGGGAAGAGAAAGTGGCCCAGCTCCTTGGTTTCCTAGGCTCAAAGCCTGGTCTTATTCCAGCCTGCACATATGGAACATGTCAATGGATTTGGTATCCAAGGACCAGGCTTGAGTCTTGGCTCTGCTCCTTGTGGGATAGGGGTACTGGTGGCATTTATTTCATTTCTCTACATTTCAGTTTCCTTGTCTTTATGAGAAATAAAGTGTGTATAGAATAAATATAAGGAAATTATAGCAGCAGGGAGGATGAATGAATGAATGAATGAATGAATGAAAAAGCATTTATCAAGCACCTACTATGCAAGTGATATATATTAAGCACTAAGAACACAAGTATGGAAACAAAGACCTCATGGAACTACCATTCTAATTGAGGAGACAACATAGGAAGAAGAATGGGGCCCACCCTGTCTCCTGCCAGTGCCTTACCTTTGACATTACCTCCCATTTATCTGTGTGTGTGTCTAGATAGATAGATAGATAGATAGATAGATAGAGGTATAGATATGGATAGATATAGAGATATAGATATTTACACACACATATGTATACACATATACATATACACACACAAATCTCTGCATCTCTATAAAATATGTAATGTATATTTGATACATATGCATGTATATAGCTCTAATCCTGTGTCTCTATAAAATGAGATTATCAGACTCAAGTCAAATCAACAGGCATTTATTAAGTGCCAGGTGTTGTGCCAAGCACTAAGGATACAAATAAAGGCAAAAAATGCTTCCTTCCCTCAAGGAACTTACATTCTAGTGGGAAAGGCAACATCAAATAATTTCTATCTGTCTATTTATCTGTGTGTGTGTGTGTGTGTGTACCTCAAGTTAAGGAAGGCACTAGTTTTTCTCATATACAAACACACACGTAATTAATATATAAAATATTACGAACACAGATAGATCTTTATCTATCTGTCTAGTAGCAGAGCTGGGGTTGGAAGCTGGTGCGTCACTTTAGAACTAGTTCCCTTTGCCCTATGCCAAGAAGCTGCCTCCAGTTGCACTCCACATGAAAACGGTTGATAATTATAAAGCGCTCTACAATTGGCAGCAATTATTAGTATTAGTGTTCGTGGGAGGGCTCCTAACACCCAGAGACAGAAGCTAGATGTGACATGTCACTTGGGGGCTATTTTTACTTGATGGGACTTGTGGGAGGGGAAGTCTAGCATTCCCTCTGTTCTTAGGAAGCACAGGCTTAGTCTGGTCAGTTGGGGGGTGCCCTTGACGTGCCAAAATGAAAGTACAAGCCAATAAGCGTGATGTGGTAGAGTCTGAGACAGCTTCATCTTCTGTTGAGCAAGAGCCCAGCCTCATCAGACAGTGACACAGTGAGATGGCTGGTCAGGATGACTTTGGTGGGTCTCAAAAAGTTGACAACTAATAAATATGTTCACATTTACAAAGCATCTGTTGGCATGGTTCTCATAGACATAGAGCTGGAAAGAATCTTAGAGACCATCTTATTCAATCTCTTCATTTGGCATCTAAAGAGACTGAGGCTTAATTGTGCTTAACTTCAAGGAACATCACACTCATCCTCAATGTTGTGCTCAGCTCTGAGGAGCACACATTGACAAGACTTGTTTAATGGTAGTTGTGTTTCACTTTGTTGTCTTAAACCAACTCTGGAGTCCTTGTGTTGGCTCTTCTTGTATTTGTTAGTTTTTTCAATAAATAGATGTGGGGTATCATAAAAAAGAAGGAAGTTGATAAGCTGAAGATCATCCAAAGAGGGGCAACCAGATGGCAAAGAGCCATGATACATTGAAGGATCTGGGCATGTTTAGAGTGGAGCAGGGAAATGGGATATAAATAGTTGTCTGTTTGGCCCCCAAAAGGAAGAACCAGAAACAATGAGTAGAAGTTATAAAGTGGCAAACCAAGACTTGACGCCAGGGGAAACTTGCTGACAATTAGTGCTGTTCTAAAGGTGGAATGGGATGTAGGAAAGAAGGAAGGAAGGAAAGAAGGAAGGAACGAAGGAACGAAGGAAGGAAGGAAGGAAGGAAGGGAGGAAGGAAGGAAGGAAGGGAGGGAGGGAGGAAGGAAGGGAGGGAGGGAGGGAGAGAGGAGGGAGGGAGGAAGGATGGAAGGAAGGGAGGGAGGGAGGAAGGAAGGAAAGAAGGAAGGAAGGAAGGAAGGAGGACTTGTTGACCTGATAAAACCTTACATAGCATGCCATTGTATGTAGCATTTGTTCATGTGACATGTTTTTCCTTCTATAACAAATACTTCATGGTTTAAGGAAGATAACCTTGGACTAAAAAGGGTCAACAGCTATCAGTAACTGGCTGTGTGAACTTGGTTAAATTATTTAACCTCTCTGGGTCTCTAGGTCTCATTCATGAAATGGTATGAAAATACTCATAAATCAAGAGGCACTTACTAGGGCAGTTTACTAGGTGTTGGTGTTAGGAGTTATGTTGCCTTTCCCTGAATAGTTGGAGAGATGGCATGGGGCTGAATGACCCTTTGAATAAAGACAATTGTCCTTATTCTAATCCCCATTCTCTCCATGTCATTTTCCTAGTCCTAATTGGTGAGACCCTAACTTGCCTTTGGTACCATTGCTTCTGATCCCAGATCACCTTTCCTGTCTGTCTACATAGTTTTCATGCCTCCCTTGGAAAGTGGTAAATTTCAGAGCGCTCTTAGAAGAATCCAATGTCCCCCATGTCTTGTTGACTCTCACACTTTAGACTAAGACTCCGTCTCATTAGTTACATGCTAGTCTCAGGCGCAGCCTTCCTCTCCAACTTGGGTGGAGAGGCATCCAGTCTGGGGCTAGACACCATGCAGTGGCATATATAAAAAGAAAATTGTAATGAGTCCCTTTAACATCACTTTGTTTACAGAGCAACCTTGTCACAACAACCTCAGCCAAAGTAGGAATATTATTATCCCCATTTTACAGATGAGGAGACAGACTCAGAGAGGCCCAGTTGTCCCAAATAATATGACAAGGAAGGGGGAAAAGTAGGACTCAGACTCTGGTGTCCTGACTTAGGATCACAAAATATAGAGCAAACTAGGTAGTTTGCATAGCAAACTATGGCTTCTGCCCTGCGGATGGGCACTGTGAGGTGCCTTTGTTCTTTACCTATTTACATAGCTTTCATAAGGCAATGTGGCACAATGGAAAGAGGGCTGGACTTCCTAGCCAGGGAGACCTAGGTTCAAATCTTGCCGCTAACATAGACTAGCCATCTGACCCTGGATTGAGTCAATTAACCTCTTCCTGCCACAGGCAGCCTTCTAGGACTATATGGTACAAAGCAGGTGTTGGTGTATGGAATTTCCCTCTCAGGACTTTCCCCACACCGATGAAATCACAGGTACACTCCCTGACTCTATTGCTATTGCTTTTGGAAACCTGGAAGTCACTTTCCATTCCTCCTCTCTTTTGAGTCGAACAGCAAAAGTACCTATAGGTATCATCATTCCATTTTACAGATGAGGAATCTAAGCCTCAGAGAGGTTAAGTGACATGGCCAGGATCACACAGCTAGTCAACATTAGAGGCAGGATTTGAGCCCAGATCTCCCTAACTCCAACTCTGCCAAAGACTACTTCTGGACGTCTGTCTATCGCTTGGAATTTCATTTTTTCATTTGTCAATAAGGAGAATGGATTCAGATGGCTTCTATGCAGCTTTATATCACAAGATTACGTGAAATGAATGAATAGAAAAGCTTTTATTAGACACTTCCTGGGTGCCCAGATATTATATGAAGTGCTGGGGATACACAAGAGTGATAGCCTCTGACCTGGAGGGACTAACATTCTAATAGGGGTAGACAAGACATAAAAGAGAGTGATAGCCAGGGGAGGGTGAGGTCGCACCATGACATAAAGGGTTAAATGTGCTGTCATAGATCTGGGGCTGGAGATGACATTAAAGGTCATCTAGCCCAAACCCATAATTTTACACTTGGGAAACTGAGGACCAGAGAAATGAAGTGCTTTGTCCAAGAGAAAAAGCCCGGTATGGTGAGAAAAGTGTCAGCTCTGGATTCAGAAAACCTGGGTTCAAATCCAGCCTCAGATGCTTACTGCCTGTATGACCTTTAGGCAAATCACTGAATCTCCCTGGGCCTCAGTTACTTCAGCTGTAGAATGGGGAGGAGAGGACTGCATGACAGAGTCATGGATTCAGAGCTTCCAAAATGACCTGAGAATCCTTCCAGCTGGAGATCTCCGATCCTATAATTCTTCCACTTCTAGGTCTATGATTCTTATTAAGCCCAATGTCACACAGGATTTGAACTCAGGTCCTCTCCAGGACTCCTTCCCCTGTAGCCCTCCATTCTGTAGCAATTCAGACAGAGGAAAGGCTGAAGCAAGAATAAACCGATCACGCGCTGGGGACAACGAGGAGGCCACCCTGGCTAGAGCAGAGGGTGCGTGATGGGGAGCAGGCGGCTGTAAATTTCAATAGGTTGGGTGGGGCCAGACTGTGGAGGGCCTTGAATGCCAGGCGACCCCCTCCCTGAGCTGTTGTGAGAATCAGATGAGAGCATGTATGTGAAAGGGCGTCAGGGAATACAAAAGCCCCAGCCTGAAATCCTCTGAAAGGGTCACGGGGGTGATTCTGAAGAGATCCTTGAAAACACACACAACAGAGTGCAGATGCTGGGGGAGGCGGGGTTCTTCTCCACAATTAAAGCTAAGTGCCTCAGAAACACGCAATCCAGTCAGCAGGGATTGGATGCTCTGTCTTTTGGTACAATGCGCTACCTTGGAGCCGTGGGTGGGCACTGGTGGCATCCCCTCCCCCTTCCTTCTCTTCCCGTCTGCTCCCAGCCCTGCCCTTCTCCCTCACCCATCTCCACTGTCCCCTTCTCCATAGTCTCTCTCACTTCCTCCATCACTGTCCCTTTCCCCTCCATTCTCCTTTCCTCCCCCTATATAGTATCCTACCCTCTCCCTCCCTCTCCTATTTACTGTATCCTCCCTCCTTTCTCTCCATCCCCACTCTCCCTCCTCCCACAACCCCATTTGCTCTTCTTCTTGGCTGCCTCCATCAGGACTTGTTCCTCTCCTCTTCACTTTCCCTTTTCAGCCTTTTCCTCCCTCACTCCCCCCTTCCTTCCTCTCCTATCTACTGCCTCATCCCTCCTCTCCTTCCCCTTCATCCCCAATTATTGCCCTCTCTAGCCTTCATTTCTTTTGCTGCCTCTCTTACTGACCCTTCCTCCATCCCTCTTATCCTCCTCCTTCCCTTCCTTTCCTTCCCCCTTCACTCTTCTGTCCCCGTTATGCACCATCCCTATCCCTTTCCTCAATGCCCCCTCTTTCTCTGCCTTCCTTTCCCTCCCTCCCTTCTCTCCCTCCTGCTCTTTCCATCCCCGTCCCCCGCTCACTGCCTCCTTCCCTCCCTTCCTTTCCTCCCCTAGCCGCAAAGGACAGATCAGTCTGCCAAAGATTCTCAGTGGAGTGGCCAAGTGGCCACTTTGAATCCTGAAGTTTCTTAATGGAATCTCTCTTCCTGCTCCATCTCCTTGGAGTCCCTGAAACATATTTACCACTTGCAATAGAGGTGGGCTGATCAAGCTGCGGCTGATTTCTCCATCCAGTCCCTGGAGGGAGAGGGGCAAGCACCTCAGATGCTCCTCAGGGGCCTTTCTGTCCTCCCTGCCCTTCTTAAACAGTTGCGGGAGAAAGCCATAGGAAATAGATGTTCCTACTGGGGAGGGGCACGGCAGCCAAAAAAATCAAATACCAAAATCTCCGGGAGAGTTACATCACTTGGGCCCAAGTGATAAAAGCTCCTTTCCCCCATATTTGATCCCTTAGCCATCAGCTTGGAGGGTGGATAGAATTAGAACACATATTTCAATAAGTAAAACACTGCAGGCCTTCTTTAAAAAAAAATATAAAAAAACGCTAGCTCATCCTTTTTCATGTATCCCACTCCTCCCCTATCCCCAACTCAATCCAAGAAACACATAGAAAGTGCCTACTATGTGCCCATTGGCACTAGGCTCAGCAAGAGGGAGGCTTTTCCTTGCTGCTGCCTGCCAAGCCTTACCCTCTGAGCCACATAGAGGACAGTGGCGCTGCTGAGGCCACCAGGGGTAGAATGGTACAGTTAGTGGAACAGAATGGGGGTATCTTATTGGTCTTTAACATACTTTAGGTTTGAAAATGCTGGACTAGATACTTTTTAAACTCTGACAATCTGTGTGCTGAGGTCCCTCGAAACTCTGCCATTTTATGTTCCAAGGCCCTTTCCAGCTTTAGCATGCCGTGTGCTAAGGTCCCTTCCAATAGCCTACGTTCTATGTTCTAAGGTTCCTGCTGATATGAATGTTCCATGAGCTATGTTCCAATGTCCCTTTAGTTCTAAAATACAATGTTCTTGTTCTCTAAGGTCCATAATTCTAAATTAGACCATGATGCAGGAATATGCAGGAACGTCCCTTGGGCTCACAAAAGAAAAAAAATGTTTCCCAACTTCCCAGATGTGAAGAGCTAGAGCCTCTGGTGAAATATCCCTTTCCTTACTGCAGATGGGAATAATTGGAGTTATTGCCACGTTGGTAAAATACTAGGAGGAAGACTCCTCGGGGGCACTTCCCTCAGGGGAAATTATTGAATGTCTTGTGAGTAAGGAAGCAGCTGCAGTGGCCGGGATGGTATGAAGGATTCATTGGACCCAGCCCTTCCATCCTTGTGAGTAAACTGAGAACAGAAGATCATGGGGCTGGGCTGGGCTGGACTGAGTTGGGCCAGGTGTTGGTTGCTGGAAAGAACCGTGGCAGGGACCTAGACCACTTCTGAAGCTGCCTCATATGGCCCAGGGAAAGGCCAGACCCACATGCCAGAGAAATAGGACTGGACTGGAAATTATGCCAACCTAAATGTCAAGGTTAGGGCAGTCTTGGAAGATTCCTGAATTCTGTGACTCATAACCTTTTCTTTTCAATTATTTAGTAAAACCACTTTTAAAAATCCAGCAATGAGTGAGCTAAGAAGAAAGGACTTTAGCCACACTGAGGCTGGGAGTATTCGGGGAGTCTGGGAGCCCCAGGGGCCTGACGGGCAGGAGTGAGGGGAGGGATAATGCAGAAACAGATGAGGCTGTCCCTCCTTCCCCCAGATAGCTCTGGGCTAGAGGCCTGTTAGAGACAAGACACACTCGGTACCACCTGGGTCTTTTCTTTACATCCACCTGAGCTTATAGATGAGAGTTGGACTGAGACAGAGTTTTGGTTCCGTGATGGAGTCCCTTCCTTCTCTTCCTGGGCCTTCAGCCCTTGGTGGCAGAGGAGACAGAGGGTCATCAGACAGAAGGCACAGTGCACGGTATATGTGCTCTTGTTGTCCCCCGTTTGTGGATCTTGTCTCCTCCACCAGACCAGGAGTTTTCCAAAGGCAAAGTCTGTCCCTTTCCCAACTTCCCAATGGACTCCATTCTGAGTCCTTCAGACTTTAAAGCCCACGGAGGATCTGCACCCAGTGAAAGGGGCAAGCACTGGGGTGAGAAATCAGTGACCAGCTGTGGCCTATGTCCCTTCAGGTCTAGAGCCCTTCTCCAAAGGAGTATGCTTATTATACAAAGGCAAGAACCAGCTGTTGCCCTCCTAGGGAAACTAGGGATCTCACTATGGCTCTGAGTGGCTTCCTGAGAGAGTGTCAGAGCATTGGAGGAGTCTCAGCTAGGAGAGAAGTCCCCACGGCTCACATCTACATAGTGCTCTCCTCATGCGGGAGGACTGTATGAGCTGCAGGGTAAATCTTTGTCGCTCAGTAGTTTTCCAGTCATCTCTGACTCTTTGTGACCCCCTGGGGGATTTCTTGGGAGAGATAGTGGAGTGGCTTGCCATTTCCTTCTCTAGCTCATTTTGCAGATGAGGAAACTGAGGCAAACAGGGTAAAGTGACTTGCCTAAGGTCATACAGCTAGTGAACGTCAGATTTGAACTTGGGGAGATGAGTATTCCTGACACCAGGTCCAATGCTGCCCTGGAAAGGGGTCTCAGAAAGGATCAAATCATATACATCCTCACTTTACTAAGGAGGAGATTAAAGGCAGCATTCCTTCATATCATTTGAACACTAGCTGCCTTATCCCTGTAGAACGGGAGAGTGGAGAGGGGAGGTGTCAGGTGTCCATCATGGGTCCTGGTTTCTTTGACCCCTAATTTGATATTGGAAGGACTCTTTAGTGACAAGAGAAAAAGAATAAGCATTTATTAAGCACCTACTATATACCAGGCAGAGATCATTTACAATCCTCGCAGTAACCCTGGGAGGCGGGTGCAATTATTATCAGCATTTTACAGTTGAGGAAACTGAGGCAGACAGAGGTTAAGTGACTTGCCCAGGTCACACAGTTAATGTCTAGTTAATGTCTGAGGCCAGATTTGAACTCAGGTCTTTCTGAATCACTATGCTACCTAGCCACCCATCAGGTTGGGACTTCCTTCCATGGTTGCAGATAACGATCCATTTATATCTTATTAGACATTTCCTTGTGGTGATGTGACCAAAACAACTTTCTCCCTGTGATGAACCTTTTAGTGATAAACCTCTGTCCCTAAGTACAGTCGTTGGTCAGTCCATTGGAAGTTCCTTGAGCACAGGGACTGTCTCCCTTTTGTCTTTGTTACCCCAATACCTACCATAGTGCCAGGCACTTAATAAACAGTGGTTATATTGAATTGAACTGGTCCTCAGAGGCCAGACCCACAATCCATAGTGGGAGCCTTTCGTGTTCAGTAGGGCTCACAGGACTGGACAGTAAGGGATCTTGAAGCCAAGCTCTATTCCTACCCTATGATTTTACAGGAGGCCCAGAGAGGCAAAGAGATCTGCCCAAAGTCACATAAGTGGTAAGAAACAAGAGTTAAATTCAAACCCAGCTTTTCTGATTCTAGGACAGGTTCTCTTTCCTAGGTTTACTGAATGTCAATGACCTGGAGTGAGAAGCCACAAGATAAAGTAGGTGGGTCACTGCACCTGAAGTTAAAAAAAAAAACCTGGATTCAAATCCTGCCTCACTTTACTACCTATATGACTAGAGTACTCTGTGCCTCAATTTCCTCATCTGTAAAATGAGAGGGTTGGAATAGATGATGGCTTCAGGGCCCCTTCTGGCTCTAAAGTCAATTGATCTTGGGAGCTGCTATAGTGCCCTGGCTCTTACTCCTGAGAAATGGGGCAAGGGCAGATGAGAGAGGGTTCTCTCGACTACATGGTGCTCCCTTGCCCCGTAGGCCACCTGCTTCAAGAGCCCAGTCATTTTTATGCCACTAAGAGGCATCAGAGGAGGGCTTTGATGAAGTGTTACATCATTAACACGGGAAAAGAAAGCCACAGCAACAGGACTTGTGTGGCCAGCTGAAGGATGCCTCCAACCAGGGAGCGTTCAGAGGAGCACCTTCTGCCCACAAAGATCTAGGTGGATGGCATGATTAACTGAGCTCTGCAAATCGTAACCCTTTCCTCTAATGCACTTTCCCTGAATTAACACCAGGGAGAGGCGTAGGGTGGTGAGCCCACGACAAATTGCTGGAATGGGCAGTTAAACGGTGAGGTCAAAGGTTAAATGAACTCGGTTGTTTATGAGGACACAGCCCGCATCCATTTGCATTTTAATATTCTCTCAGTAAGACGGAAAACCATTTTGAGGACAGCTTGTTTGGAAATCCCATTAACGGGTTATTTATGGGCCTCCTGACTGCTTGACCCTTAGCCCTGTTTTGTTAAACATGGGCTAGACATGGATCAGATGGGCAGCGGGCCCGCCGCTATTGTTTGCCATCCCACTAAATGTCATCCGATTCAATTATTCTGACTCTGACACTTTCAAAATTATTACCCTCATAATGCGCAATCTTCCCTTTTTTTTTCCTTTTGTCAACCTTATTATTTCTATCTTTGTAAAGAGACGAGTCTGTGGATGGGTCCTTCCCCAGGAAGGCAGTAGTTTGGGGACCCATGACTTGTCCTCCCTGCTCCTTCCAGGTCACAGATGACTCTCAGTCAACACCAGACCAATGCAGAGAATAGTGTGCTTCTAGAAGGCTTCTTGGCCCATTTTATGTTATGGAGGAGAGAAAAGGAAGGGGGGACCTAGGTCTCCTCTATCTGTGGGTTTGCCATGGGAATGTCAGCTGCCCAGTTCACAGGTCAGAAGAGATTTTTAGATAAGGCACCCTTTTAATCTTTTTCATCTTTTCTGGAAATGCTGCATGTCTTGGCAAGCTGAAGGAACATTGGTACAGAGATCAAGCTGGGTTCTGAAATTGTTGTTGGTCCTTTGTTCTAGAAGAGGACCAATGGCATCAGGGGGGTGATGTGTTGACCTGCAATTGAGGCGGGGCTGTGTAAAGTCATCAACCTCACTTTCTCTTCCTGAGCCATTAGAGCCCAGTGGCAAGATATAGGTCAGGACAACTAGTGATGGTCCAGGACGCACTGGGAAACCTTCGCTTTGGGTATTCTGCACTGCAAAAATAGGTGTAGAGTCACAAAAGACTTCCTTGGAAGCCAGTGGTTTGAAACCACTTATTTCACAAATGAGGAAACTGAGGCCCAGGGAAGTTAAGAGACTAGCCCAAGGTCACTTAGTAAGTGTCAGAGTAGGATTTGACCACAAATCCTCTCTCTCCAAAGCCAATGTTCTTTCTAATAATAGTTTGTGTTTTCATAGTGTTGCAAGGTTAATAGCGTGCTTTTTTCCTGTGACAGCTCTATGAGGTGGATAGGTAAGCCCATTTTCTTCTGACCTGTTGGGCCTATTTGAATATTTTAGACAGAAGAAGTAGGAAGTTAGAAAAGCAAAGATAGCCTTGCACCCTTGCTAGGAAAATGAGCATGCCCTGGAGGATGTACCCTGAAAGGAGTGGCTACCTACTGGGAGGCAGGAGGAACAGGCTGGGGCCACCCAGTCCTGCCAAGAGTAAAGAAACAGCTCAGCTCTTCCTGGAAAGGCTTTCTGTCCCCATATGCCACCCCTAGTAGTTGGGTGAGAATTCAGGAGTTCAGTCCATCCCTTTTAATAACTTCCCAAGGCAAGGATTCCCTGAAGATCTGTTTTTCAAGCTAAGCCTAGATATTGTAAGAAAAGCACCAGACTGACCTGGGTATGAATCCCAGCATCAATGCCTCTCCTATTTACGTGGCCCTGGGCAAGTCACTTTACCTCCACAAGCCAGAGTTTCCTCATCTGGAAAAATGAAAATAAAAATGATTCCTTCCTACCTACCTACCTCCCTCACAGAGTCCTTGTGGGGAAAAGTGCTTTCTAAGCCCCAAAGTGATATAGAAATGTGGTCTGTTAGGATTAGGGCAGGGGCCTATCCCACACTCTCCTATAGTCCAGTTAAGTGATATCAGCTCTGTTACAAAGGAGGAAATAGCCCAGTCTGAGCCACTGAATGAGATAAGATCCATTGAGGTCATTCAGTAAGCATTTATTAATCACCTACAGTGTGCAGGGCATTGAGCTAGGTACCAGGAATGCAAAGATAAAAGGAAGACAGTCTCTGCCTTCAAGGGGCATGTGGGAGTTTGGTTTGAGTCCCTGGTTTTGTTGACCTTCCCCCTTCATCCCAACACACACACACGTACACTCACACACACACACACACACACACACACACACACACTCACACACATGTACACACATTCATACACAACACACACTCACACCATTAACATTTATTTCTGCCCACTACCAGTACAGCGGATCACTAGATAGACAGATAAACAGACAGATGTACAAGATGATTTATAGAAAGATCAATAAGATGAGTGATAGAGAAAGATGAGAGATAGTATGAAAGATAGAGAGAGGGAGATTAGATGAAGCACTGGGTAAGCATTTACTATGTGCCAGGTCCTGTATTAAGCACTAAGAATCCAAATACAAGTCAAAAGACTGTCCTGTTCTTCAAGACTGTGAACAGAGGAAGACAATACATTAAAGAGCTGAAAAGAGGCGGGAGGGGAGATACCCACATGCCTTCCCCTGCCTTTCCAGCTCCTGAGTTCCTCAAGAACATACAGCCATGAGTCAGTCCTCAGCAAGAGACAGAGATGAGTAAGACACAGTCGCAGCCCTCGGAGTACTCTGGTAATTTTCATAAAGCATAAGCTTAGGTATGAGAAGGGGGGAGGGAGAAAAGGGAGAGACAGAGGCAGAGAGAGAAAGAGAGATGGGTGGATAGGGATGGACGGATGGATGGATAGAGAGAGACAGACAGACAGACAGAAAACAGAAAGGAAGGCAGGCATAATAAATAGTAAATAAGTCATTCTATTTGTACCCCTTTGGTACCTCTCCTTCCTTATCTTATGTAGCTTTTGAAGTTTATCTTTTTTAATACACTTTCCCCCCATGTCTGTCACTACCCACCAGCCCACCTTTCCCAGCCCAGTAAAACCCTTCCTTATTATTCACGCAAACCAGCCCGCCAGCAGGGTTTGAGAGACACATCTGGTTCTGTATCTTTGGCTCACACCTTTCTGCCAAGAGGTAAAGGTATTTTTTACTTTTATTATTCTATACACTATCTCTGGTTTGGGGGTTTGTTTGTTTTGGGGTTTGGTTTTTTTTGACATCATGATTGATTGCTTTTTTTTGATTAAGAAGTTTCTTATCACTTTTCCATGTGGATGTTTAGAGATGATTTCCAAATTCTCTGAACTATCAAAGAACAGAGCTGAAAGGAAAAGGTTTTAAAAGTCATTTAGTACAACCTCCATAGTTTGTAGATCAGGAAACTGAGTCCCAGCAAGAAGAAGGGACTTGTTCAAACAGCTACTAAATGACAATCAGAATTCAACTATTGGGCAGCTCTGAAGTTAGAATGTTTTGCTTTCTTTTCAGTCAAAATCTGCCCCCTGCATCCCTGTAACTGCCCCCATTGTTCCTTTGGGTCAATGCAGAAGTCTAATTCTTCCTCCATGTGCCAGCCTTTCAAACATTTAAAGGCACCAGTCATATCTCTCCCTCCCTTCCTTTGTAAATCTTGTCCACATGAGAGCCCTTCAGCTACTTGGTTCCCTGAATTTTCTCTTCTCTAGCCTGAATGTTCCCATTTCCTTACATTGATTCTCACATAGCATGGCCTTGAGTCTGTTCACCATCCCGATCATCCTCCTTTTGGATGTGCTCCAGTCTGTTAATGCCCTTGCTAAAATGTTACTCCAGAAAAGGACATGGCAATCCATAGGTTCTGACCAGGGCAAAGGACAACAGTCCCAGTTGCTCCCAGTTCTCCTAATACCCTGTACATTGCTTCAATCAGATCCATTCCCAAATCAGATTCTAGGATCAAATATATAGAAAGGGAATCTACTCGATGTGAGAAGAGAGGAGACAGAAAGAAACTCTTGAGGCAAGAAATATTGCCTTGCTCCTTACAGTCACATTTCTGAGTCTCCAGTAGGAAAGTTGAAGATAAGGCTGTTTTTAACTGCAGTGAGGACTCTAGACAGCTCAGCCTGCCAGCCCAGAAAGTTCAGCTTTTTTTCTCCCTCACACGTTGAGCCGGGCAGAGAAGCCAAACCCTTCTCACCTCCTCGTCAGAACTCTGGCCTGTACAGAGAGCATTCCCAGCTAAACCCTCCCATCGGAGGCAATAGAAAGTGTACTGAACATGAACATCTGAACCCTCTGCTCACCTCTAGCAAATGATGAGTCCTGATCCCACTGCTCAGGAGAGAATAATAGGATTATAGGCTATAAAACTAGAAGGAACCTTTGATTTCACCTAGTGCAACTCCCCTTGTTGAACAGGAGAGGAAATTCAGGCCCAGCATGGAAAAGAAACTTGCCTAATTACCCAACAGGGTAAGGATTTGAACCCAGAACTCCTGCCTCAAAATCCAGCTCCCTTCCCACTCATACCAGAAGCCCAGCTCTGTCTCTGGGCTCTGAATGCTGGGGACACCTTTGCCAGTATTTGCATTTCAATGTGAATTGTATTCCTGGGCTCACAGTCTGACTGGGTTTTCTGAAGGGAAAAAAAGCCTTTTTGACCAAGTTTAAAATAGATTTTTCTGTATGAATTGGCCGTCTGTGGAAGTCTCCTCCTTCAGTGGTTAATTCAATCTTAATAGAACCGGATTTTTTTTTTCCCCTCGAAGAAAAGAGAACAATATGTCTTTAGAACAGGTTTATAAAGTGTCATGATTTTTCTACTAATTTACGCTGCATTCTCCCCCTTTAAAATGTTAAATTACCTCATTGTATCTTTGAATATCCTATAGGCTTGGGCCTGAAATTAAGCCTGCTGTATGGTTGTCTAAATGGCCACAATTTGCTGTATGAAATGCCCTGATTACAAGAGCAATTCACAGCAATCCTGATCTCCACAGAAGCCCGTGCAGGCGCCGGGGACAGAGTTTATGTCTGCTGATTGGACCCTCCAGTTGAGCTGATGGTGTATCCACCTGGCACTGCCTGGGAGAAGGGGGAGGGAGGGTGCATGGGGAAAGATGTCACAGATACTTCTGCTCCTTCCAGGCAGAAAGCTGCTCCCCTGGGGCCCCTGCCATCCTTACTAGGGAGTGAGGGGGGTGCCTGGATGTGCCTGGATAGAACCAACTGCGTTGTAGGGCATGGCATTGTTCTCCAGACAGGCTTCCCTGGCCAGAAATGTATGGGCTTATGTGCCAACAGACTCCAGGGGCCAATGACTGGCACCCAGAAACTAAGCTCTGGCCACACTCATCTCTAGGAATGGAGCAAGGGCCACTGGATTGGATTCAAAGGGACCTCAAAGGCCATCTGGAACAACTCTCTCTTTTCCCAATGGAGAAAATGAAGATTCAGAGTAGGGAGCTTGTCCAAGAACACAAAACTAGTAACCATCAAAGGGAGGATTCAGACCAATCGACTGTGAGCTCCTTGAGGGCAGGGACTGACTTTTGCCTTTCTTTGTATCCCCTGTGCTTAGCACAATGCCTAACACACAGTAGGTGCTTAGTAAATGCTTTTTGACTCCCCCCCCCAAATCTATCCTTCATGTTAAGTCCAGAGTTTGTTTGGTTTTTTTCTTCTATTACACTACATCATCGAGACACTTTAGGATGAATGTTTTGCATGCTTGATTATTACTTTCAATTAAAGAAATAGCCTATGGACTCTGTGCTGGGCACAGGTGATACAGAGACCAAAGACTGTATAAGATGTAGCCCCTGCACTCAGGGAACTCTCAGTCCAGTAGGGAGGATGAGGTATATACACAAATCAGTGGGATCCAAAGTGGGTGGTGGGGAGAACCAAAGACAAAGGAAAGTGGTTTAGAGAAATTGTTTTACAAAACTTAGAGAAGAAAGAATCACTTCCAGCTAAGGGAATCAAAGAAGAAGGCTTTTCAGAAGACAGTAAACATGAATGGGACCTTGGAGGGAGGAAGGACTTCAGTAAGGATGATGAGGGAAAAAGAATCATTTCTAAGCAAGGGAGAATGTCATAAGCAAAGGCATGGAGATGGGAGATGAGAAAGGTCAAGGTGAGAATGGAGATTGGGAAATGAACTAATTAGCTGGAGCATGGCTTACATTCAGGAGAGTATTGTGAGATGAGGGTTTGATTGGGGAATGACTGACCAAACAACTTACAGAAAGTGAATATAATCAAACAGCATTTTTACATGAAATGACAAATATGAAGAATTCATAGAATGGGAAATCTTATTTGAATTGATATAAAGTAAAATAAGCAGAACTAGGAAGGGGATAAGGGCATAAATACTTTAAAAGCACTTAATAAGTGTGCTTTTTATAAATATCTCTTTTGATCCTCAAAATATTACTGCAATGTAGTTACAATTATTTCTATTTGATGGTTGAAGAAAATGAGGCAGACAGCCCAGAAGTGTTCCTCTTTGTAGCTGTCTCTATAATCCTTCTCAGTAACCATCCTTGAGCCCCCAGCAGTAACACTCTGGACTCAGAGTATTTTAAATGTTTAAGAGGTCTATAAAGGGAGAATGCAACCTGGGAAATTCCAGTGGTATATTTAAAGAGAGTGGATCATCAAAGGATAGAGGACCTGGGCAAATCATACCCCTTACTGGGCCTTATTTTGACTCTCTAAAATGAAGGAACTAGACTAGTTGATCTTTGAAGTTCATCAGTTAACAAGCATTTATCAAGAGCTTATCTGTGCTGTGGACTATGCTAAGCACCTGGGATACAAAGAAAGGTAAAGGTGATGATCAAGGAAGGCATATGTGGGGAAGAATATAGAAATATATAAATAACAAGAGATATGCACAGCAGTAGAATATAACTTGAGAAAATAAGATACATTCTATCTCTGAATCCAATGATCTCTGTACACCTCTGAGAAAGACTGTCCCAGGCAGGGGTGCTGGGTTTTATACTCTTACATGAGGCCAAAGGGAGTTTTAATGGTCACTCTTTTGATATCTAAGAGCCTTTTAACAAATATCATTTATCTTATTCAGATGTAGCCCAGATGGGGATGACTGGAGCATGGGGAACCTGGGCCATAAATGAAACATTAAAACGATTTTAATGTTTACCATCAAGTGCAGAACCTAGGGACGCCTGCACCCGAGGCTGCCTGACTTGACATGGAAGTTGGGAGACAACTGAAAGTCAATTTCCTTAATGCTACTGGGAGGAGAACATGAGCCTGGAAACTCATCCATCATCTTAACACACTTCGTTATGGACTCGGGAAGGATAAAGCTTTCATCTTCCTGCGCCAGGGAGTCTTCTCAATTAGCATGCGGGGAGGGCGAGTGGAGAAGAGTGAGGATGGAGGCAGGAGGAAATTCTCTGTCGCAGATGTCACAAAGCCTTAAGATACCGGCAAAAGAAGGGACCTTAGAACATAGAATAGTGGGCTTGGATGAGACCTTCAAATGACAGAAATACAGAACTTGAAAATAGGAAGAGACTTCAGCATCCATGCAGTCCAAGCTGCACATAAAAGCACACTTACTATAATACACCAAACGAATGTCCCTCCAACCTCTGCTCAACACCCTCTAGAGGCATCTCGTCCCACTTTGGGAAGGTTCTGTTAGGAAGTTTTCCTGACTTTGAATCCAAATTGGTCTCTTTGCACTCCCCCCCCCCCCCACACACACCCCTTTTGCTCCTGGTGCTTCCCTCAAACAGAGAGTCAAACAGAGCAAACTTAATCCCTCCTCCATAGACAGCTCTTCAAATACTTGAAGAGAGTTAAAATCTACACTCTGAGCCTTCACTTCTCCTGTATAAACATTCCTAGTTCTTCTGATTGATCTTCACATGACATTGGCTGGAAGACCTGGTAATCCTCCTCTACACATGCAACTGGAAGGCTCATCAGTGCCTCTGCTAACCCTGTGGCCCCTAGAACTGGACACCATGCTTTGGATGAGATCTGATGAAGCTGGAGTGCAATGGGACTATCGCATTCTTCTTCCTGGAAACTCTATCTCCCTTAATGTAGCCTGAGACAGATCACATTAGCTTTTTTGACTACCATATTGTGAAGACATATATTAAACTTTCAATCCAATGAGACCTCCAGCTCTTTTACAGAATAAACACTATCTAGTCATATCTCTCCCATCTTCTGCTTGTGAGATTTATTTTTTGTGCCCAAGTGTAAGAATTTACACTTATTCCTGTTTAATGCCATATTTTAAAATTTATCCCAGTGCTCTGATCTAAGATCTTTTTGGTTCCTAACTTTATTGTTCAATGTGTCTGTTATCCTTTCCAGATTGGTGTCATCTGCAAACTTGAGGGACATGACATCTATGCCTTTATCCAGGTAATTAATTAGAATATGCTATATAGGTATATATATATACGTGTGTATGTATGTATATTTAAGTAATGCTTATGTATGTATGTGTGTGTATATACACATCTGTACATATTTATGTGTGTATGTGCACACACATATACACATCTTTATCCAAGTCATTAACTAAAATATTCAATCCATATACCTTTATCCAAGTCATTCACTTAAACATCACAGAGCCATGTTGATATTGAAGCATTAATGAACTCAGAGTTCAGCCGTCTAACCAATGCTGAATGTATCTAACTGCATTATTACCTGGCCCACTTCTCTCCATTTTCTCCACAAGAATAGCATAGAATACTTTGTCAAAACTTTACTAAAATCTAGGTAAACTATATCTACAACATTTTCCTTATCTACTCATTTAATCTGTTAAAAAAAAAAAAGGAAATGAGTTGTCTGGTATGACTATGCCTTGATGAAGTCACGCCAACTCTTGGTAATTATTACTTCTATTTTTCTAGATGTTGGCTAACCCTCTCATTAATGATTAATTCTAGGATTTTCCCAAGAATTGATAACCAAACTCACTGGCCAGGAGGTTATGGACTCAGTTTTTTTCACTCTTAAAAAATTCAGACAACACATACATTTCTCCAATCATATAGTACCTCTTCAGTTTTCCATGATTTTTCCAACACCGCTGACCGTAGCTCAGCAATCATTCCTGCTGTTTCTTTCACAGGTTAAGGATATAGTTTGCCTAGACCAGGTGATTTAAACTGACCAAGAATGAATAAGTGCTTTCATTATCTCCTTATTTTTCTTAGATTATCTGCTCCAATAGTCATTTTTGTTCTATCGTTTATAGCATAAACATCATTTTGCTTGGCCAAGAAAACAGGAGAAATACCAGTTAAGTAGCTCTAGTTAACTTCTTGCTGTTGTCAGTTATCATTGCCCCATATATCGTAAGCAAAGATTCTAGCCTTTATAAATATTTTCCCCTCCCAACATACCTAAGGAAAAGCTTTAGTTATCCTTCGTTTCCCTCACCAGCCTCATCCCATTCTGAGCCTTAGCATTCTTGTGATTACTTTTATAAGACCATATCACACTCTTATATTCATCCCCTTTTACTTGGATTTGATCCTATCTTCTATACACTTCTTTTTAAGATATCAGTTGGCTGGTGAATTCCTCATATATCTACACTGGTTTCTTCATACAAATCCCATTTTTTCTTCCTATTCGAGAAAATGGATCCCATTTGTGTTCTCAGAATTGCATTCTTGAGAATCTTCCATCCCTCATATGTTCACCTTCCTATACCATTTAGACCATGGAGACCTACCTGCCTTTCCTCTGTGCCCTTTAAAATCTTTTTGTCAGAATTTAGGATATATGTCAGATTGTGCCTGACTTCACTCTTCTCTCTTATAAACTCTATGAGGGAGTTACTTGTTTCCCATCATTCCAATTCCACCAACCAGTTCCTCCCTGTTAGTGAGAGACAGATCAGTAGTACATTTGTCCCTTTCTGATTCTTTTATAGAATGAAAGACCAAGCATACAATTTCAGATCTGGGAGAGACCAGAACTGGAAGTGATAAGGAAAGCTGTGGAAAGGCAGCTTTAGGTTTGATGTAATGACAAATTTTCTCAAAATTAGAATTAACCAAAAGTGGAAGGAGCTGCCTCAGGAAGACTAGATAATTACTTCTTAAAGAAGGAGTTCTATAAAAGGAATTCTCAAGGATGTTGAAGTCAAAGGTTTCCAAGGTCCCTCCTGAGTCTATACACTATTGATCTAATGGGCTAGTCCCTACGTGTTACAATCATCCCACAAGACTCTTTCACTTTGCTAACAAACAGAAGAATAACATGAACAATGACAGGTATTTGTGGAAGGCAAAGGTTTTTTTTTAATCATTAGAGGATTTAGACATGGTTTAGGCTTTGGAAATCACTAAATCTAAGCCCCTTATTTTGCTGATGAGAAGCTAAAGTTTGAATCTCAGTTCTTCCATTATTATCTATGTGAACTTCTATAAGCCACAACCTATCTAGAACTCAGTCTCACCTGTAAAATAATGGAGTAAGACTGGATGACCTCTAAGGTCCCTTCCAACTCTAAGTGATATAATCCCACTCCGTGTCAGAGTCAGAATTCAAAGCCAGGACTTCAGATTCCAACTCCAATATTCTTTTGACCACATCTTGCTGACTCTAAAATTAAGGCACAGATAATTGACAAAAGCCTATTGACAAAATACTACTTGACAAAAAGTCTTGACAAAAATCTGCTTGAAGCATTACTCAAATTCAGGTTTCTCCCTTGTCTCTTAGGGTCAAAGAGTTTAAGTGACTTGTCCAAGGTCATACCATAAGTGACCATCATATCTTGAACACAGTCTGATCCTCTTTCTGAAATGATCATTTCCCTCTGTTTGGCAGGACATTCAAGTCTTCCATTGTCTCACTCTGGACAAAAGATTATGGCTAGATCTATCACTGATTGAGCATCTGCTCTGTATCTAACTGTGGTTGGCCATAGTCAGTACATCAGCACCATCCATGTACAAACCCTGGGCATGGTGCTGAAGGGAAGCAGAGATATATGAGATCCAGTCCCTTACCTTGTGGAGCTGACATTCTACCTAGGGAGACAGGATGAACTGGGTTTTCTGCTGTTGCCTCTTCCAGACAAGTTAGGTGACTCGCCTAACGGTGGTTTAGTGGGGAAAGGAGGACTTTGGGGATAAGAATATCTTGGTTCTGTTTATTAAGTAAGTGGCAGTGGGCAAGTCACTTAATGTCTCTTTACAACCAAATTTCTTCATCCATCAAATGAAGGTGTTGGATGGATTATTTCCAGTCATTTCCATCTCTAAATCTATGAATCAACTACCTCACTGACTATACATTCCTGCTCCCTTCTTCTCTCCCTTTCTTCCTCCTGAGAAGTAGTATAGAGTGAATAGAGGGCCATTTTTGAAGACAGAAATACCTGGATTCAAATTCTGACTCTGATATATATTAGCAATGGGATCGTGGAAGTCATTTAACTATTCAACGCTTCCAAGGCAACTCTCTAAGACTTTCAGTTCTGGATGAGTTGTTGATCTGCAACTTGGTGGCAAGTCTTTTGAAGAATAAAATTATATGTCCCTACCCCTGACCCAGATAAGTCTTTCTACTGAACCCTGGTCCCAAAAAGCAAACTGCCTATTGAACACCTCCTCCTAGATGTGGATGTTTATAGTTATCTCATACTCAATATGTCCAAAATGGAAGTCATTATCATCTACTTAAATCTCCCTTCATCCAAACTTCTCTTGAGGGCATCACCACCCTACCAGTGACTGTGATTTGATACCTGTCTTGGTTCTGCCCTTTTCCTTACCCCTCCCCATTCACAATCAGTTGCCAAATCCCACTGAATCCACCTCTAGTAGGAATACCTTTCTCACCACTCACACATCTACCACTCTGTTTTAGACCCTCATCAGCTCTCATGGGAATTATCATAAACTATTATAATCATATATTAACTGGTCTCCCTGCCTTATCTCCAAAACCCACTTTTCATAAACTACCAAAATAATTTTCCTAATGCACAGGTCTGATCTTGTCTCTCTTCTGCTCAAAAACATGCAGTGGCTCCCCATTACCACATATTCTCAGAAGGAACCTCAGAAATCATTTAGTCTAATCTGCACCTGAACAAAAATCCCCTTTACAACATCCTCAACAAATTCTCACTCAGCCTTCGTTTGAAAAATTCATCTAAGGAGGAGTTCTCTACTTCTAGATAATCCATTCCATTTTTTGACAACTCCAACTGTTAGTAAGTTTCTTCTTACTTTCAGCCTAAATCTGCATCTCAGAAATTTTTATTCTTTGCTCCTTATTGTTCCCTCCAGGACCCAAGAGAGCAAATCTAACCTCACTTCTACCTGACCATCCCTCAAAAGGACCTATTTGTACAAAAAATATTCAGAGTAGCTCTTTTTGTGGTGGTTAAGAATTGGAAATCAAGAAGATGATCATCAATGGCTGAACAAGCTGTGGTATAGGAGTGTGATGGGATTTTATTGTGCTATAAGAAATGACAAACAAGACCATTTCAGAAAAACCTGGAAAGACTTACATGAACTGATACAAAGTGAAGTGAGCAGAAGCAGGAGAACAGCAATATTTTATAATGAAGAACTGTGCATGACTTAGCTATTCTCAGCAATACAATGATCCAAGACAATCTCAAAGGATTCATAATGAAAAATACTACCCACCTCCAGAGAAAGAACTGATGCTGTCTGAATACAGACCAAAGCATATTTTTTTAACTTTCTTTCCTTTATTCTTTCTTCTATTCTTTTTGTTGTTTGAGTCTTCTTGTACAAAATGACTAATATAGAAATGTTTTACATGATTGCACATGTATAATCTATATCAGATTGCTTACCATCTCAGAGAGAGGTAAAAACTGTTAAAAAAAATGTTTAACATGTAATTGGAGAAAAATCATATACACACATGTATATATATGACTCTCTCTCAAGTACTTGAATACAAAAATCACAGGATCATATATTTAGAGCTGAAAGATACTTGAGGTCATCTGGTCCAACCTTTTCTTCTTACAGATGAGGAAGCTGAGGCCCAAGAAAGTAAAGTGAATGACCACACAGATAGTAAATGGTAGAGACCGGATTTTACACCGTAACTTCTGGCTTGGAAGCCGATGCTCTTTCCAGTGTACCACACTGTAGGAAACCTATCCCAGTCCTTTTCTAGCACCACTATCACCACTCCCCATCTCCACTGTGGAATGCCTTACCTCTGAGGTTCCTTTTCATCTACTCTGTACATAGCTTATATCTACCTAGTTGTTTACATGTTATCTACCCTGAATGTGATTCCCTTGAGGGCATGGACTATGTTCTTGCCTTTCTTTATACCTTCAATACTAAGCACAGTGTCTGGCACATAGTAAGTGCTTAATTAAATCTTGTTAACAGACTGTCTTCTGTCCCCATTAGGTCTTCTCTTCCCATAGACTAAACACCTTGACTCAGCCCCATTCCTTTAAGAGACAGCATGATCTGAAGGACCTTCAGCCTTCTGATCACCACCTCCCACATGCTCTACAGCTTTTCCAATATCTTTCCCAAATTGCAGCACTCAGGTAGAATGATAGCAGGACCATCACTTCCAAGGTTTGGAACTTTTTTCCTTCTTTAATGTAGCCTGAAGTTGCATTAGGTTTTTTGACTGCTCTCCCACATGGTTGACTAGTATTGAACTTGCAGGTCACAGATAAATATGAAAATACATACATATAGACCAACAGACAGGCTAAGCAATAGACAGAGAAATAGATAGACAGAAAGAACAAAAGAAAGAAAGAAAGAAAGAAAGAAAGAAAGAAAGAAAGAAAGAAAGAAAGAAAGAAAGAAAGAAAAGACTGGCAAATAGGAAGGAAGGAAGGAAGGAAGGAAGGATAGACTGGTAGATAGATAGATTTTCATTCTTTAAAGATAGTAAGTGAAAGGAACTGTGGTGTTCTTCTGGGCCCTGTTACCATGAAACAAGGAAGAACTAATTGTTGAAGTAGAAATGATGGGAAACTTGGAGGGAAGTGACTTTTCCATCTTAGAATTTGTTGCAGAAGTGAGCAAAGCCAAGCATAGTCATGCAACCTAAGATTTTTGGAAGAGTCCATTTCAAAGGATTCAGAGAAAGAATTGTTATTCTCCCATGGACTAAACTTCTACAAGGACAGTCAATCCAGGAGAAATGGGAAGCTCTCAAGAATGAAATTCTGAAGATACAAAGAGAAACAATTCTGATGAAAAGGAAAGGGAGGGTATCTAAAGAAACCCATGTGGATGCACAGGAAACTCATCAATCAACCTAGATTTTTCAAAGAAATAATATAGAAGATTGAAGGAATGACAGACAATGCAGAATGAATACAAAAGAGTGACGTGGTCCTGTAAGAATAGTGTCAGGAGAACTATAGCTCAGAATGATCTGAGTCTGGGAAGGAAAGGTAAGAACAAGAAAAAGGGATATTTTAGCTAGACTGGGCAAAATGAGAGGATCAGATGAAAGGTAGAACTGCTGCTGGGGGTAGTTAGGACAGAGACAGTGGATAAAAGAGAGGGAAGAATTATTCAACTCTTGAGTCTAATTTCTTTGTCAAGAAAAATAATCTTTGGATTATAAAGAAAAAGATAAAAATAACTCAGAGGGAATTGAAATCTATGTATAATAAGGAGAAAGCACCTAGGCACTCTTGATGAGTACCCCCAGAAATGTGTGTTATTCAACAGTTTTGACAAGGATTTGGATAAAAGTATAAATGATATAACTGGCTACCCTAGTGGATAGAGTATTGGCCTTAGAATCAAGAAGACCAGAATTCAAATCCTGCCTCGTATACTGCCTTGCTATATAACCCTGGACAAATCACTTAACCTTTCTTGGCCTCAGTTTACTCACCTATAAAATCAGGGCAATAGTAAAACCTATCTTACAGGATTGTTATGAGATCAGATGAGTTAGTATGTGTAAAGCTAAAGTTTCCAAAAGAAGACAATTATGATGGTGAAGGGTCCCAAGATCATGACAAGGTGGGTTGAAAGAATTAGAAATATTGAACCTGGAGAAGAGAAGATTCAGAGAAGAAATGATATCTGTCAATGAGTGCTTGAAGAGTTGCCATGTACAGAATTCATCTTATTTATCTTGGCCCCCAGTGGTAGAACTTCCTTATACTTAGAGCTGCCCAGCAATAGAAAGGGCACCTCAGGACATAATGGACTTCATAGTTCTAGTAACGTTCAGCCAAAATTCTGGTGACTATTGAGAAGCTATGTTATAGAAGAGTTTCTTGTTCAGGGATTGGTTGGATTTGCTGGCCTCTGGGAGTCTATGATTCTTATGATAACTTTCAGATAAATGGCCATCTAACCATACACACCCCCATTTTGTACTCGAGACATTGATTTTTTTGAACCTGAGTGCAAGACCTTACATTTATTCTTATTAAATTTCATTTTATTAGATTTGGCCCAAGATTCCTATCCTTTTAAGATCTTTTTTTAGATCTTAAGCCTTTCATCCAAGTTGTTGATCATCCCTCTCAGCTTTGTGTCATCTAAAAATTTGATAAGAGTGCTGTCAGGGCCTTTATCCCAGCCATTGGCCAATAGAGACTAGACTAAAAATTCTACCACCCAGGGCAAGTACCACAAAATATGCCTGGAGTAAGTAACACACATACACACACACACACACACACACACACACACACACACACACACAAAATCAAGTTTTTAGAACAAATACAATTGAGTAGAGTAGAGGGGGGTAAAACTTAGATAACAAAATGTAAGTTTCCATAGGGGAAAAGACTCCAGGATACCAGGAGAGAGAGGACTATACCAATGAAAAACTCACCTACAGGGAGGGAAGAAGATTACTACTTAGTAGCTTCTAGTTTTAACAATTATACTTACTAACTAAATGTTAAGTTCAATTTTAGTTTCTTCTTGAAGTAAAGTAAGAGCTGTCAATTGCCCTCTAAATTTCAGTGCCTTGGGAGAAAATCTCTATGGCCCTACCCTAGGTCCATCTTTCCTGATTAAAATGTTATATTGCACAAGCACAACATGTAACCCTGGAACAGGGGTGGGGAACCTGTGTGCCTCAAGACCACATGTGGTCCTTTGACTGAATCCAAACTTCATAGAACAAATCCTGGCCTGAAACAATCTAATAGAACCTCCTTTCAAGTTGACATCAAATTGTTAATTACTACTTTTTAGATCCAGTCATTCAAACAGTTCCAAATCCACCTAACTACCCTATTGTTGAATCCCTGTGGCTCTGTTGTGTCCTCAAAGATAACCTGAGAGACCTTATCAATATTTTAAAAATCTAAATAAACTATATCATCTGTAATTTCCCAATCCTCCAATCTAGTTGTCCTACCAAAAAATGAAAAGAGTCCTTTGCTAAGGATATGAAAAACAAAATGGGAAACAAAAATGAAATATTCCCTGCCCTCAAGGAGATTATATTCTATTGTAGAAAGGACAACAGGTACATCAAAAAGAAATATAGAAAAACTAATTTGGAAGTAGGAAGCATTAACAACAGACTGAGGGAGAACAGAACTAGAAAAACACAGGGTAGGAGGTAGAACATGAGCACAGCCTTTAAGGAAATGTAGAGTTCTGAGAGTCAGAAGGAGGAAGGAAGAACGTTTTAGGCATGGAGGGGAGGGTGTGTGGAAGGATGGAGGGAAGAGAGTGAATGTCATCTACAAGGAATAGTGTGAACAGGCCAGTTTGGCTAAAACACAGTGTGAGGAAGGAGAATGGGAAATGAGTCTAGAAAGAAAGATTGGAGCCAAACTGTGAAGGCCTTTAACTGGATTTGGATGGAGTTGGATTTTATCCTAGAAGAAATAGGGAGAAAGTGGAGTTGCTTGAGCCAGGGAGTGGCATGCTCAGACCTGTGCTTTAGGAATATCACTTTGGCAGCTGTGTGGAGCATGAATTTGAGATGCCTGTTCCTGATAAAGTCATGTCAGCAAGAACAAAAAAAGAAAAACCCTGAACTCTAACTAGAGACCTTCTTTCAAGCTAACATCAAATTATTGGCCAGCCAGGTGCGTTGAGAAACTGTAGCTCCCTCTCTTCTTTATAGAGAGTGGGGTCTATGGATGTAGAATATTGCAAAAAAAAAAAAAAAAAAGCAAATTCAATTCATCTGGTTTGCTAAACTACTTCATATCTATTTTTTTTTGATCATTCATTATAAGGAATGGCTCTCTGGAAAAGGGCAGAGGAAGGATATATTTCAAAATGAAAGTAATACAAAAATAAAATATATCCAAAAACTAAATTAAAATGTTTATACTAATAATAATCATGTTCCACAATTTTCTCCATGAATTGAAATCAAGTTCATTGGCCTACAGTTTGCAGACTCCATTCTTTTCTCTTTTTTGAACATCAGGATAGCATTTGCCTTTGTGCAGCCTTGAGGTACCTGTTTTTCCTGTTGGCTACAGTCCTTCAGACAGCACTGACAGAGGTGCAGCAATCACATCCCCCATCTCTTTCAGGCTCATAGGATGTAGTGCATCTGGACTTGGTGACTTGAATTCATTGTGATGAACCAGGTGCTCTCTATTTCCCAAATTAATGTTGAATATCAACTACCTATCAATAGGCCATCTTTGGGCTATCCTTTGCAATCCTAAAAGCATTCTTCTTGGCAGAGAAAAGAAGAGCCAATTAAAAAATTGACTGCTCTGCCTTCCAATACTGAGTTCCTATCTACCCAGAGAAGGGGTCTATCTCTACTTAAATCTTCCTCTTTTCCCCCAGTATAACCTCTTTTTAAAAAAAAAACCTGTTATTGTTGTCCTTGCCTTGCCTTGCCAGCCTCAGCTCTTCTGAAGCTTGAGTCGTCCTAATTCTATTCTTATAGGACGGCATCATGCTTTTGTATTTGGCTCATTCTTTACATGAAGTCCTTCTTTCAATCTGTGTTGGTCAATGTGCATCCCTGAGCAGCTAAATCAATATCTTTAGACAAGCCATCTTCCTCTTCACTAAAATGCTTTTTCTTTGTGGAATGGATATATGACTGAATAAATGAATGACTATGAACAAATGAATGAAAAAATCGATTCCACTTGGCTCCAGAGGACAGAAGCAATTCTAATGGGTGGGAGCTACATGGAGACAAACTTTGGCTCCACAGAAGAAATTTCCTAACCTCAAAGTTATCTGCCAATAGAATGGGCTGTCTGCTAAGGTAATGGGCTTCCTATCCCCAGAGAAGTTCAGGTATGGATGAATAATAATAATAACTAACATTTACGGAAGATGTTCAGATCTGCAAAGCATTTTACAGATTTTGTCTCACTTCATCCTCATTATTAATTCCATAAGATAGATATTATTGCCTACCTAGCTGTTGATTATAATAATAATAAATAGCAAAGGGGATTCCCATACTGTGAGGGAGGTTAGATTAGAGGACCCCAGAGATCTAACTCTTTCTAGCTCCAGAAGCATGGGATTTAAAGAGAATCAGAAGACCTCTGCAGGGGACAGTGATTCTACTCATTAGGGGGTTCCTGAGGACCTTACCCAAAACTGGTGTTATGTGAAATGATAAGTACAAAAGTATAAGAAAAGGAACCATTCACTAAGGACATTGGAAAGGTTGTCCCCAAAGTCAGTCAATCATCAAGCATTTATTAAGTGCCTACTGTTTGCCAGGCACTGTGTTAAGCCCTAGGGATACAAAGAAAGGGAAACTTTCTCCTTTGGAGTGCTACCATCCTAATGAGGGAGACAATATGCAACTAATTCTGTTCAGATAAGATAAATACAGGATAAATTGGAGCTAACGAATAGAGGAGTTTAGCTAGGCCTTCCTTGAAGGAAGTCAGGAAAAGCAGGAGGCGGAGATGAGAAGGGAGAGCATCCCAGGCATGGGGAACAAAGAAGTGACTTGAGCTATAATTCAAAGAGTCATTAATGTCATTTTTCTGGAAGAAATTTGTATTATGGAAAAGGGCTAGGAAAAAGAGGTCAAAGGTTATGGCTGACTAACCTCAGTGACTGGCCATCCCAGTCTGTACAGTGGCAGTATTCACATGGGTCTTGTAGCCTGCAGACATAGCCCTCCCCTATCCCTTTCTACAGCCACCATACCTCTCATCAAGTCCTGAAATAAATCAAAGCCATGAGTTGAGAAATAAATCATCTGGAACTAAGATAATAGAGTAGTAAACCTGCCACTCTGGGGGATGTCCAATGGATTTCCCAACCAAAGTTTTTCAAACATGAAAAAGTTTTTATAGTTTTAGGAGGAAAGGGGGTGGAGACAGCATGAGGTAGCAAGGCCTGGTCATGAGACACCAGTGCCCCTTGGCAATCGGGGCAAGGAAAACCACTTCGTGCTGGCTGTTTTGCTCTTTGTGCCATCAATCCCAATGGAAGAGAGCAAGGACACTAGAAGCTGAGATCCAGTTTGAGGTGGGCTCCTTATGAGGCAAAATCCCAGGGTTGGGATGAGGGGGACACCTGGGGTGTGGCTTACCTTAACCTAATCAAGAGTAAATATCTTAAGAGCAGGAATATAAGGACATTGCTAAAATTCTGACATTACTAGGAACCTTTAAAGGAATGGCAGTCCATACCACACTTGGTATTAGCAATTTCTGTTATTATATTACCAATTGTGCCACTCTCTAAAGCAGGCACAGGCAGGAGACTGGAAATACACACACTAGCATGGCAGAATTTATACCTGGAAGAGATTTCCAGAGGCCCCTAGCCCAAACTTGTCGTTTTTCAGAGAAGAAAACTGCAGTTTGGAGAGGGGAGTGATTTGCCCAATGTCATACCACTAGTAAGGGGCAGAAGTAAGATTTGAACCCAGGCAAAAAACTGGAAATTAAGGGGATGCCCATCAATTGAGGAATGGCTAAACAAGTTGTGGTATATGAATATAATAGAATACTATTGTGCTATAAGAAATGAGGAGGAGATGGACTTCATATTCACCTGGAGAGGGTTGTACGAACTCTTGCTGAGTAAGAAGAGCAGAACCAGAAAAAATTTGTACACAATCACGGACACATAGTATGTGTGGCAACAGACCTTGATAAACTGGACTCTTCTCAGTAAGGCACAGTTATAAGACAACTCTACAAGTCTCAGGATGGACGGAGATGTCTACATTCAGAGAGAGATCTAGAAAGACCAGAGTTTAAATGGAGACTGAAGCAATCTACATGCTATCGTTCTTTTCCATGTTTGGTTTTCTTTCTTTCTTTTTCCCATTGTTCACTCCATTGGTTACAACCCTTCTATACAACCAGACTAATGTCCAATGTGAAAGCATTTACAGATCCTGTACTTGATTGTATGCTGCAATGGGGGGAGAGGGAGAGAGGGAGGGGAGAAAATTTGAAACTCAAGGGACTGTGGAACTGAATCTTGTAAACTAAAAGTAAATAAATAAATCAATTTTAAAAAAAAGATTTGAACCCAGATCTTCTGAGGTCAAACCCAATGTTTATTCCTCCCACTTGGTGCAGTCACCTCCTGAATGGTCAGTGAATGGGAAGGAATCATGCCAGAATCCAAGAACTCATTTTCCTACCACCTAGGTTTTTTTTTCAGCCACCTAATTTTCTTTCACAGCAGTGACCAGTTGGAAGGTTGAAGTGGCTCCCTTTTTTGCTCCCCAAACCCAAGCAGAGGTGCCCTTGGTTTGACTGCCAGGATTCAGTCTCATTTGCTGGCTATGAAAAGAGCCGGCTTCTGTCTGTTCTATGTAAATGAAGCTGTTCGTAAATGGGAATCCATAATGGGCTGTGCCAGCCTGTAGATTGTCTGGAAGGAAGCTTCACAATAGAGGAAAAGCTCTGGACGCAGGCATGGGGGGAGGGGAACACGAGGGGGGTGGGCTATAGGCAATAGCGCTGTGGGGGATGGGTTAGCCATGAGCCTAGAATCCAGCCCTGAGCACCCAAACCCTAGAGTCCAACCTAGCCCAGAATCCAGAGCCCAGAACCTGAAATCTAGAGCAGAGACCACACCAACTCAGAACCTAGAGCCCAGAAGTCAGCAAAAGAAAGTGTGAGGGAGGTTGGTGATTGGGGAGATTTCTGGAAATTGGGATCAGGGGTTCTGCTCTGGGTTTAGGAAAAGGTCTAGAGGTTATATAGAGGAAGGGAATGAGAGGAACACGTGTGCCAAAGAAGAGGGAGAAGTATACAGTGAAGGGTGTGTGCAGAGACTTATCCACGGAGAAATGAATATGAATGATGTCCAGGACAGACAGGTGCAAGGAGACTTCAAAGAGGCAGCCCCAGCTAAAGGACAGACCTGGTAAGAAGGAGGAAGAGAGTGTGCCCAATGGGTCATAAGTGTAGAGAGGACATATCCAGTGAGAGGAGCATGCCAGATAAAAGGGATGTGCCCAGTGAGGTGTCAACAGCCCCTCACATGGATAGACAGGCCTGGGAAATGTTAACAGAAAGGGGAGAAATGATAGAGAAGGGCCTCTCTTTAAACACCTTACAGTCATACTATCCCATCTAAAACCCAGCCTGGAACTTAGGCATGAAAAATCAGCCTTTAATGTGCCAAAATAGCCTTCCGGCACCTCTGCACTGGCCTTTTAGCGGAAGCCTGACAAAATAGAAAAAGTCCTAGACGATAGTCAGGGGGCCTTGATTCCAATTCCAACCTAGTAACTAGCTGTATGGCCTCAGGCAAGTCATTTCTCTCTGGGCCTCAGGTTCCCCATGTGTCGAATTGGGGATAATAATCCCTGCTCTGCCTAAGAATAACAATAATAACTAGCGTGCATATATGTCTATATGTGCACGCCAGTTGTTATATATAAAGATATACATATGTATCCTTAAAGCAGAGTTAAGTGACTTGCCCAGGGTCACATAGATAGTAAGTGTCTGAGGCCAGATTGGTGAGACTTCCTGACTCCAGGCCTGGAACTCTAGCTGTCTCCACTCCTTGAAATGCTCCAATTTATCCTCTAGAGAGTTTGTGCACAGCTTTTTGTGTAATCCTATGGGGCTTTGAGCTTCTTGAGAGCAGGTACAATTATGTTTTGCCTTTCTTTGTCTCCCTAGTATAGTACCTGGAGCATAGTAGGTATTTAGTAAATGTTCATTGACTATTGAGCAATAATAATAAATGGTAAGAAGTAACATTCATAGGGAGCTCAGGGTTGGGAAGCCCTGGGTTCAAATCTTGCCTGCAAGCCACCTCTCAGTACCCTAGGGAGCTAAGTCTGTAAGTATGGTATAGTGGAAAGAATAGATTCCAATCCTGTGTCTGGCACTTACTTATCATCTATAGGATGGACAAGTCACTTCAATCACATGAGTCCCGGGCCTCAGTTTTCTTAACTACAAAATGGCTGGATAGCTTCTAGACCCCTTATTTCTCTACATCCATAATCCTAAGAGGTGCCAGAGGCAGGCATGGTGTCAATAGTGACTTCTCAGCAATGAAAAAGGGAAGGGGAGAAAAACGAAAATGGAAGAAAAAAGAAAGACTAAAGCTAAGTCACCACCTCCACCCCTGGGCCTGGGTCAGTCAGTGCTGGGCACTGGATCCCACTCCCTATGCCACCAAAGTTGACCCAAAGAGGTCATTGGTGCTCCCCAAGACGATCCTGAGTCATCAAGAAAAGGCTAAATATTGGTCAAAGAAGACAGGTCCTGAATGGGATCCACTTTAGGAAGATTTCAGGCAGAAATGGGGGAAAAATTGAGGGAGGGTTATTTAGTTGAGCAAACTTCAGCTGCCAGGAAAAGCCAAGTCTCCAGAATGATCTGTTCCTAAATGGTTGCCAAAAGCCCTCTACTAATGTAAAATAAAGTCAGTCTCTTGTTCTCTCTCTCTGCTCTCCTTCCTTTTTCTTTCCTTTCCTTTCCTTTCTATGCGTGTCACCTGTGTCTCTGTTTCTGTATCTCCATCTCTCCATCAGTCCATCTTTCTCTGTCCCTCTCTCCAAATCTGGAATCAAACTTCTCTTCCTCTCCTTCTTTGTCACTGACTTTCTTCTTGCCTTTTCTCCTTCCTCTATGTGCCCTTGTGTGCCCCTATTTCTCTGTGTATCTGATCCTCTCTTTCAAGCTGTCTCTCTGTGCCTCTCTGTCTCAGTCTCTCCTTCTCCCCTCAAGTTGGCATAAAAATTATTTTCTGTTTCCTCGCCTCCAATTAGGTATTGATTAGAGTATCTGATTGAGAATGAGCACTTAATAAAAGTAAATAAGTTCTGACATTTTATTTTTACTCTTGAATAAAAATGTTCATCATCCCGCTGAAAATGAGCCGTCACATTTTATTTAACAGCAGAAAAGATTTGTACATATGGCCCTGCAGGAGCCGAGGAATCTATTTTCATTATAACAAACATTGATTTTGCATTAAAAAGTCTCATTATTTGAGATAATGACTACTGGTTCCTTAGCTATTCTTCTGGTTCCTAAATCATTAAAACGCTAACATTTAAAGAGCAAGTGGGACCGCAGAGGAGCCCAAATCAGACCAGAAGCCATGTTCTCTTTGG
The DNA here is from genome assembly GCA_028627135.1 of Pseudochirops cupreus. Lineage (NCBI taxonomy): Eukaryota > Metazoa > Chordata > Mammalia > Diprotodontia > Pseudocheiridae > Pseudochirops > Pseudochirops cupreus. The sequence continues at coordinate 122,466,705 of CM053582.1, forward strand.
GCCCCTGTGCTGTGCAGGATGGGGGTGGAGGACTAGGGGTAGAGACTGGCTATTCCAACTGAAGGAGAGATACAGTTTCAGAGATGGATTACAAAAAAAAATAATAAAAAGCTTCTGATTTCCAAACCTGCCAACCCCAAAGCCTTAACTAAATCTCAATTCTCATTTAGATATTTTTCCCATGCTATGCAAGCATCTATGTGACTTTAGGGAAACCTCTCCCCTTCCCCAGGCCTCATTTTTCTCACATTTAGATTGAATAAACAGATGGTCTCTAAGCTCCTTGCCAACAATGATATTCTATGGCTTTTGTTTTAATATTCAAGATTCTAAGGATGCTCCCAGCTCTGATATTCCACAGTCTAAGGTCCCTCCTGGTCCTGACATTGTTTCCTAAGGTCTTTTCTAATTGTACATTGTTGGTTCTAAAGCCTTTCCTAGTTCTGATTTGTTATGTTCTAAAGCTCCTTCCAGGTCTGACTTTAAATCCCTTCATGTCCTCTCTAGCCTGTTCCTACTTCTCCCATCTTCTTTTCCCTTTCACCCCACTCCCTCCACCTAACTGACGCTAGCCTCCGGGCTGATCCTCCCACAAGATGCTGCACCTCCCTACTTCATGCATTTCCCCTGGTTCTCCCCCATCTGGTATTCTCTCCTTCTTCTTCTCCACCTCTTGGTTTTCCCTGGCTTTCTTCAAATCCCCACTGAAATCCCACCTTCTGCAAGTAACCCTTCCCAGTCCTCCCTAATCTCAGTACCTTTCCTCTGCCATTAGGTCCAATTTATCCTGTACATGTCTTGCTTGTACATAGTTGTTTGCAAGCTGTCTCTCCCATTAGAATGCCAGTTCTTGGAGAGTAGAGACTGTTTTTTGCTTTTCTTTGGTAGAAAAAGAAAAGTGCTTATCACAATGCCTGGTACATTGTGGATGTTTAGTAAATGCTGACTGGCTATGTCTCTGACTCTCCTCAGGCCTCTCTCAGATGCTCTCTGCTCTGAAGACCCTCCCAGGTCCAACACTCAATGATTCTAAATCAGTCTTTTGCTCAATTCTTCATTTTCAGGCGGTAAACAGTGCCTAGCACAGAGCAAGGACTTAACAAATGCTTATTGACTAAACAGGATGCTCTCTTGGGTTGTGTAGGAACTACTGGGGCCTGACTGGGGGCTGTAAGCATTCATGTATTCAGTGGGATTTCGGTGGCATGTACCTTCCCACCAAGAGGAAGATGAATAATTGACAGAAGGAGAGCAGAAAGGTCCCCAGCATCCATGCGCTTTTCCCAGGTTCTGCTCCCGGTGATATCTTCGGCACTTCCTCTGCAGGAGGTCTGGGCTGGGAACCTCCTTGGCACAGTCCATGTGACCCAAGCAGGTTTAGGGGAATCTCAGCCCCATTAGAAGGCTGGGATAATGTATTCTTTTAGAAGCCAAGGCTCAGCTCTAAACAAAGCAGAATCCAGCCTGCATATCAATTCTGGGGGATTGGGAGGAGGGGAGGAGAGGGAAAACACAGGACCAAGATGCTGGCAGCCTAGGCCTCTTCCATTGTGAGGCCCGGGGCCTGGGGAGCACTAAATGCTAGCAGCCTCCTAAGTCACCAGGAAATGGCAGGATCGGGACCCTCCTGTAGCATGGCATCAGTTTGAGTACATGAGATCTTGAAGATCACCTAGCCCAGCCCCCTCATTTCACATATGGGGAAACTGAGGTGCAGAAAGACAGTATGACTTCGTAGATAAAGACTAAGATTTGAGAGTCAAGAAGGCCTGGATTCAAGTCCTGCCCCCATACGTTATTAGCTAGGTAACCCAAGGTGAGTTACTTATCTATTCGAGCCTCAGTTTGTCCTTCTTCATCTATGAACAAATGAGATAACAAAAGTAAAGCATTTTTCAAAGCTTAAAGCACTACATAAATATTAGCAATTATTTATCATTAAAATGGGGACAATTATAAATAGGTTGGCTTGTTGGGAAACTCAAGTGAGATCATGTCTCTAAAGTGCTTTGCAAACCTTTGAGCGTTTTCTAACTGTCAGTTATGGTAATTGTTATTGCCCAAGATCACACAGCTAATAAGGGGGAAAGCTGAGACAGGGATCCAGGGCTTTTGAAAAGCTTTGTTTCTCTTTATCTGTGGCTCCCTCTGTTTCTATCTGTGTGTGTGTCTGTCTGTCTGTCTGTCTGTCTGTCTCTGTCTGTTTGCCTGTCTGCCTGTCTGTCTGTCTGTCTCTGTCTGTTTGCCTGTCTATCTGTCAAACGCACACACAGAGATTGGGGGGTGAGGCAGCAGGGAAAAGGAAGACAGGACAAGCAAGCCAGACCTTGGCCCTGGCTACAATATCCTAGCGAGCAGGCTGTTGGGGGATTTGCATGAGCCCAAAGTATCTAAGTGGAGGAGTCTGCCGCCAGGCTCCTGGTCAGCCTAAGCTAAGGCACTGTTTGGGGGGCAGGGTGGTTGGTCAGCCCTGCCTTGCCTGTAGGAGGTGAGTTACAGAAACTAGCTCTGATATCTTTCAGGGAAAGCATGCCCTCAGCCAAGTCAAGGAAATCCTAAGTGAATGCTATCTATCTGGACGCCTTCTTCAAATCAGCATTTTCCTCCTCCTTTCTGCATCTGATTAGAGTCAATCCCCCCACCCCCATGCACACAAACACACAGGAATCCAGACACAGAAACGTGGACCCAGACAAAAAGACACACCCAAGGACTTGCAGAAACTACACGTGGGGAGACATACAAAGAGATACACAGAGGCAGATGCACCCCAAGGCAGACACAGGCTCCCCCACCTCACCAACCCACCCCCCAGTCCTCTGTATGGAAAGAATCAGCTCTGAGGTTCAGGAGGCAGAGGGCTGGCACCCTGCTCTTACCCTTCCTATACCTCTCAATCCTTGGGGTTCCCCTGAAAGAAGAAAGCCTTATAATTTATGGCCCAAGGAGGTGAGAAAGGGGGGAGGAGGATGGTGCTGGAGGCTGGAGCCTGGAGGCTGCAGCCCGAAGGAACTAATAGATTACAATAACTTTGGTTAGTAATGATACAGTGCAAACTAACAGAAAATCACATAGGTGTGCATGTATGTACGTAGTATATGCATGTATGTATATATACATGTACATACATAGGTGTGAATATGTGTGTGTGTATTTGGAGAAAGGGAGGATCAACCTCTCCCCACTAAGAGAAGTTTTAAATTCTGGAGATAATACCAAGAAGAATAACTCCCTTGCAGAAAGAACTAGCCTTCTCTTCCCCATCTTCTCCCATAGAGAAGAGAACTAAGAAAATCTCATTCCTGTCCCAAATCCCCAAATATCCCTAGAGTTGAAGCCCAGGACCCACATAAAGAAAAACGGACTGAGGTTCTGGCACTGATAAACACAATAGCTCCTGGTACTATTGTGCTTTCCAGTACACAAAGAACTTTTTTCGTAACAATCCTGTTTCTTCCATTTTATAGAAGAGGAAACTGAGCAGAAATGATTTGCCCAGGGTCTCATGTCTGGGAAGTAGAACTAGAAATCAGGTCAAGATCTCTAGACTTTGAATTCAGTGTTCTTTACACTAAACCATATGAAAATTAAAATTTGTTCAAGCAACTGCCTCTGGGTTCTGAAAGAGGGGGACTGGATGCTAAGTATGAAGAATTCAGAGAAGCATCATAGGAAGATTTACATGAACTGATTCAGAGTTAAGTAAACAGGACCAGGAAAAATATTTCAATTACAGTAACAATATAAATGGAAAAAAGTGAGCAATGACAACAACGAAGACCTTAAACTCTGTTTTACAGTGACCAACCTTGACCCTGGAGAAGAGTTAAGAGAAAGCACTCTCTCCCTTTCTTTGCCAAAGTAGGGGATTCTGCCTGTGGAAGATCGGACATACTGTCAGACAGAATTGAGGTATTGGCTGGTTTTCTTCCATTGCTTTTATTTTCCTCTTTTTGTTATTTGTTACAAAGGATGGCTCTCTGGAGAAGGCAGAGGAAGGGTTCTATTCAGAAACAAATGTGATATAAAAATGAAATTTATCAACGCATATTAAAAAGAAAATAAGTTGATTTTGTTAGGTTTGAAAAGAACCAAAAAGAGAGCAGGAAAATGTTAGGGGAAGGGAAATTGGGCAGTAGTGATGTGGGAAGGTGGGGGAGAGGGAAGAGCCTAAAGAAGAGAAAACTGAAGGGGAACATAAGTGCTATCTTCTTCTTGGTTCCTAAAGAGAACAGATTCGTTTTTCCCCCTTTTTTGCAACAAGGAATGGTTTCTGGCAGTTCACTGTTGTATCCATAGAATTTCAGTCTTTTTCAGTCATGTCCACCTTCTCATGATCCTATTTGTGGTTTTCTTGACAAAGATACTAGAGTGGTTTGCCATTTCCTTCTCTAGTTCCTTTTACAGATGAGGAAACTGAGGCAAAGAGGATTAAGTGACTTGCCCAGAGTCACACAGCTAGTAAGTGTCTGAAACTGGATTTGAAGTCAGGTCTTCCTGACTTAGACCCCAGTGCTCTATCCACTATGGTACCCCCTAGCTGCCCATCCATAAGATTAGATGTCGCATTTAGTCAACTGTTAATAAGCATTTAACACAATGTGCCAGGCATTGTGCTAAAAACTAGGAATACAAGGAAATGCAAAAACAATCCCTGCTTTCAAGGACCTTATATTCTATGAGGAAAACAGGATAACACGCAAATAACAAGAGATGTGCAAGACATATACAGCATAAATGGAAGGCAATCTCAAAGAGGAAGGAATGAGCAGCTAGGAAGCCTGGGAAAGGCCAAGGTGAGATTTGAGCTGAGTCTTGAAGGAAGTTGGAGAAAGTGGAATTACAGTCCAATCATCCACAACTCTGCAAACTTGGGACCAAAGTGAGGAGCTCAGGCCCAATTCCAGCAACTGGCATTTCTGAGGACCTGTGCCAAGTGCCAGGAAAAAAATAAATCCAGATAAAACTCTTTCTGTGCCCTCCAGAGTTTACCTGAAAGCCAAAAAGATTCATTCAGTATTAGAAAATCTCGTGCACAGAAGAAGGAAAGTAATAACACCACTCAGAGCCATAACTAGGGGAGGAGTGCCTAGGGCTTTGCCCCAACATGCCAAAACTTAGTGGGTGCTGACAGCAATTGTTGTCCTTCAGCAGGAGAGAAACAACTGAACTTAGTACCTAGTTAGCAAAAATAATCATTGAAAATGAGAAGCAAAAATATCCCCGCCCCCACCCCCAGCGGTCTTCCCAGGAGTGTGTGAGGGCATGTTCATACTTCTTGCCCCAGGCAAATTTGTGCTACTTACCCATAATGCAAAAATGACTAGTTACAACTCTGGAGCATCGCTGTTTCCTGCTCCAGTCAGATTACATTGCGGATATTCTCTCCACTGCTGGGCACACAATTTTTCTATCCCTAATGATGGGGGTTTTTTTTGTTATTTTATTATGATATTTTGTTTTTGATATCACCTTCCTTTACAAATATGTCCATACCCACCAACCATCCCATGTAATAAAGAATAAAAAGAGAAAGAAAAACAGCTGAACTGCAGAACTAATCCTTTTATCAACCTGGTCTGGCAGTGTGCATAGTAGTCCACACTCAAGTCGTCTACCTCTTCAAAGAGAGAGTAGAATAATTTCTTACCTCTTCTTTGGTCTTTCTAATTCTAAAGCCTTGGGATTTGTTTTGCTTCACTCTGCATCAGTTCATAAAAGTCTTCCCGGGTTTCCCAGAATCCAATCAATAGATCAATTGATCAACCAACATTTATTAAAACCTTCATGCTAAACACTGAGGGACAGTTAGATGACACAGTAGATAGAGCACCGGGTCTGGAGTGGGGAAGACTCATCTTCATGAATTCAAATCCAGTCTCAGACATTTATTAGCTGTGTAGTCCTGGGTAAGTCACTTAACTCTATTTGGCTCAACTCTCCATCCATAAAATGAACTGGAGAAGGAAATGACAAACCAGTTTAGTATCTTTGTCAAGAAAACTCTAAAAATTGGGTCACAAAGAGTCAGACATGACTGAAACAACCCAACAACAAGCAACGCATTGGTGATACAAAGACAAAAAAATGAAATAGGGCCTACTCTAAAGGAGCATATATTCTTTCTGGGGAGATAACCTGTACATGTACAAATAGATACAAGATGAACAGAAAATAAAAACAAGAAATGTAAAGAGGAAGAGCACTAATTGTTGGGGAGGGTGATCAAGGAAGGCTTCTTGTCAATGATGGCACTTGAGCCTAGTCTTGAAATAATTCTTCAAGATCATTTCTCACGTCCCAATAATATGCCATTCTCTTCATACATCACAATCTCTTTAACCATTTCCCAATTAGTGAACGCCTACTTTGCTTCCTTTTCTTGGGCAACACAAAAAGAACATTTGGGACATAGGAGGCCTTTCTTTTTGCCTTTAACTTCCTTGGTATAAATACTCAACAATAAAACTTCCACGTCAAAAGTCACATTTTTGTTAGTATAATTCTAAATTCCTTTCCAGAATGACTGGACCAATTCACAGCTCCATCACCACCTTGTATTAGAGTGTCTGTCTTTCTACAGCTCTCCAAATTTGACTCTGCTCATCATTTGTGGTCTTTCTCAATTTGCTGGGTGGAAAATGAATCTTTAGAATTGATTTATTTTGCATTTGTTTTATTATTATTCCCCGGGTCGTCAGCTAGTTGACACAGGGCCTGGAGTCAAGGAGATCTGAGTTCAAATCTCACCTCAGACACTTACTAGCTGTGAAACCCTGGGTCATTCGTTAAACCTCCCTCTGCTTCATTTGTAAAATGGGGAGAAAAATAGTACTTATGTCCCAGGGTCATTGTGAGGATCAAATGAGATAATATTGGAAAAGGACTTGGCACATGGTAGGTTTTTCATAAATGCTCGTTTCCTTCTTTTCTTCCTTCCTTTCTCTCTTCTTTCCTTTTTAAATCCAGTGCCCTTCTCATTACCTTGTGCTGTTCAAGTATGTGTTAAACTTTTTTTGTTTTGGTAGTTCAGTATTTTCAGTCATGTCTGACTCTTTGTGACTCCATTTGGGTTCGCCATTTCCTTCTCCAGCTCATTTTACAGATGAGGAAACTGAGGCAAACACAATTAAGTTACTTTCCCAGGGTTACACAGCTAGTAAGTGTCCAAGGTCGGATTTGAACTCAGGTCTTCCTGACAGGTCCCTCACTCTACCTACTGAGTCACCAAGGTGCCCATATGTGTTAAACTAAGTGACCTGCAAGATCACTTCCAGCCCGCAAATTCTGTGAGACCTTGATCCTACTGTATCTATGTATTAGATTCA
>CM053582.1:122474532-122686738 GCA_028627135.1 Pseudochirops cupreus
CTCTGGAGGCCTTCTGGCTGGACTGCTTATCTCCCCCTTTCACAAATCCCACTCGCAGCTGCTGCTAATCTGCTCACCTGAGAGGCTCCTCAGCTCTTCCAGTCCAGCCGCCCCCGGGGCACAGCCGCGGCTTCAGGCCAGGCTGGTTTCAGTTTGCAGTGCTAATATGGTTCCTCATAGCCAAGCTGACTTTAGTGGGAAGTATCTTTGTGTGTGTTTTGGAGTTCCAGGATTGGTTTAGAGTCCTATTTTATGGGTATTTTGGGGTGGCTATGTGAGAGCTGCAATATGTTGCTGCTGCTACGCCGCCATCTTGGCTCTGCCCCCCTAGTGCATTGTAGATAAAAAGTGATTTCACGAAGAAAGAGGACTAACATCTGGAGGATCCAAAAAGGCCTCGCATGGGAAGTGGAACCCAAGCTGAGCCTTGAAGGGAGCTTGAGATTCTAAGTGATGGAAAAAAGGTAAGAGAACATTCCAGGCATGAGGGAAGCCCTTACAAAGGCATAGAGATGAAATGAAATCTCCCTATTCAGAAAGAAGCAAATAAGTCAGTTTGACTAAAATATAAAGTGAATGAGGGGAAATAGTGTGAATACATGTAAAGATAAGTCAGGAATGTAATAAACATCTTACAGAGAAAGAGAGATCAAGTTAGATGCTCCCTAGAGTTTCTCTCATTTCTGAAATTCTGTGAGGCTCTTACTGCTGTTGGGGAGATACCAATAAATTAATAAATATTCATTAAGTGTCTACTATGTGTCAAAGGCAGCTAGGTGGCACAGTGGGTAGAGTTCCAGCCTTGGAGTCAAGAAGACCTGAGTTCAAATCTGACCTCAGATACTTACTAGCTATGTGACCCTGGGCAAGTCACTTAACCCTGTTTCCCTTGTCTGTGAAATGAGCTGGATAAGGAAATGGCAAACCATTCTAGTATCTTTGCCAAGAAAACCCTAAAAGGGGTCACAAAGAATTGTACACAACTAAAACTAGGAAGAGCTGAACAATGACAATTATTTGTTAAGCGCTGTGCTAAGTGCTGGCAATACAAAAAAAGACAAAAGACAGTTCCTGCTCTCAAGGAGCTTACAATGTAATGGGAGAGGGGAAACAGCATGCAAGTGAATATATATATGAAATAAGTTATATAGAGAATAAATAGGAAGTAATTAACACAGGGAAGGCACTAAAATTAAGAAAGGTTGGGAAAGGCTTCTTGTAAAACTAGATTTTAGTTGGGACTTAGAGGAAGACAGGAAAGATAGATTCCTGACATGGGAGACAGCCAGAGAAAATACCTGAAATTAGGACCTATTTGTGGAACAGCTGGGAGGCCAGTGACATTGGGTGGAAGAGTACATGGTGAAGTTCAAGGTGTAAGAAGATCAGCAAGGTTGGAGGGGGCTGGGTTATGGTGTCCTGTTACAGTGGCCATCAGAAGCTGAGTGAATATAGACCTTCCATAGTCTTCATGAGAGGTGTGTGTGTACAGTCACAGCAAAGACATTAGACTTGGAGTCTGAAGACCAGAATTCATCCAAAGCCCAGCCTTGCCAGGAGAGTGATCTTCAGCAAGTGTTTCACTCTCTGATCTTCAGTTTCCTCATCTGTCAGATGAGAAAAACAACTCCTATATACAGCCTCTTTTACTGAGATTTTGTGAAGGAGCTTTGGAACTCTTTTATTGTTCAGTCATTTCAGGCGTTTGGGACCCTTAAGGACCATAGAAATATAAGCAGTTGTCATTATTATTTGTACATTCAAAAGAACTTATAAGCATTCATTCCAAGAAGCTAAGAACTGTGCTATTGACCTCTGATCCACCTAAGCCAGTCTGTACTGTTTTCTGAAAACATCTGGTACCTTCCCACCTTTGCTCTCCTATTTCCCCAGCCCAAATGCCTCCTTCTTCCTCCTCCCCCAGCCTTCCTCCCAGGCCTATCTCTTCCAGGGGAGCTTCCTCCACTGCTCCCAGCCTTCCATAATCTCATCGTCTGAGCTCCTTTAATTCTTTGTCTGTGGCCCTCATTTAATATTACAAATATGAGTTGTCGAGAAGCAAACAGCCTAGGGATTGAAAGGTAGCTTACAAACTGTCTAGCTCACACCTCCCTTGGTGGGATCACAGCCTTGAAGAGCAGAAAGGGCATCTGCCCCGCTGATTCCTGAGCAGAAATCTGTTTTACATCTCCAGCAAGTGACCATGCAGCTTCCCCTAAAAAGACCTTGGTGTCAGGGTATAATCATGTTCTCCTGAGGCAGATCAGTCTGCTTTTGGACAGGATCTAATAATGGGAAGCTTTCTCTTTTACTTAAACTAAAATTTCCCTCTCTATGATTTTACTGTGGAGTTGGAGCTGGAAGGAAACTTAGAAGTCACCAAAGTAAAATCCCTCATTTTTACAGATTAGGAAACTGAGGCCTGGAGCTAGAAAATGACTTGCCTAAGGTAATAAGTGATAAAGGCAGGACTTGAACCCAGATTTATCTACAAATCCAGTCCTCTGTGCACTATATCATTCCATATAGCCTCAGGTACTTACTAGCTGTGTGACCCTGGGCAAGTCAACTTATCCTTTGTCTCAACTGTTTCCTCAACTGTCAAATTGGGAAAATAAAACCACTAACCTCCCAGGGCTATTATGAGGCCCTTAGCACATAATTGGTGCTTAACAAATGTCGCCTGCCTGCCTGCCTTCTCTTTACCTCCTGATTTTAGAGATGAGGAAATTGAGGCCTAGAGAGCTGAAGTCATTTACTAAGCCCCTCCCACGTTCTAGGCACGGTGCTAAGAGCTTTGCGACTTGTCTACACAAGTCATAAATCCTCTGACTTCAGATCCAATCTCCAGCTCCCTTGTATTGCCCAAAACTCTTTGCTTGGTGAGCTAATAGAGCAAATCTAATTCTTCCTTCCATGACCAGCCTTTAGATCCTTGAGGACAGCTTTCATACATCACTCTCCACCCCAAACTTTATTCTCCCAAGAAGAAAACTGAAGCCCAGAGAAAGAGTCATTTTCCCAAAGTCACACAGTGAGTAAATAGCAGAAACTGGATTTGAATCCAGGGCTCTTGATTCCAAATCCTCTTTGCTTTCTACTCTTTTGTTTTCTTTTTTTCCTGGGCTTTTTCTTCCTTATTCTCTTCTATGAACTCTACACTCCAACTATACTGGCTTATGGACTGTTCCTCACACACAACTCTCCATCTCTCATTTCTGCACCTTTGCACTAGCTGTGCCTCATGCCTGAAATGCTTTCCCTTTTCACCTCCATCTCTTAATTAAAGGGTTTAATAAATGCTTGTTGACTGATTAAGGAGGAAGATGGAGAAGAACAGACATGGGAAAAGGGAGACACAGAAAAATAGAAAAGAGTTGCCCTTGCCCTGGAGGAGATTACAGTCTAGTGAGGGAGTTCAGATCCACATATCAGAAAAGATTACACTGTATGATACAAAGTGATCAGCATATGTCCAAGCCTCCTCAGAAGAGGATTGGCTAGGCTTCTACTTGCCTGGGCTGAGAGAGGGACCAGGGCTGAATAATGTGACCATGGCCAACCAAGGAGTCAGTGGACCTCATTCTGCTCCATTTCTCAAGATTCTGTTTTCTCCACATTTCCCAGGCCAAAATTCACTGAACAGAACCATCCAGTGTGACCAGACCTTCTCTCCTCCTTCCTCCCTCACAGGGGTAAAGCAATAGAAAGCTTAGAGTTAAGAGAGACTCCAATTCAAGTCACATCTGCATTATCATTAGCAGGATGATCCTGCAGGATGATCCTCTCTAAAACTAAGTTTCCTTATCCATAACTTGGGGGCAATGATGCTTGTATTACCCATCTCCCAAAGGGTAGTGTGAGAAAAAAACCCCACCTCACAAGCCTTAAAGCACAACAGACACGGGAGCTGACAAGATTTATGCTACGTCACAAATAGTCCCAAGACATGTCATTAAAGGAGACCAAAAGAATGAGCTCCCATTTTCACAACATTTCTATACCATTTACAAAGTGCTTTTATGCAATAACTCTAGAAGGGAGCTAATACAAGTGTAATTTCTCCAAATGATAGGTAGTAGCAAGGACCCACTTTTCAAGTAAGGAAATCAAGGCACAAAGTAGTTGAGGGTCTTGCCTATGGTCACCCAGCTGGAACTCCAAACTCAAGGTGATCATCTAACAGCCAACCCCAGCTAGTTGTAGCTGGCACCAGTGTTCCCAGTGACTAGCCAAGATAACCCCGTGTTAACAAAGAAAAGATCTTTTTTTAGAGATAGAAAGGTATAAAATATAGATAAGCATTAGTCAAATGAGACTAATGCCTCCAATATTGTTTCAAGCTCACTCATAGATGTCGACCGCCAGTGAGATTGCCATTTATCAAGCAGGAATATTACAGTTGTATATTAGACAACTGTCTGGTGGCCATCCTAGCGTCTCATCTCCAGGGCACACCCGGGCAAGGCAATGTCTCTCCCCCAGATAAAGTCAACCTTGATGGAGAAACTCGCCAGTTTCAGGAATAGCTTGTCCCATTGTGGCTGGTGAAAAGCCTTGCCCCCAACAACATATGAATATTTAAATGACTCTTAATTATTTAGATCATCATTTTATTAGCATCCACTGCTCCACAGACCCATAAAAATGCAGAAATCCAGGTATGCCCTGATCTCTCCTTCAAGAACCTTTAAAGCCCCAGCCTGACCCCCAAATCTTTTCTCATCCAAGGTACCTACCTCCCTTATTCCCTACCCACCTAATCCTGCCATCTGTCACCACTCCACCCCTTAGACCTCACTGAGCAATTAACTTACACCTCTTGTGTATCTCTGTGTGTTGTAGTTATATAGGTGTATTATTATCTGTGGCACAGTTGATAGAGAACTGGCCTGAGTCAGGAAGTCCTGAGTTCAAATACTGCCCCTGAAGCACACTGGCTATGTGACCCTGGGCAAATCACCTGACCTCTCAGTCCTCTTGGCAGCTCTCTAAGACCATTAGTTGCAGGGAAGGCACAACCAGAATTGGTAGAGGGGTATCCCTCTTCTGAGAATTCCCTGTAACAATGGAATCACAGGTCCACTCTCTAGCGTGTATTATGTATTAGTGGCTCAACCTTCTACTCTACCATGAACCCCAGGAGATAAATGACCATTTTAGCTGAGTTTTGCATCTCTCCCAGAACCCAGCACAGGATCTGTATCCACAGTAGGTAATTAATGGCTGCTTTTGGCTAAATTGAATTTAATTAAGAGCACAGAGCTGTTTCATACTCTTCTTGGTTTCATGGGTTATGGTGGCCACCCACTGTGGGTGGGTACCTGGCTAAGTTGTTCCACAGGAAGTGTCACATTCTATCTCTGGGGCCATGCTCAGGCCCTTTCTGTCTTCAATAGAATTAAGGAAAACCTAACTGGCATTACCTTCAGGAGTCCAGGAACATCTCAGAGTCATGATGAGGCATCAGAGGAGCAGCGGACATGAGTCAGCTTCATCATATGACTAATAAAGAAGTACCTAATAGAAACAGTGCCAAAGGTACCATCAAAATGTGGCATCACTGGAAAAGAAGGTGGTCCAATCACCTGGCAAGAGAAAAAGGGAGTAGATGGACAGCCCTTGAGCTCCAATGGTACTCACAGGGAGTCAAGAGTGCTAGAAAAAGGCCCCTAGAACATCAGGTGGACTGTGCTGCTTGGACACTGGATTTACCAGAGGATATGGGAAAGACTTGCACAGAATGAGAAGGCCTGTGATCTGTAGTACTGGAGGGAGTAATGGCATTGAATAGATTACAGATCCACCAAGATCTTGAAGAGTAACAAAGAATTTAGAGTCAAATGAGCTAGATTCAAACCCCAGATCTGCCATTTAACAATTTGTATGATGTTAGACAAGTTCCTTTCCCTCTCTTGGACTCAGTTTCCTCAACTGCAAAATGATGGCATTGGACTGGAAAATTGTTCAGGTCCTTTCTAGCTAAAAAAAATCCTCTGATAGGAATTGAATTCAATCAATCAATAAGCCTTTATTAAGCACCAGCTAGTGCTGGGCCCTTTGTTAAGTACTGAGGACAGAACAAACATCACACGGTCATTGCCTTCAAGAATTAAATTCAATTAACCTTTTCTGCCCTTAGAGTCAACACTCTAGGTTAGAAAACAAAGAGAAATATTTTGTTTCAAGAACATTGTGGCCCTACACACATGGGTTGATATGTAACTTTTTTTCATATAATAGTGATCCACTTTCATATATAACACTAAGATTTACAAGGATTTCCATTTTTCTGGTAGCAAGGAACTGAAAACAAACTTATTGCCCATAGTTTGGAGTCCATGAACATAATGGAATGTTACTGTGCTGTAAGAGAATGATGAGCATGATGAATACAGAGAAGCTTGGAAAGATTTACACAAACTGATGCAGAATGCAGAAAGCAGAGCCAAGAAAACAAACAAAAAACAAGAGAACAAAAAATGACTGCCACAGTGTGAATGGGTAGAACAACCACAAAATGGTCGAAATCAAATGCTAGTCAATTATAAGATGCAAGATTGGTCTCAAAGAAGAGATATGAGAAGACATCTCTCCATATGCCTTTTGTCCTTTCACAGCATCCTCATTAAGTTCTTCTTAAGGTTTGCTCTCTGCTAGGCTCCAAAAGTTGGTGTCTTCTTAGAGTACTGACTTTCTTGCCTTTCCTCAGTGCACCTGGCTTGTCTATGGTGTGTCATCGCCTCACCATCATGCCCTTGTCAGTCATTGCTGTTCCGGGGAAGCTGATGATTATGCCAATGGGAACTCTGGGTGTGCTGACCTTTGGAAGTTCACAAGCTCTACACTTACTGAAAGGGAAGAAAGAGCGACACACAGACAGAGACAAAGAGGAGGAGGGATGGATAGAGAGAAAGAGGACCCTCTCCTCTCTTTCCCTGGACTCTTGGAAGTCCAATGGATTCAGTGGATGCAGTCAGTCAACTGACTATCTTGTATATCGTGTGTTTACATACTTGTTTGCACAATGTTTCCATCATTAGATTTTGAGCTCCTTGAGGGCAGGGACCCCTTCTGCTTTTCTTTGTATTCCCAGTGCTTAGTATAGTACCTGGCACCTAGACTGCCTGTCTGGCTTTCTATTTCTGTGCATAGCCCAGTAGGGCATGATTGATTCTCTTCAATCAATTATAGTAGTTTTCCTGGGTTCCAGTCCTGACTCTGCTTCTTAATACCTATGTGACCTATGCTCTTATTCAGTTATCTCAGTTATGTCCAACTCTTCATGACCCCATTTGGGGTTTCCTTGGCAAAGATACTGGAGTGGTCTGGTATTTCCTTTTCCAGCTTATTTTACAGATGGGGAAACTGAGGCAAACAGGGCTAAGTGACTTGCCCAGGGTCACACAGCTAGTAAATGTCTATGACTGAATTCAAACTGTGAACATGAGTCTTCTTGATTCTGAGGGCAGTGTTCTATTCATTTCTCCACCTAGCTTCTCCATGTGACCTTAGATGAGTCACCTCTTTTTTAGGGCCTCAGTTTCCTCATCTGTAAAATGAGAACATTGAACTAGATGACTTGCAAAGTTCTTTCTGGCTCTGAATCTACAGGACTATGGTGTATAAAGGGGAAGCTAATTTAAATGGCCTCTGAGGTTCCTTCCAGTTCTAAATGCTAACAGCCAATAATGCACCAGTTACTAAGACCTCCTGTCCATTTTGGTCACTTCAGTCACCAGTTTGGCAGGACAAATGGGTCTTTGTCTGCTCAGAGCCTCAGCCTTTAGTACTCCCTGAAATATTTCCCAATCTGCTCCCCCTCCCCTGTTCTTCTTTTATTTCCATTGAATAAAATTCTACCAGGGGATGCACAAGGGCTGGAGCTGGGCCTGGCTTACCCTCCAGTACACCCCAAGTCATGCCCAAGAACTCACTTCCACTGTGACCTTTACAGCAGCCCCATCACAGAGAGGGACATCCTGTCCAGGCAAACAGCCAGGAAGAGGGTGACAGAGACTAAAGAGTGGAAGGAAAGAAGCCATCCAGAGACTTGGTGGGGCATTGGAGGGAGGGGGGAGGCAGAGCCTGCTCTGTGGGGTAAAGAGGGTGGAGTCATCTAGAGAGACCTCCAACAATGCAATGGCAGGCAAGGAGATTCCAAGCTCCACCCCACTGATGGTTACTGAAGAAAGAGTCCCCAGAGAAGGTCAAATTTGCTCTTTCTTCCTTGGGCAAGTGCCTGGGAGCCTTAAGAGGAAAGGAGACAGGATGGAAACGTGTGACCTGTGGGATCCCAAGCCTTGAGGAAGAATATTCAGAAATCATCTAAGTGTTCCAGGCACCCATCAGAGATTTTCCCAGCTGGCAAACACTAGGATTGAGCAGGCAAAGATCCTTTAAAAATGAGACAATTGGGGCAGTGAATAGAACACTGGCCTTGGAGTCAGGAGGACCTGAGTTCAAATCCAGTCTCAGACACTTGACACTTACTAGTTGTGTGACCTTGGGCAAATCACTTAACCCAATTGCCTACCCCCTCACCCACAAAAAATGAGGCAATTCAGAAAGCTGTTGCTAATTCACCAAACAGAACAACAGTCCCACCCACATTTCACTACCACATCAATGAGGATTTTGTAAGAAGTCACATCACGCACTTCACTGCAGTCACATACCCCATGTCCAGCAGTGTGCTGGAACAAGTTCTAATTGGCTCAGAGAGCCAGTTGTTCAATTTTCAATTTTGAATATGTATATTTCAGAAACCAACAAATGGCACAAATCAGGGCTTATTGTTTTGTTGATTGTTTAGACCAGGAGTGGGGAACCTGTGACCTCAAGGCCACATATGGCCTTTTGGCTGTGGTCTTTTGACTAAGTCCAAGTTTTACAGAACAAATCCTTTTATTAAGGGGATTTGTTCAGTGAAGTTTGGATTTGGTCAAAGGGACGCACTTGAGGACCTAGAGGGCCCACCCCTGAGCTAGACTTAAAAAGTAACGGAGAAAATATTAATAATGAAGAGTAAACTCAAAGTGTGTCACGTATACATTGTTTTTTAAGAAGGTCGGTTGTTAAACATTTACCAGTACCTCCCAGTGCTATTTCCCTAATCTACTAATCCAGTTACCTTGGAGGTCTTCTAGGCCAACCTTCCGGTTTTACAGGTGAGGAAACTAAGACCCAGAGAGGTTAAGGGGCTTGCCCAAAGTCCCAAGGCTAGCAAATGGCTGAGCCAGGATTTAAATCCAGGCCCCCGACTCTAAATCCAGAACTCTCTACTATATACCATGAAAGAAATATCATAATGTAGAGAATCCATGTTGGCTCCCACAATCACCACATTCTTTTCTAAATGCTCACAGGTTATGTACCTTCTAATCCTTTTGAGTTTCAAGACAAGACTAGATGGACAAATGCCAGAAAGTGTTATTCCAGGTAGAAATTGGGAGCCCAGGTGTCCACAAACATTTTCAACGGGAGAGATGATGGCTTTCCAGGCACCAGTCACTCAGAACCCTGCCCCCACCCCCATGGAAGCATGAAAGGTTCAACCTTCTTGTTCCCAGCTTAGTGCTACAATGGAGGTCCTATGCAAACATGCCCTCCCCATCCCTGTAAGGCACGTGAAGCCCCAGGAGACAAGCTTGACCTGCACGCAGTGATGTATATTTGTGGGTATCTGTGTGTCTATTCATAACTATATGTGTCCACGTGCATTGTATATTTACATATATGTGTATGTTTCTCATTATCCCATCTGTGTGAGCATACCTTGTGTGTCCACATATGTTTTTCCATGCATGGTCACATGTGCGTGTCCCTATGTGTGTCTGCATGTGGTCATGTTAGGATTGCCTGTGCATATATGTGTGTGTGCATGTGTGGGGAGGGGAGGTTGGGGGGGTTGCTCCTTGTTTCCCTGGGTTGGCAGTTTTGAGGCTCAGTACCATTGGGAGTTGGGGACTCTGCAACGCCTGATGTTACTTATAGCAGTTTTGCCTGCAGCGGTCATAGCGTTGGAAATCCAGCTCCACGAGGCTGCCAAGAGACCCCTGAGCTGGCAGACAAGGAGGACGCACGGGCCATTTTGCAATTCCTGCTCATTAGACATGTTTGGGGCCGTACGCGTGTGCTGTGAGGATAAATAAGTATAAATATTATATTTGCCTCCAGGTGATCTTTAAAAATGGATTTCTCTCTTCCTCCACCTGCCCCCCCACCCCACAATTGTCAGCACCTCCTGAAAGTGCCTGCTTCGACAAGATGCCATTGTAGGGGCTCCTCAGGGGACCTTGAGGAGGAAACCCCCCTCCCAGCCAGCTATCTCAGCAGCTATAGGGTGGGAAGCACCTATGACAGGTTGTGGCAGCCAGGGGGGCAAGAGCTATGCCAGCTGCCTCCAGGGAGGCCTTCCAGGGCATCAGAGAAAAGCTCTGGTATGATGATGTTAGGGGGAGGAGTACCTGGCTCTTCCACCACAAAGTCTGACTGTCTCCATATTTTGGTGATGATTTGGGACAAGTCAGTACAGGAGCCCATTGCAGAATTAACAGCTGTGAGGCAGTGCATTATAATGAATCGGGAAGACTAGAGTTCAAACTCTGCCTTGGATATTTCTTAACTATGTGACCCTAGACAAGTCACTTAACCTTTCTCAGCCTCAGTTTCCTCATCTGTAAAATGGGAGTGATAATAATGCCTTCCTTCCAGGGTTGTGATAATCCTATAGAACTCTTTGTAAAATTTATAATACCATATAAATGTTAACTATTGTCATTTCAGTTTCCATCACTTACTAGTTGCGTGACCTTGGAAGAGTCACTTACTCTCACTGAGCCTCAGTTTCCTCATCCATAAAATGGGAGTCATTGCAGTGCCTCAATGAGGCATTTTGAGGCTCAAAGGAAGTATGTGTGAAATGTTTTGTGAACTTAAAATGTCATTTAACTATCAGCTATTATTATTGATCCACAGAATATCAAGACTGGAAAGTCTTAAGGATCATGTAGTATAACTCACCCTGTCCCCATTTTACAGAGGGAAGAACTGAGGCCCAGAAGGGATATGCCCAAGGTCACACAGAGTGTGAAGCGGAGCTGGAACTCAGCCCAGGTGGGATTCCTGATTCCCATGGCAGGAGGCTTTCTACTGCACATTACAGCCTCTTTCACAAACCCTTACCTTGCAATAGGCCTCAGCCTAGAGTGGGGTACCAACTCAGCAGCTCCGTAGATGATGACTTAATCAAGCTTATGTGTCTCCCACTTTGACCTCTGCAGGCCTTAACACTGGAAGACAGCAAATACAGCTCCCTTAGAAATCTTTTACATTCCCACCTTGGAGAGGGATCCATGGCAGAAAAGAGTTAAAAGTTCCAGTTCTAAATCCTCTAAACCTCTGCTGGCTAGAACCATCCCCTTCCCAGGAGACCTCCACTCCTCAGTGATCCCAGGGCACCTTCCATACCCTCTCCCTATCTCACCTTCTCCACAAATTCCAGCCTCTCTTGCTCTCCAGACCCTCTCCTCTCCCTGGCCCTCTTCTGCTCCCCTCTCTCCCTCCCAATCCTTCTCCCAGGCCCTCTCCCCAATTCCCTGGGATCCTATGGATTAGAAAAAGACCTGTGAGGGGGGAGGCTCTTAGAACTGACCACAAAGAACCTGAGTTCTCTTCTCAGTTCACCAGAAACTCTACCTCACTTCTGCTGGCCCTGAATTTCTGACTGTCTTTCTTCTTATTTCAAGCCAATAGAAGGAATATTGGATTTAGGGATCAGAGAACCTGGGTTGAAATCCTTCCTTTGCCATTTTTCACGGTTGTATGAACTTGAATAAATCATTTAACCTCTGTGTATGTCCTCGGTTTCCTCCTCTGTAAAATGAGAAGACCAAACTAGATGCTTTCACCAGATCGCTTTTGCAATCTGCTGTCTCTAAAGTAAAATTCTGTTACAAAAACTCCATATGAAGTCTTTTCTTTAAAAGCTCTCTATGAGACTCCAAATGGGGAGAAATCAAAGAGAAGTCAATCACCATCGCCCATATTGTAACCAATCATAGCTGTTGCCCCTGGAGGCCCTAACTGGGTAAGTCCTTCCTCCCAGAGCCACTTTTGGCTAGATTTGGCAGGCTGATTTAAATGTGTGAGTTTCAGCCTGCATCTCATTATCTAGCAGACAGCTAGAACATGGTCCTCGTTCATTAGCGGTGACAATTGGGTTACATGAGAAACGCATGGCCACCCTTCCCAGAGAAGCCTCGGGAGAAGGAATAGGGGAGAACCGTATAGATCCTCAATGATCTTTGTCAAGAGGGTGAGAGAGATCCCTTGTTGCTGTTATGAGGAGAAAGGATATGCGTGGGGCTGCATTATGCTGGGAGCCCATATGCAAACTCAGGGACTGCATCTATAAATAAGGTATAATAGTTAAAGCAATATCGATTATTAAGAGTTACTCTTATATTTAAAGCCATAAAACTGAGACCAAAATAAAAATATTACAGTTAAAGGGTTCTAAATCTCCCCAGCAAACTCAAGCAGCTTGAGCAGGGATACCAGGGTTGTGCAACCCCCGCCCCACCCCTTGCTGTAAATGCTTCATACAGCCTTAGTCCTGGAAGGGCCCTTGATGCAGTCCAACCCCCTTTAACCCTTATTTTCCGGAAGAGGAATGTAAGTCCCAAAGAGAGGAAGGGACTTGTCTGAGGTCCTACAAAGAGTCAGGGACAGAATCAAGACTAGAACTCAGGCCTCCACTCTCCCCTAATGGGTCTTTCAATGGAGGAAGACAAGTGTCCGGATTTTTTAAGCCAGAAAGGGGGTAGGGCAAGTGTTGTTGCTTTTATTTCCTCCGAAGGAAAGATGTTTAGACTTTGGAGGGAAGTGAAAATGGATTATAGCATTGGTTTTTGGCTTTTCCTTAAGGTTCATTAAAGATCTAAAGATGTTTTGGAAGTGCCTGGATAATGTCAATTGCTAGTCAGTCAGACTTGATACATTCAAAGGAGAACTTGATTTCTCTTCTCCCCCTCTTCTTTCCCCCATTCTCCTGCTCCTAAATCCTTTCTTCTCTTTCCCTTTTCCAACCTCTCTTTTCTTCCTTTCCTGTCCCTTCTCTCTTCACTTCCCACTTTTCCTTTCCATTGAATATTCTCCTAACTCCTCTTTCTCTTTCTTTCTTCCTCTCCCCTTTCTCCCAGGTCCTCTCCTACTGATTTCTTCTTCCCTCTTTTCCTCTCCTGTCTCTCCTCCCTTAGGTCATATTCCCTTCCATCTCACCTTCTCTATAAAATCCCTCCCCTCTTACTCTCCAGACCCTGTCTCTTCTCTATCCCCTTTCTGCTCACCTCCCTTGCTACCACCCCTTCTTCTAGGCCCTCTCCCCAATTCTCTAGAATCCTATGGATAAGAAAAGTACTGGGTTTTTTCCTTAGACTCTCCCACAAAGAGCTAGTTGTCTCTGCCTTGGGCCTGAGTAAAGCCTCTTCTTAATTCAGCTTAGCCACAAACTCTCCCTCACTTTTGTTGTCCCTGAGTGATTTTTCTTTCTTCTCATCCAAAGGCAATAGAAGGAATGTTGAATTTAGGATAAGAGGACCTGGGTTCAAGTCCTTTCATTTTTCATTTGACCTTGAGTAAATCATTTAACCTTCATGTCCTCAGTTCTCACCTCTGTACAATGAGAAAACTGGACTAGGTGACATCTAAGGTCCCTTCCAGCTCTAAACCAATGATTCACTGTTCCTGGGTCTTCCATTTTCAGACACCCAAAATGGCAGTCCCCTTTGACCCATGGCTGACCCTGACACTTGCAGCAGAAAGGGTTTCCTCACCTATCTTGCCCTGCCCCACCACTCTCCATAACACTTGTGGTTCTTAGAACTCCAACCCATTGATCTCTGAGTTGCCTTACAGTTCTAAATCCTACAATCATCTGACCCTTATAACTTTACAGGAAGTCCCTATTCCTTGGTGACCCATGAGCACCTTCTGGTTACACTTGGAAACTATTATCTCTAAAATGAAATTACATTTTGAAATCTGAAAATATTTTTTAAAAACTTCTCCATAAGTTTCTATGGATTCTTTGGATTTATACATGTGTCCATGCATGTATTATAGAAAGTACATTTTAAATAGTATTTTATTTTTTCCAATTACATGTAAAGATAATTTTAACATTCATTTTTTTAATTTTTGAGTTCCAAATTTTTCTCTCTCCTTCCTTCTTCACCCCCTCCCTAAAATGGTAAGCAATTTGATATAGGTTATATATCTGCAATCATTTAAAACATATTTCCATATTAGTCATGTTGTGAAAGAAGAAACAGACCAAAAGAAAAAAAATACACACAAAAAGTGAAAATAGTATACTTTGATCTGCATTCAAACTCCATCAGCTCTTTCTTTGGAGGCGGATAACATTTTTCATCATGAATTCTTTGGATTTTCTTGGATCATTGCATTGCTGAGAAGAGCTAAGTCACTCACAGTTGATCATCACACAACGTTGCTGTTACTGTGTCCAATATTCTCCTGGTTCTGCTCATGTCACTTTGCATCAGTTCATATAAGTCTTCCCAAGTTTTTCTGAAATCCACCTGTTCATCATTTCTTATGGCATAATAGTGTTCCATTACAGAATGCACAATGTGCATGTATTTTGCTATATGTGTCCTATGATCCATATGTGATGTCTGTGTATGACAAGTGTGGCTAAGTGCTACAAATATATTAGTGTACTGTATTTATGCAGATATGTTTCTCTTTTGTGAGAAGCTATACAGAATGGTTTTTAGGATCCTCATAGAAGTCTGAAGTCCTGTATTCATGCCTTTGATGGGTAGTGACATCACTGTGTGACCTTAGGAAAATCATTAGCCTTCTCTGAACCTTTGCATGCTCATCTGTAAAGTGGTTTTAATCATCCTTTCCCTGCTTCCCTCAGAGCACCACTATAAGGAAATTGCTCTAGCATCTGTAAAGTGACATAGAAATGTACACATACTCATATGAACAATACATGTACACACACGATATTCACTTCCATGTATCATATATGTTGTGTGTGTTTTATAACACAGTTTGTGTATAGTCACAATTTGATAAAAAGCTCTCTGAGGTTAATATGGATAGAAAAACTTGCTAAGCCAATCAAGAAATTCAATCATCAGGGACTATATATGTTCACACCATCAATGAATACTCTATAGAGTTTTGGTTTCCACTGGACATTAGCCAACTCCTCTGGCTAATAGTTAGTCAGACATTACAGCTAATGTTAAACATTAATCAAATCCTCAACCTTTCTTTGTATAATTGCTATGTCTTCTAAATAACAATGGACATTACCCATATCTTCAGGTTAATATTGAACAGGAACTATCTGATAGATCTTACGTAAGAGAGGAAGGGGAAACTAGGGGAAAAAAGTCTAATGGGAAGGAAGAACCTCAGCAGGGTTCTTCTATAAAAAGTCTCCAGAAATAGTCCCAGGCACATAAAAATAGAAGTAGCTGAGGGGAGGGAAGAGATGACATCATGGAAAACATGAGATTTCCAGAGGATCTGAACTCAAATCCTGACTCTCCTATCCTGTATGATCTTGGGAATACCTCCTTCCTTCTTTGGGACTATTTCCTCATCTGGAAAGTCATGGGGTAGAGTCTGGTTTTCCCTCCCAGGTCTCAATCTTTTTTATTATATGTTTTATCAGATCATATATTTTATCATATTTCCAGTTTTATAACTGAATCCCAGGCTCCTTTAACTCCCTTGGAAGTTCATTCTCTTATTTGTGACAAATATCCAGGAATGTCAAGATGTGAAATGCTGATTTAGAAAAACATTCCCTACCAAAGCACAAGCAGGTACAAGAGTACCTTGACTAGGCTTGGGGCTATGAAAGCCACCCACCTTTTCTTTGGCCTCTGCTGAATTTTTGCCCCTGGTCACTGAGCCTGGTTACTGATCCTCTCAGTCACCACCAAGTCACAGAATGGTAAGGAGGTGATGTGGAAAGAGTTCTGAACCTGGAGTCAGGTTCAAATCCTGTCTATCACGAAATCATGCTGACTGGGCCTACTACAAATTTATGTTACATAATCTCAACTGGGTCCTTGCTATAGCAAGGCAATCTTTGCATACTTCCTTATTTGATTCATTATTCTCCTCACCACAGCAACTCTTCCAAAACTTTGAATCCCTCCTCAAGCTTCCCATGGCTTCCCTTTGCCCATCATCTCAGCTACAGACCTTGCAGGAAAAAAGATCAAAGCCATTCACCAAGAACTTTCCTCCTCATATCGTATCACTCAAATATCTTCTGCCACTATCTTTCCTTTATCCCATCTCACATGAGGAGAAGGCCCTTCTCCTTGCCAAGGCAAACCCCTCTACATGCAAAAGTGACCCTTTTCCATCCCATCTTTTCTAGCAGATTGCTCCCCATTACTCCTAGTTTCTCACCAATCTTCAAACTATGCCTCTCTACTTGTTTCTCTGCTG
Source organism: Pseudochirops cupreus (assembly GCA_028627135.1). Taxonomy (NCBI): domain Eukaryota; kingdom Metazoa; phylum Chordata; class Mammalia; order Diprotodontia; family Pseudocheiridae; genus Pseudochirops; species Pseudochirops cupreus. The sequence goes on from CM053582.1 coordinate 122,491,045, forward strand.
CCTATAAATATGCCCATGTCTCCATAGATCCTTAAAAATAACCCTCACTTGATCCAACGCTCCCTGAATAGCTCTGTCTCTGCTCTCTGTGGCTAAACTCCTCGAAAAAACTATCCACAATTGGTGCCTCCTCCTCTGCTATAACTCTCTTCTAAACCTTTCCTACTTTGTCATTCAACTGAAACTGTTCTTTCCAAAGTGACCAATTATCTTTTTTTTTTTTTGCTTTTTTTGGAGGGGATCAGGCAAGGCAATTGGGGTTAAGTGACTTGCCCAAGGTCACATGGCTAGTAAGTGTTAAATGTCTGAGGTCAAATTTGAACTCAGGTCCTCCTGATTCCAGGGTTGGTGCTCTATTCACTGAGCCACCTAGCCACCCCCTGACCAATTATCTTTGAATCACCAAATCTAATAACTATTTCTTGATCCTCCTCCTTCTTGACCTTTCTAAATCCTTTGACACCATCAATCACCTTCTTGTCCTGGATACTCTCTCTTTTCTAGGCATTCATAATATTACTTTGCCCTGGTTCTCCTCATACCTATCTGACTACTTTTTCTCAATCTACTTTGCAAGATCTTCTTCCGGGTCACACTCACTCCCATGAGAAGCTGTCCTGAGCCCTATTCTCTTCTCCATCTGACATTTGCAGAAGAGAGGATTAAAGACAATATTGCACCACCCTCACTTGGGCTAATTTGAGACTCAAGTGCAATAATGTATATAAAACATTTTTCATTATTGTGTTTAATGTTCTCCTCTATAAACCTATACATTTCAGTTATTGTGTAGCTTTGTTACCTAAAGCTGCTTTGAGTCAGGGTAGAATATGGCATTTTCCAGGGAGTTTGGGAGTGAGCAAAATCCAGGCGTCAACTGACAGGGTAGAGAGAATGGGTGTGGAATGAAATAAACATGAAGTAAATCATTGTCCCCTCCCAAGATTAGTATCAGGATGTTCCTGTATCTGCCACCATATTTTACTCAGATTCTTAAGAGTATTCAGATTCTCTGTGTCTTATTCCCCCTCCTATATTCAAACACAAGGGCAGGAACCACTTCTTCTCTAAATTTTGCGTCTCCTTAGTGCCTAAAGCAGGATTCTGAGGGAATCAGTACTTAATAAATTCTTGTTGGATGGATGGACAGATGGATGGATAGATGGATGCTTTACTTTGACCCATCCCTTCACCCAGACATTAATAGTATATCATACAACCAGGACAGCAGAATATCCTAGAAAGGCTCCATGACTCTCTGACCAGATAATCCTCTGGTCAAAGAACTATTAGAGATATCCATCAATGGGCAACACCTCCCCCATCCCAACTTCCACCCCTGCTAAGCATTTTACCCATAGAAAGAAAGTTATTTATCAGTTTCACAGTCTTCACCTTGGTCTCATTGATGTGAGAGGCAGTGGAGTCTGATAGAAAGAGTAATCTGTTGGGGTGAGGAAGACCCAGGTTTGAGTCTACCCTCTGGCAGTTTTTACCTTTGTAACATGACCTTCCAGAACCTCAGTTTCCTTATCTATAAAATGGAGATAATAATATCTGTAGTGTGCCTCCTGGTCTAAAATGTGCGAGGCTCAAATGAGATCATAGATGTAAATGCCTGCTATTATTAATTTATTCAACAGATGTCTTTGAAGTGCCTGCTGCTCAGTTCAGTGAGCTGGGCAAGGAGCAGGGGAAAATCAAGTTGAAATAAAATACAATCCAATATCAGATAAACCATGAGACTCAGCTCTAGTCCCTTCTCCTACATAAAGCCTTTCCTAATTGCCCCAGTTGTCAATTCTCCCTCACCCAGAATTCTTTTGGGTAATAGCTTGTATTTACTTATCTGCAACCACTTGGAGGGTGGGAATTGTTTCATTTCACTCTATGTACTTTCAGCACCTATCCCAGTGGGCGGAACATAGTAGGTACTTAATAAGTGCCTGTCAATGGAATTACAATCCATTGTCAGACTGGTCAGGCTGCTGAGGGAGGCCTAGCAAAGGAACTTCTGGAACATGCCCAGAGTACAGCCCCGAGGCAGAGAGCTGAGGGAACTGCTGGGGGACCCAACAGCAGGATAGAGAGTCCCAAGGCTGCTAAGGTTCTAACTCTGTGGAGACCCAAGGAGGAGAAACGAGGCCCCTCCCCTTGACTTCTCAGCTTGAGATGGGGATGGGCTAGAGGGAGAGGAAGGAGCTTTGCTGGGCACGACACAGGCTTCTGCCAATATGCTGCTGTTTTTCCCTATTTTTTGTACTTGCGCCCGGAAGCTGTCAGGAGGCGCATGTTTTTAGAAGAAAGAAAGTACAACAAACTCCTGTCAGCAGCAGGTTGCATTCCCTTCCCTCCCTCTGTCCCTTTGTCCAGGCTTTCCAAGTAGTACACCACCCCACAGAGGCAGCAGATCCCAAGCAACAGTCCCTCCTGTCAAGTAGATGCCAGACCTCCAGGAACTGAACCCCTCATTCATTAGGGAGCAAAGGCTCCCACTACCCACAATCAAACAAAAACAGAAGACAGCTCGAATCAGTTCAGACACTGTGCCTCAGGTCTACATCCAACAAGACCTGGAGCAGCAGAGAAACAGAAACCATCTCCCAAGGTCCCTGTGCCATAAGCAGACAGTCTCCATGTGCAAAATCAAAGGCTGAACTATCAGAGCTGTCAGACTCACTGGCCACAATCTCCTGAGTGTGGCCTAAACCAGACCATGATGTATTTGAAAAATATTTAACAAAATAAGTGAAAATACAATTCAACAGAAATAATATTAATTCATGCTTTTCTAAGTCAGCACGCTGCCCACAGGGATCTATTTCTATTTGAGTCTGATACCACTGGACTAGATGACCTCGGAGGACCCTTCCATCTCTTAATTTAGGATCCTGTTAGCCTAGGATACCATTTTGGGAAGGCACAACTGTCCCCTTGTCAAGCTTCCAGCTCTATAGAAAAGTGAACTTCCAGGAAACCAATGTTTTCCTTTCTTCTTTCCTTCCTCCCTCCCTTCCTTTCTTCTTTCTTTCTCTCCTCATCTTTGTTCCTTCTCTCCTCCTCTCCCTTCTTTCCTTCCCTTCCTCTCTCTCTCCTTTCCATCCTTCCCTCCTCCCTCCCTCTCTCCTTTCCTTCCTTCCTTTTTTCTTCTCTTCTTCCCTTTGCTCCTTCTGTCCTCCTCTCCCTTCCTTCTTTCCTTTATTCCACAAATACATATTAAGCAACTATTTGTACAGAATATACTGCTAAGGCCTGAGGAGATACAATGTTGAGAAAACCTGGTGTTTTTCCCCATGTAGTGTGTAGTTTAATAAGACACAGAGGCAGATAACTACAATGTATAATACCACAAGAGAAATGCATTATAGATGTGGATACAAATTGCTGTCTGAAATCCAAGTGAAGGGTTTGTTTTTAAGAGTGGGGTGAGGAGCATGGTAATTAAGGAAAGCTTCCTGAAAGAGGTGGCATTTAAGACGCCCTTTAGAGATATTTCCCAGGTAAAGTTGTGCAAGGAGGACATTCTAGGCACAAGGAAAATACTGGAATAGCAGACCTAGGAAAGTACATGACATTTTTCAGAAAAATAAAGATGTCTTTGGGTTTTCTTGGGCAGAGCGCTCCCAGCCAGGGCACACTGGCTACTCTAAGAAGAGGGGAGGGGCAAGGGACAGAAGAGGACAGGATACTGCTTTCTTTATCAGTGTCGCCTGAAAACACTCTCCTGGTGATGTTTCCCCCTGTGCATGGCCCCGGGTTTGGATGTATTTCTGGGAGAAAACCACTGTATGTCTCTGTTGAAAATTTTCTGTTTTGTGCAAATGTGCTGGGAATTGTAGGATCTGGAAGAGGAAGAAAGGACAGCTTCTTTTTGAAACAAATTTGGAAGGAACTGGGAGCCTGCTGGGATAGTTAAAAGATAATCTTTACTGTTCTATGCAAATTAACTTTACACAACGCTGAGCTTCAAAGATATCAAGATAGGCCTGCCAGAAGCTACTGCCTTGCCTCTGCCCACACACCCTCCACCCCAGCCTGTGATCTCAATTACCAGTTCAGCCTGAACTGGCTACACTGGGCTTTACCAGAACAAATGCCATTCAAAACCCAATGTAAAAATCCCTCCGCAACGATTCATGTCCCGATTAAAAAAAAAGAAAAAGAAAAAGGAAAGTACGTTCCTCAGCCGCTATACTAGTGAGCATAGCATTTCTCGTTAGCAAAATTCAAGCCTAGATTATTAAAGGGCTGGTTTGTGAACCCTTAAAATGAGAAACTGCAATCACAAGGAGCCAGCATGGGCTACCCTGAGCACTGGCTATGATAAACCAGCTTAGTTTCCCACCCCCTTTTTGGCAGTTATTAGCAGTGTTCTTCACTCAACAGGCACTTCATAAATCTTTGTTGTGTTGTACTGTGCAGAGGTTTTGGAGGCAGAAAGATCTGGGTTCAAATCTCACTTCTGACACTTACTATGTGACACTGTTGTTGCTGTTCAGTTATTTCAGGGGTGTCCAACTCTTCATGACCCCATTTGGGATTTTCTAGGAGGAAATCCTGGAATGGTTTGCCATTTCCTTCTCCAGCTCATTTGACAGATAAGGAAACTGAGGCAAACAGGGATAAGTGACTTGCCCAAGGTCACACAGCTAGTGTGAGAAGTCAAATTTGAACTCAGTTCTTCCTGACGCCAGGATTGGCACTCCATCCACTGTGCCACCCAGCTGTAGAGGCAGCTAAATGGCATAATGGACAGAGTATTGGACCTGGAAGCCTGGAACACTGAGATTAGAATCCTGCTTCAGATTCGTAGTAGTTGTGTGACCTTGGATAACTCTCTTAACTTCTTATTAATGCCTTAGTTTCCTTATCTGTATAATGGGGAAAATAATAGCACCTACCTCACTAAGTTGGTATGAGGATCAAATTAAAAAACATAAGATATGTAAAGTGCTTTGAAAACCTTAAAGTGCTAAATAAATAAATGCTAGTTTAAATTATTATATTCTATTTATTATTATTTCTAGTATTATTTATATCACATATTATATTTCTATTACTATTATTTATTGTTGTTGTTATGGGTAAGAAACATAACCTCTATATACCTCAAGCAATTCTCTAGAGCTCATCTACCAAGTAATAGACAAGTTATAATTTGTGCAAGAAGGGACTCCTCAAAAAGGGAGTTCCCCATGCAGACGAAAATCACAGATCCCTCAAATATTTGCATATTGTTTTGGGAATTCCAAAGACACAGCTATCTAGATTCCAGCAAAGCATTTGAAAAGCTTCACATGATATCTCTGTGTAGGAGGTAGAAAAAATGTAGGATAGATGGTGATGATTAGGTGGGTTGAGAACTGATTTAATGATTAAACTCCAGAAGTAGTGTTTTATAGATCAATAGCAACATGGAAGCCGGTCTTTAATGTCTGCTTCAAGTTTCTGCTCACTCTGCTATGTTGTCCAGTGCTTTTACTGGGGTCATGAGTGAAGCTTATCAAAGTGGAAGATGGGGCAAAACTGGAATATGGGAATGGGGACAGACTAGACGTTCATTGGATGACAAAATATGGATTAGAAAATCTCTCAATAAGAGAAGATGGTAAACTGAATCTAACAGGAAGAACTTGTAAGTCCTATACTTAATTTTAAAAAATCAACTTTACAATAACAAGATGTAAGAGGTATGGCTAGAGAGCAATGAAAAATCTGGGAGTTTTGGTAGACCACAAGATAATTTTGAATCGATAGTGTCATAAGGGAGCCAGCAAAGATGATGCTATCTTGGGCTGTAAGAGTCTGGTGTCCAGGGTGAAGCTGATGCCCTCCTGTATCTCAGCCTGGTCAAACCAGATCTTTAGTGCTGTGTGTATTTCTGAGCCCCATCATTTAGGAAGGATGATGGACAAATTGGAGTTCCTCCAGAAGAAGGCAACCAGGAAGAGAAGGAGATTTGAAACCATGGTCCATAGAGATCAGCTGAAGGATATGTAGATGTTTAACCAGAATAGTAGAAGAGTTGGTAGGAGATCTTGGTCGCCATTTTCAAATAATTGAACGACTGTTGTGTGGGAAAGGGATTAGCCTTGCCCTGTTTGACCCCAGAGGATAGAACTAGGAACAATTAGAGGCAGATTCTAGCTCATTGCTGGGGATAACATCCTAACCATAAGAACTGTCCAGCAATGGAATGAGCTACCAGCACTACCACCCTTCCTCCATCCTCCCCTGGGAAACCATATGCTCCCAATTCTAGGTTCACACAACCATCTAGTAGGAAAACTATAAAGGGAATTTCTGTAATCAGAATGGATTTTTCAGAAAATGATTTCTGAGCTCCCTTCAAAATCTGAAAAATTTGATTCTAGGATATTGAATTATCTCTTTATCTCAAGAATTAAGAGGATTGTCACTATCGAGTCTAAAGCTGGTATTCTATAGCAATTAACAATGCTGACTGCTTAGTCCTTAGGACCAGACCAGCTTCTCAGGCTGGTTCCTCAGGTTCCAGACCCACCATTTTTGCTGGCCTTCAAGACCTGTTCATCCTTCAAACCTTGCCTCTTTGGTCCTGATCCAAATTTGCTTCTATCCTTCAGTAACTACCTATACAAACCACCACTTTGGATTGCTAACCTAGTGTTCCAGGCTCCCTGCCTACACTTTGCCCATTGACTCAAGATTCTTAATTTTCCAGTCTGTGCTTCTAGCCCTGTCTCCATCCTTCAGGTCCCAGCACCTCATTCTCCCTCTATTAGCCCCATCTGACTACAGTTCTAGAACTAACAAAATACCAGAGAAGAGAAAGAACAGAGTCAGTCAGTCAATGAATATTTCAAATTTCCCACTATGTGCTAGACACTGTGCTAAGCACTGGGGATACAGGAAAAAAAAGAAGAAGAAGACAAAGAAGAGAGTCCTTGCCCTCAAGAAGCTTACAATCTAATGAAGACAACACTCAAAAGGAAACTGAAGCATGAGGGATGGGGGACATGATGGCAAAGTCGACAGGAGGGCAGCCAGGTGGGATAGGAATCCTAGCTCAGATGTGCTTACCTTATATCATGAGTCAAGTAGAAAGAATAATCTCCTCCTGACTGGGAAGAGGTCAAAGAGAAAGCCCATGTGGTCGACATGTGTAGTATCCTATAGGAGTTCTCTTCTTTCTATTGAAATGAGCCACATGGACCAGAAAAAAATGGAAATGAAATAGATGAATAAGGTAAAAAGGGCATAAGATGAAAGGGGAGACTCTTCATGAAGGTGATGTAGAGTCAGCAGCAGAGAGAAGCAAACACCTTGGAAGCCATGTTCAAGCCTAGAACCTGGGCCAATTGCCCAGAACAGCCTTCTAACACATTCTCCCACTTCCATTCTCTCTCTCTCTCTTCTCCACTCAATATATGCATACTTAACCTCAAGCTGCCTCAGTTTCCTCCTCTGTAAATAGGAGATAATAATAGCATCTACAGGAAATATTACCATGAGGTTAAATGGAATGTTTGTAAGTGCTTCATAAACCTTAAAGCACGATATGAATGCTAGCCATCATTATTACATTACTGTGACACCATAAGAATAAACTTTATTTTGTATAAATACTCTCATGTCACTCCTGAGCTCAAAAACCTGCAGTGGCTTCTTATTGCCAATGCAGTCAAGTTCAGCTCCCTCTGCCTGGTATTGCAGGCCCTCCATAATCTGGCACCACACCATATTATTGCTCTTTTTTGTGTGGTCTACATTGCACCCAAACAGGACATGCTCTGTGCACTTTAGAGATGCCCTGTTCTCTCTCGACCTCTGTTCATGTTCTTCCCTATGCCTGAAACATTCTCTTTCCCTTTCTTGTTAAGTTCCTACACATTCTTTACAGCTGTCAGCTAGAATACCAGCTCTTCTTGCCACCTCCCCCAGTCACACTGTTGGTATTGCCCATCCTCTTACATCACCTAGCACTTTCTTGGCACCTCTCAAATGAACTTGCCTCGTGTCATGGGTCTGTGTCAATGTCATATTCTTCTGCTAGACTCTGGCTCCCTAAGGACACTGATTGTGTTTCCTGTGTCTTGGAGAGCTGATCACAGAGCTCTACACTCAATAGGTGTTTTTGTAAATATTTGGTGAATAAAGGTATGACCTCATTAAAGCTAAAAACTCCTCAGACAGGGAAGGGAATGTGTTGGCTCTCTCACTGCAGTGTGTAGAACAGCCTAGCTCTCAGACCCTGCTCTCAAGGTTCTGACCCAGTGGGGAAGGAGAGGGAAGGAACCACAGGCAAAGAGGGGGAGTAGAGATCATAGGACCTGCACCAGGCCAATGTTATCAGATGCTCTTCACCCATCCTCTGCCCACTACCAACTGCAAACTTCCAAGGAGGAGAGCAAGAAAATCGCCCAACTCTCAACTTACAGGACAAGCAAATAATAAACGCGTCCTGAAAATAATTAAAATTGAAAATTGATTGTCTGGGCTATGGCAGATTTATGCAAAAGGGCCACTGCTCCTTAGGGACCAGAGGGAGAGTTTCCAAGGCCTGTGTTGAACAAGCTAAGCATTTTTTTAGATTATTCCCAGCATAATATGCCAAAGGGACTCAGCTCCATTTATTATTTCCCTAAAAAAATCAATGGACTGAAACATTCCCTCTAGACCTATAATATTTATTTCAATGTTCTGTCAATAAATATAACAAGGTTAGCTTTCTATCAGTTTAGCTGGAAGAATCATTTGAGGGAAGTTCTATTTGTTAAGCTCGATTACAGAAAGCAATCAATAGGGGAAAATTCCCCGGTCACTCTAGCCAAGAAGCATGGAGCTCAGAGGAGCCGTCCTTAGCATAGGAAGCATGCTGCAGGCCAACAATCCCTCATTCTCTTTCACCCAAAGCTGGTAGGGGAGGAAAATGCAACGGGGCAAATCGCTTTCTCACTCTTACCTCAGTTTCTCCATGTGTAAACCGAGTGGTTTGGAAAAAGCAGAGCGGTATAATGGGTAGGGAATTGGACTTAGAAGCAGGAAGATAGAGATCCCAATCCCATCTCAGACACTGATTAGCTGTGTGACTCTGGACAAATCTTTTAACCTCTCTGGGTCTCAGTTTCCTCATCTGTAAAATGAAAGAATTGAACTTAATGGCTTCACCAGTTCCATCTCCAAGTCTATGATCCTGTGATTTCTTATCTCTGGATCTGTTTCTTCATTTGGGAGAGGAAAGAAGGAAAAAGGGAAGGAAGAAAAGAAAAAAGGAAGGAAGAAAGGAGAGAAGGACCATAATTGCAGGTAACCCAAAGAATAATGGGGAGCTGCATGGTAGGGGTAAGTAGATTATGGTGAATGGCTGACTTTTATATTCCATTTTAAGACTTGCAAGGCATTTCACACACTCTGTCTCCTGAAATCTTAACAACCCTTTGAAAGCATATGCTTTTACTTATTATTGTAACTATTTTATAGAAGAGGAAACTGAGGCTCAGAGAAATTAACTGATTTGTGCAGGGTTAAATAAGTAGTATGTCACTGAGGTGGGGTCCCTGATCATCCTGGCTCCAAGGCTAGTATTCTGCTCACCCGCCACACTGCCTCTGTTTACTTACACAGGAAAGATGAAGGAAGAGACATCATCAAGGAAAGGTATGAGGGATTAGCAAAAAGAAGAGGATAGGAAAAGTATCCCACATAGATCAAAATATCCATAGCAATGCTTTTAATTCTAGCAAAGAACTGCAAAAGAAGTGTCCAATGAGTGACAAATGGCTGAACCAATTAGAGTACACAAATATAATAGAATATTCTTGGGCAGTAAGAAATTATGCATATATGAAATTCAGAGAAAAAGGGAAAAATATATATGACCTAAAGCCATGTCAAGTAAGTAGAATTTTTTTTAAGCGGATAATAATATCAACAAAAAGAGTGATTAAAAACAAACTAGACATTTTATAATTATAATGATCAAGTTTGGCCCCAGAAAAGGGATAAGAAAATGCATCTTCTGGCTTTCCTTGGTGAGGTAGGGGACTACAGATGGGAAATATTACATATGCAGTCAGACATAGATGATGTTCAGCTGAACTTTCTTTTTGAAGTATCTTTGTTTGTATTGGAAGGTTTATTAGTTTAGGAAGAATGGGAGAGATCTATTCAGAAAGAATAATTATAGGTAACATTTATACAGCACTTTAATGTCTGCGAAGCCCTTTACATAGGGTATCACATTTGATCCTCTCAATAACCCTGGGGAGTAAACATTATGATTATCTCCATTTTATGTATGAGGAAACTGAGACAGAGGTTAAGTGACTTGCCCAAAGTCACACAGCTACTAAGACAGGATTCGAACTCATTTCTTTGGACCCACAACTGGCACTCCAGCCATGATACTATCTGCCTCTATTGTGATATAAAAAGAAAATCAATAAACTTCTTTTTAAAAGCATCACTTAATAAATCAATCACTACTTTAACTCCCAATGACTTGTTTCTAGCCACCAAAATGTTTTTGTGGACATCTGAATGCTTTCACAGGCAGATAAGTATTGGATAGAAGGGATCTTCCATGTATGACTCAGTGGTTCACCTTACCTAGGCTCTGTATTTTCTTTGAGTTGTCAGTTGGACCCAACTGGCCTCTAACCTGTGGATGGCCAGAGCAGAATAAAGCACACTAAAGACAGGAGAGTCAGGAATCAAACAGAAGCTTAATTTCAAAGTAAAGGACTTGCAAGCAAAGAGGCAGATTAGACAAGGGGGCCAGGGTCCTGCCCCTAATGAGGGTAACTGAGCATTGTGGGGAGATCTCAATTTTTATACCAATGGCTACACAGTGAACTATAGCCCTGACATGAGGGGTCACAGCAATAACGAGGCAAGTTTGATTCATAGCAGGGCTTCGTGACCTCGGTACTTGTCCAGTCTTCTCCAATGCTTGTCCGAGTTCAGAGAACACCTAGTGCTGGTCAAAGCAACACAATAATTATATGAAATAATTCTGGGATTTTGCTGTGGCTGAGATCATCCAGAGAGTGAGCACAAAGGACTGTTGTTACACCAAGTTCAGGACACAGCTTGCTTGCTGGGTTTTAGCTCTGGAAAACAGTGTCTCCTAATATCTTGACAGAGAGCTAATATCTGTTCTCCCTCCAGGTACTACCCATGAACTGTGGAAAGAACCAGAGATAGCCTCAAACTCTTCAGAAGGCTGGCTCCTCTGAAGAATTGAGAAGTCATAGAATTGATAGATGAGAAGACATGGGGGGTTGGAGTGTGAACCAATGGAGCAAACACCCCATTGATGAGATCAAAGGCTCATTGATTGTTTTCTCAACCTGAGCCATCACTATCACCATTATTATTGTCACTTCTAGTATGTCTCCCCCCCCACATCATCCTTTTCCAACTGTGGGTATGGTCAACATACCCTCTGACTCATCTAAGGAGATCTTTGTAACTGACTTCTTCTTTGGGAAGGTCTTAAGGGAAGTAGGTGGTAGCTTCCCAAAGCAGGATGCCACCCTGCACCCATTGGTCCACAGTTCAAATTATCAGGCAAATGATCTGGTGTCTGCCAGGAAAGTTTGTCAATCCTTCCCCATCCCCTCCCCTGGCTGCTGGAATTCTTCTGAGTTCATGATAGGTAGACCATGATTCATAGCTAGAGAGCATTGCATTTCACACAATCACAAATTTAGAGCCACAAAGGGGCCTTCACAATCATTGTGTCTAATATCGTGCTTCCACAAATGAGAAAGCTAGGACACAGATAGGGGAAGCTGGACCTGATATGTACTTTACTACCTGCCCTGGAGGAAAGACAGGAGTTGTCATGGTCTTGAGACTTGTTTTTCTCAGATTATTTGAGTAATAGCTGTCATCCTGGGATGTGTGCTTGATGAGCTATGTTGCACAGCCCCAGAAAGAGAGGAGGGTTATCAGAGGTAGACGACAACCTCAGGAAGGGTCTGTCTCCCCTTAATAATAGCCTGGAGAAGTCCTAGAAATTCGGCTTTATTGACCTTGCCCCTGGGTCTACCATGGGCACACGAGTGTTGAGGTTTGGGGCTTAGGGGTGCTTAATACCCCAAAATACAAACATGTTGGGTCCTGCCAAATGAATTTGATTCAAGCCTTCTTTCAGCCAAAGTAAAATGAAGTTTACTTAAGATTTGCCATAATGGATAGATTCTTAAGGAGCCTAAGTATTTGTGATGCTTGTATTGGACAAACAGATCAGAACAATCTGACATAAACTGAGTCTGAACTAGATTGAATCTGAGTGCCTTCATGGAAGCAAGATGGATCTTATATACAGAAAGATTGTGGGACAGATCTTGGGGTGGTCTAGAGGAAGGGTTTGCAGAGGGTCTTGAGGAGGAGTCTAAGGAGGATCTTGAGGAACTGAGGTTAGACTCCAGGAATGGGATTAAGGGTGGGAAATATCTAAAGGCTACCTGGAGATGACAGACAATAGAGGGTCAGGTGACTTTAAGGGTAACAGATTTGGGTATATTTTGATAGGATCAAGGGTGGGAAGTAGCTGGACAATGGAGGGCTAGGCTAGGTTAAGAGTAATAGAGATTTGGGCCTGGCAATAATGAAAGACTTATGGCCTCCAGATCAAGTGGGAAGATTCAAGGGGGTTCCCAGAGCCTAAACCCCAACACTAGGAGGCTTCCTACTAGGTAATATTTGAGAAGTGCCATAAAGTCCATCAACTGAAAATGATTCCCTAATGGCTGCCTCAAGTTGCCATCATTTTGATTGGGTGATGGGACCTGCACCCCTAAAAGGAAAAGATGGTGTCTTTGAAAGCAACTGAATTTTCCCCATACATTTCAGCAGCCCAGATCACTAGAGTCTTGCCCAAGGCATCTAGTTCACTCAAACCCACCTAGATACTTGACTGTCCTTTCACAATGCTCTTGTCCCTCCCCAGACTACTAATTCCTTTCACTATTGCACCTGCCCACCCCAGGCTATTTACCACTTCTTAATCCCACCCAGATCTTTTCACTGTCTCTTATTTGCATATAATTGTCACCACCATTAAGCTGCAAATTCATTAGGAATCTAGCCCACACTATGGGCTTACAATAAACCTTGCCATTTTGACTAGAAGACAGTTTGAGTGTGTGAATTCTTTCCAGACAGAGGCTACTCAAACTTCATCAATTTTAGTTATTTCTTTGCATTAAATCACCAGTGGAGTTGTAAACTCAGAGGTGAGAGTGAATCACTAGTGAATCAAATCCTCTCTGAATCTCTGGTTCTTGTTCTGCAAAATGGGGATAATAATCTTTGTACCACTAGTCTCAAGAGCTCTATTTGTTGTTGTTGTTCACTCATTTTTTTGGTCATATCTGACTTTTCATGACTCCATCTGAGGTTTTCTTGGCAGAGATACTGGAGTGGTTTGCCATTTCTTTCTCCAGTTTGTTTTACAGATTAGGGAACTGAGGCAAACAGGGCTAAGTGACTTGTCCAAGGTCACATAGCTAGTAAGTATCCAAAGATGTATTTGAATGCAGGTCTTCTGACTCCAGTTTCCGTACTCTATCTACTCCATCACCTAGCTATAAAGGAGAACTGTAATTTTTAGCTAGAGGGGGAGAAAGCAATCTGGACTGGTTATTAGATCCATATAGAGAAATCTCAAAGTGGAATTAATTCTGGTGGGGCAGATTGGTAACTCTACTGTAATATTAAGTCTTAGAAAGTTGCCTGAGGGCACTCACTTAGATTTTTTTAAGTGATTAGCCTGTAGTCACATAGCCAGTCTGTATCAGAAACAAGAGCTGAACCCAGGTCTTCCCACCTCCAAGGACAGCCCTCTACTACAGCATCTCCCTCAGAGCTGTGATTATTTTATTATCAACACCAGCCTACACACCATTTCCTTTCTTTCTCTTTTTTTGAATAGTAGTCATGTATAGAGTGCTTTAAGGATTGCAGAGTGCTTTATATTCATTATCTTATTTAATCTGCACAACAAACCTATGAGAGGGATGCTATTATTGCTCACTCCCATTTTACAGATGAGAATAGCTGCATGCCCCAGGGTTGTGAAGCTAATAAGAACCTGACTGAAGAACTACAAAGTAAGTCCCCATTGACTACAGAATGGTTAAACCAATTGTGATACATGAATGAATTGGAATATTACCACGCCATAAGAAACAATGCATACGATGAATTCAAATAAGGAAGGGAAAATTTAAGTAAACTGATGAAGAATGAAGTAGGGAGAACCAGGAAACTATAGAAACAGCTAGATGGCATATTGGATAGAATACCACACTTGGACTCAAGAAGTCCTAAGTTCAAGTACTGCCTCACAGACTGTTTGACCCAAAGACCTCAGTTTCCTCATCCGTAAAATTAGCATTCTGGGGATCTCCAGTTGTCCTGATCTATATCTACTCACTGGACCCAGAGGGCTCCAGAGTAGAAAGTGAGGCTGGTGACTTTGCATAGTCCTGCCTCACTTAAATTCAGTTCAGTGACATTCCATGGCATATTCTTCCTTATATCAACATCTTCTTCCAGAATGAAGGACAAACAGCAAAATGAGCATAATCACAGCATCTGCCTCACAGGGTTGTTGTGAAGATCAACTGAGATGATATATATAAAGCACTTTGTAAGCCTTAAGGAACTTTATATCATCATCTTCATCATCATTATTTTACTCTGTATACAAATGATTACAATAATATGCATGGAAGGAAAAAAATTGAGATCAAAGGCAATATTGTAATAACCAATGTTGGTTCCAAAGAAGAAATGAAAAAATTCACCTCCCTCCTTTCTTTGCAGAAGAGGGAATGTTGTGAGACTTGGTTAAGGGGTAGATATTTTTACCAAACTGCTTTTTCTCTCTTTCTTTTTTAAAACTTTGCTACAAGAGATGACTTGCTGGTTAGGAGGGGATGGAATATATTTGAAAATTTGGGTGACTTCAATAGTAATTTTTTTATGGTATCTGAGGCTAGATTCCTACACAAGTCTTCCTGACTCCAGGCCTAGTACTTTATCTATTATACTACACTGACTCAATAGTGGAAGGTTAGCCCATCTGATGTGAACATATACAAGAAGAATTCAGAAAGATGTTGAGCCTGGGAGAAGGCCATCCTCCTCCCCTTCCCTTTTTGGGTGTGGCTGGAGCATTTCCATGATTTATGCCCAAGATTGAAATCTTCATGAGGAGACATTTATATTTGAATATAAATACATTCATTGCAAACATAAAGACCCAGGGATGGCCCAATGACACTCTGTTGTGGTAGCTGAGCTGAGGAGCTCCTAGAAACAAAGATGAGATGCACATTTTAAATTTTGCCTCGATGGCTTCTGGAAATGAAGGGATCTACTGGTGGACATGACCCCTGCAAGCAAACTGGTAAGGCAGCCCTGTAAAAAGGAGCTTTTTAAGAAGCCTGGTGTGGTGGGGAAAGCATTGGATTGGAGAGGTCAAAAGCAGACTTATTCATTTGTGACTACTAACACAAGATAAGACAGGGACAATCAGCAGGAATCATAGTCACTTGACCTGGAGTAGGAAGTAGAAGACTGTAGGAAGCCAGAGGAGGATTCTTTTGGGAAGAAGGGGCTTAGGTGAAGAGCTTACTATAACTTAATATCTGGTGGCTTCATTTTTTGATTAGTTGCTCTTGCTAGCTAGGTATAAAACTAGTGTTTCTATGCTTCTGAAAGCTTGATTATAAATGCCAATTTCTAATATGGAGGCCTGGAGCAAAGCCCCAGTCACTCTACCCTAGTTAGGGCTCTGATCCAAAGATCGGGGTTTGAATTCTGATTCTGCTAGGTGTGTCACTTTGGGTAAATCTCTTATTCTCTCTGCAGGGTAAAATTAGAGTGTTTGACTAGATAATCTCCCAGGTCCCCTCCCACTATAAATCCCTTGATCCTATCTTCAGGGCTTGGGTCATTGCAATAATCACTCCTCTTATTTTTTAATTGTCTGTGTTTGGGATAGTCTCCTACCTGAACACCGCCCCATTCCAGCCACCTGACCCAAACTACATCCCTTCCCTTGCATGGGGAGCTTCTACTCTCTCTGACTGCTTTCTAAGGCCCAAAGGTGACATTCAACATGTGAGCCTCAGCAAGTAACAGCCATCCTCAGCCTCTGTCTCCTTGCCTGTAAAATGGGGACAATAACACTTGCATGAACTTCATCATGAGGCTATCATAAAGTGCTTTGTAAATCTTAAAGCAGCTATTAAAAATGGAAACCATGCAAACTATTCTCCCTTTCTCTGTGACTTGGGGAAAGTTCTCTTATAAGGTCATAAATCAATGAAGTTGAAAAGAACCCACAGAGATAGAATGTCTGGACTAGAGTTCTTCACCTTTTTCGTGTCTTAGACTCTTTTGAAATCTATAGACTCCTTCTCAAAAGAATGAGGGTTTTTTTTATTATAGTTGAAGGATATAGTCAATTTCCATTAGAGATTGGTTAAAAAAAAGATTTAAAAATATTAAAATATGATTTTTCACCTTTTATGATTCACAGGCCCCCCTGAAATCTACACACAAACTGAGTCTCACATTACAAACTCCTGATCTAAACCGACTGTAATTTTCCAGATGAGTGGGAGAGGTGAAAACTTCTCAGCCTATATCCTAAAGTCTAGTAAGGTGTTGTGGTTTGTTTTGTGGGAACAGGCCTGAGTTTCCATTTCTTTACTACTGCCACATCAGCATTAAGCCCTTTAGGGGTCTTTCAACCTCCACCCTTGCTTGCGAACTTTTCCCCTCCCTTGCTTTAGCATTTGCCAAATAAGGACATAAACAATACCCTGTTTCCTTACTCATGGCCTTTTTTCCATGCTGAGATTGTAAGCCTGCCTCCCAGCCAATGAGGGATACCAGTGGGCTTCTTTGTTCTTTGCCATTGGAGAAGATTTCAAGCTCAGATTGTAAGCCTGCCTCCCAGCCAATGGGAGAAGGGACAATGGTGGGAGGGAGCTAGACTGTGTTAGGATATAAATTCTTGCTGTCTTCTGTAACATGCCTCATTCCACTGGTTCCAACTGGTGGAAGGGATGCTCTCTTCTCTCAAGAACTGAACAAAACTTCCTGTTCTTTCCTCTAGACACCTCTGACTTTTAATTTTTTTAGGTAGGGGATTTTTGGGGTCTTCATACCCCACAGATAAGAGGTCTAGAGAGAAGTGACTTGACCAAGGTCACACAGTGATTCAGTAGTGAAATTACAATTCAGACATAGGTCTCCTGGCCCAGAGTTTTTTGCCCTGTTGCCTCAAGTTTCTCCCCATTCCAATTTATCTTTCACTCAGCTGCCAAAGTGATTTTCCTAGAACTCAGGTTTGACCACCACACAGACACACACACACAGACACACCCCCACACCCCTACTCAATAATCTTCAAGGGCTCCCTATTAAAGCCTTTTACAACCTCTACTCTTTCTACCTTTATAGTCTTCTCATATTTTACTCCCCTCTATGTATTTATACGATTCAGCTATGTAATCTTACTTGTTGTTCCTTGAACTCAAGACCCCATCTACTGGCTCAATGCCTTTTCCCTGGTTATCCCCCATGCCTGAAAGAAATGCTCTCCTTCATCATCTCTGCCTCTTGACCTCTTTCAAGAACAGCTCAAATCCCACCTTCTACAAGAGACTTTTCTAGGTTCTTTCCCTCCCTCGCCATCCCCCCACACACACACTGTTAGTCCCTTCCCTCCAAGGGCACCTTTACCTTGCACTGTCTGCATCTTGTATGTCCATAGTTATATGTACATGGTCTCCTCCGTTAGAATGTCAGCTCCTTGAGGACAGAGACTGGATTTTTGCCTTTCTTTTTAACTCCAGAGCCTGGCACATAATAGGTGCCTAATAAGTGCATATTTACTAACTGCTGCTTCATAAACAGTCTTCAGAGCTGATGCTCTGAATTTCATATTAGTGGAATATGAAAGGAGCAAGACCCATAGAGTTGCTACTAGTGTCTCCATCATTATTTCCTCCTCACCCCCCATCCCCAACCTGGTTTCCTCTGGAGCACTGGGCCCAGCTCTGGGTACCACATTTAGGAAGGCTATTGATTGGTTGGCAAGCATCCAGAAGAGGACAATAAGATGGTGAAGGGCCTTAAGTTCATGCCATATAAGGATCTGTGGAGGAAAATGGGCGAGTCTAACCTAGAAATAAGACCTTATAAAATGGGGCTGATAATACTTTCACAAGGTTGTTGTGAAGGTAAGCATTTTGTAAGTGTAAAACACGGTAGAAATTGGAGCGGTTGCTGCTGTTGCTACTATTCTTTTTCTGATTCTCACATTTATGTTGTTGTTATTCTATAAGTATGAGCACAGAAATGAAAAAGTGTAAGCTTCAAGGCTGGGGGCTATGAGACCAGGGTGTGGCAAGGGAGGCACAAATTGGGGGAATCGTGCAGGTGTGTGTATGTGTGCGTGTGTGTGTGTGTGTGCGCGCGCCTATGGGGAGGGGGGTCGATGTGAGAGTGAGGGTGTGGCAAAGGGGACAAGGAACTGCGCAGCTGTGTTGCGTGTGTGAGAGGAGTGCTGAAGAGATCTCCAGGATAATGAGGAAATGTCCCAGCATGCACCCGTGTGCTTGAGCCAGCTGCAGGGCAGTGCATGCCTAGTGTGTGCATGACAAGACACAGATTGTCAATTCTGGGTGAAACCAAAGCATTTCTAAGTTGGGGTTCCAGGAAGAGCTCTTGCTACACACTTTCTGCTTCACTCCTGGCAGCCACCTCTTCAGGGCTGGCCCATTAGCATTTTTGTGAGGGTGCTTAGCACCCAAGGCTCCCCTGGCACAGGGTGCTCAGTCCCCTCAGGGCTGCCAGAGACACCTGGACTTTGCCATTTCTTTGGTATCTCTTTCCCTCTTTTCTTTTCATTCTTCATCTCTCTCTTTCACCCACTAACCAATGCTCTGGTCACCAACCACCTTATTTAAGGAAAACTGTGAAGACAACTACAGAGACGGCAGGTTAACTTTCAGTTCACCAGTGATGCTGAGCAGGGCCAGAAAGAAATTAGCAGTGAATCCAGCTGTTCTGGCAAATGTGACACCCCGCCCCCTTCCCAATAACAGCCAGGTCAATATGAGTCAACAGAGTGCCATGGAGGCCATAAAAGCTAATAGTCTAGACCACATTAAGAGAAGCAGAGCTTCCAGGAATGCAGACGGGATTGTCCCTCTGTACTCTCTGTCCCAATTAGACAAGATCTGGGGCATTGTACTTAGTTTTGGGTACCACATTCTAGGGACAGTATTAATTAACTGGAGAGCATCCAGAAAAAATCAACTAAAATGATAAAGGGACTTAAGTTCATGCCATACAATAACCCAGAAAGGAGAAAACCCAAGGGGACATGAGCTGCCTGCAAGAATTTGAAGGGCTGTCATGAAGGGGAGGGATTAAATCTGTTTTGTTCTGCCAGAGAGGGTAGAACAAAGAGTCAAAATTTGCTTTCATGTCCAGAAAAACTTCTAAATAATACGAGCTATCTCAAAGTGGGATGGAGGCAGGGGAATCCCCTCACTGGAGATCTTCGAGTAAAGACTGAATGACCCCTTAATGGAGCTGTTGTGGAAGGAATCGTGTTCTGAAATAGCTTAGACTCAATGGCTTTTGAAGCTCCTTCTGATTCTGGAATTCTGTGATTCTTTGAGTAATGGAAAAAGAACTGAAAAGAGTCAAGAGGAGAGGCCTGCTTTCAAATCCCATCCCTGACACCAATGGGCAATTCACTTAACCTCTTTCGCTTCAGTTTCCTCATCTGTAAAACTGCGGTGATAGTATTTCCCTTACCTAACTCAAAGGGTTTTTGAGAGACTCAAAGGACACAATGAATGTAAAGTCCATTGAAAATTGGAAAGTGTTAGGTCTAAGTCAGTTAGCATAATAGTCAATAGGGCTGGGGCTGGACCTGTGATTTCTTCCATGTATGGGGCTACTAGGTGGAATCCCTCTACCGATGCAGCTAGCACCTGGTACATAGCAGGCATTAATAAAGGCTTATTCCTTTCCCCCAGTCCTAGGTCTGCCTCTCAAATGTACATGGGCTTAGAGGTTTTCCTGAAGCATAGAGAAATTAAAAGACATGCCTGGGGTCACAGAGCCAATATGTGTCAGAGGTGAAAATTCAATCCACAATACTGCCTCTCATTATTATAACAACATCTAAAACCCTCAGCGTTGAAAAAAGCTGGAAATTATTTATGAACTACTGCTTCTCCATTGACATCCTTCTCAGATGGCTTTGCATGACAAAGATCAGGGGCCCCTCAAACACTTCCAGCTGAACTCAAACTCTGGGTGTGTCCTGAATGTCGAACCTGGATGAGATCTCAGAGACAAGCTAATCCAGCTCTTCCATTTTATACAGGAGAAGAATGAGGCTCAGGGAAGGGAAGGGATTTGACCAAGGTTATTGCTAGCAAATATCAAAGCCAAAACTTGAACCCGGGTTTTCTGATTCCAAGCCAGGAGTGACAGGGAGTATGTAGGGTTTTTTCTGAGAGTGGAGAGGTTCACTACCAGAAGGTGAATTAATAGGTATCCTCTGGTTGAAGGTCTTTAGTATAAGGCTGAGGCAATTTAGGTGTCAAAGTGGATGATAGTTAGACCTGAAGTCAGGAAGATCTGAGTTCAAATTCTGGCTATATGATCCTAGTCAAGTCACTTAACCTCTCTTTGTCTGCCTCAGTTGACTCATTCGTAAATTGGGGATAATTGTAACATGTCACAGAGTTGTTATGAGGAACAAATGTGGTAATAGGTAAAGCATTTTGTAAACGTTAAAGAACTGCTTAGTATTACTTATTAGAAATGGAATTCTTTTTCAAGTACAAATTGGACTGTATGTCCTCTGAGGCCCCTTCCAACTATGAGATTTTGTGGCTCTGTGAAGGCTGGCACCCAGGGGATATCAAGATAGCCACTCACAAAACTACACACACCAGGGATTCTTAGTCCCTTCGGTAGCACAATGGACTTGACATGAGGAAGACCTGTGATTCAAATCTAGCCTCAGATATTTATTATCTATGCAATCCTGAGCAAGTCATTTAATCTCTATCTGAGTCAGTTTCTTCATCTGTAAAAGGGGGTAATGACAGCAGCTACCTACCAGGATTGTTGAGAGGATAAAATGAGATAATCTAGGGTATTCTAAAAGCTTTAGTGTAGTTTTAAGCTATTAAATACTATTAGGAAGGGTGGCTAGGTGGCACAGTGAATAGAACACTGGCCCTAGAGTCAAGAGGACTTGAGTTCTAATTCAGCCTCAGACACTTAACACTTACTAGCTGTATGACCTTGGGCAAGTCACTTAACCCTAATTGCCCTGCCTTCTCCCTTCCAAAAGGCAAAAAAGAAAGAAAAACTATTAGAAGACCCTGCCTTTATAAAGTGTTTTGCAAACCCTAAAGTGCTATATAAATGCTAGCTATTATTAACTTTGGAAGTCTGGAAAAGCCTGTAGGTCCATTCTCAAATTTGTGCTTTTGAACGCATTAAATAAAATATGTAGGATTACAAAGGAAACTGGTTATATTGAAATACAGTTACTGAAGGGCTGAGGCAAGATGGCAGCATACAGGCAGCAACTCAGCTGAACTCTCCCAACATGCCCCTTCAAACAAATTTAAAATAATGCCTCAAATCAAATTCTGGAGTGAACAAAAGGTTGGAGTGAGACATCTTCCAGTCCAAGAGAGCTTAGGAGGTTGGGAGGAGAGGTCTATGATATGTGGGTGGTGGTTGGACTGGAGCACAGTGCACACAGGGATCACACCAGAAGTAGACCTTGGAGGTAGTTGAAACAGCAACAGTGGCAGCAGCTCTCAGTCCACAGAGAGTACAGAGATTGGATGATTGATCAGAAAGGGATTACAGAAGACACTTTGCTGGCACTGGGTGCAAGACACTGTTGCATTGTTCAGAAATGCTTCTGGATCATAGTTCCAGGATAAATAGGCTCACTAGGGTTTGAGACCCCAAGGGATCAGGGGCTTCATAGCAGAGAAGAGTGTCTGTGGTCACTTACAAGGAAGCAGGAGCCCCAGCCTCAGTTCCAAGGAAAAAGCACTAGCAGTTATGGCTTAAGGGGAGCAGGAGACCTGGTAACAAGGGCCAAGAGGAGCACTAGCACCTGCAACTGAAGGGGAGCAAGGTCCCTTCCTGGGTAAAGACCAGAGCACAGACCAGGAGATTAATGACTATGACTCTCCTTGGATCATACCACCTTAGAGGTACCAAAAATTCACAGAACCCCAGAACTAACTCTGAAAATAGCAGCATAAAAAACCTGAAGGTTTGGACAGTGCACCCACCACCCTAGGAACAGAAGCCAACTTGAACATAAAGTTAAAAGTCAAGAAACAGTCTGGCAAAATGAGCAAACAACCAAAAAAAGAGAATCTGACTATAAAAAGCTACCATGGTGACAGTGAAGATCAATACACAAACTCAGAAGAAGTTTATCAAGAAGAAGGATATCAAAACAGCTTTAAGCAAAGTCTCAAAGAAAAAATTGTGAATTAGACACAAGCCCAAAAAGAATTCCTGAATGAACTCAAAAAAGATTTTAAAAACCAAATAAAAAGGCAGAGGAAAAAATGGGAAAAGGAATTAGAGTGATGCAAGAAAATTATGAAAAGAAAATTAATGACTTGGTAAAAGAGGAACAAAAACATTAAAAAAAAAATAACACTTTAAAAAATTAGAATCAGCCTAATGATAAAAGAAGCTCAAAAATTCACTAAAGAAAAGAGCTCCTTAAAAAGGCCAAATTGGAGGGGGGAGAGAGATGTACAAAAACTAACTGAAGAAATAATTCCTTAAAAATTGTTTTTAAGCAAATGGAAGCTAATGATTCCATGAGACATCAAGATACAATAACACAAAATCAAAAGAATGAAAAAATAGAAGAAAATTTGAAATATTTCACTGGAAACACAGCTGACTTGGAAAATAGATCAAGGAGAGAAAATTTAAGAATTATTAGACTACCTGAAAGCCATAGCCAAGAAAGTCTAGATAGCATATTTCAAGAAATTATCAAAGAAAACTTCCTTGATATCTTAGATCCAGAGGGTAAAATAGAAATTGAAAGGATCCGCTGATCACCTCCTGAGATTCCAAAATGAAAAACCCCCAGCAATAGCAAATTCCAGAGCTCTCAGGTCAAAGAGAAAATATTTCAAGTAACCAGAAAGAAACAGTTCAAATATAGTGGAGCCATAATCAGAATCACACAGCATTGAATGGTTTCCACGTTAAAGGAGCAAAGGACTTGGATGATGCCATTCTGGAAGGAAAAGGAGCTAGTATTACAACCTAGAATAATCTATCCAGAGAAACTGAGTGTAATCTTTAAGGGGTGGAAGATGAATATTTAATGAGATAGAGGACTTTTAAGCATTCCTGATTAAAAAAAAAAAAAAAAGACCAGACCTGAATAGAAATTTTGATTTTCAAAAATGATATTAATGAGAAGCATAAAAAGGCAAACATGAAAGAGTAATCTTAAAGATCTTGGTAAATTTAAGCTATTTTTATTCCTGTATAATAAGATAATAGACAGGGTGTATGGGGTGTTCAGGGAGCACTAGCACCTCTGGTGTGAGAGCTTGCTGAACCCTTTTCAGGGCTGCTAATCCACTTTTGGTGTTCACCTATCACTCAACTGTCACCCGTGGTTCCAAGAAGCTACAGCATGCCCAACAGCCATAACCTGGTAAAATCATCTTGGCAGACAGGATAAAGCAGGTAGAGGATAATTGGCAGGCCTCATACTTGTTGGTAGGTTAGAGAGATGTCTACCCCAAGCATGTGAAGATTTCTGGCAGAAGAATGGGTGGATAAGAATAATTTGTTCCAAATGATGTGAAGGCAGTTGAGACAGGCGCTGTGGAACACTTAGAGCTTGGTCAGACATCAAAGATGCCAAATTCATCCATTGCATCCTGGACCATTGCTAGTAATCTTGACTTTTGTCTTGCCACTAAAGTTCAATGACTATGGAAGAGAGAGTAAGGCTGATGACTTTGTATAACTCTGCTTCACTTAAATCCAATTTATGTACAGGTCAAGACATCACCCCATAATGCCATTGGTCCTCTTTGAAAACAAAAGATGAACCAGAACAATAAGAACTTTATCATTATCAGGGCAATTAAAAAGAGATTACATAGACAGAGGGCATGAATGTGAGTCAATTATGTTGGATTGGTCTTTAAAAAATGAAGGTGTAAGAAAGAGAGATACACTGGGAGAAGAAGGAAGGGAGGAGTAGAATGGGGGGAAATTTCTCACATAAAAGATATGTGAGGAAGAGCTTTTATAATGGAGGGGGAGATGAGGGAAGTGGCAGGTAATACTTGAGCCCCACTCTCACTGGAATTGGTTCAAAGAAGGAAGCTGTGTATAGAAATACAACTTATCTAATAGGGAAATAGGAAAAGAAAGAGATAATAGAAGGGAAGTGATGATAAAAGGGAGGAGAGATTGAAGGAAGCAGTGGTTAGAAGAAAAAGAGACCTTTGATGGGAAACAGGATAAAAAGAGAGAAAAAATAGGAAAAAATTATGTAGACAGAAATAGACAGTCAGTAATCATAACTTTGAATATGAATGGGATGAGTTCACTCATAAAATGGCAATAGAGAGCAGAATGGATTAGAAAATAGAATCCAATAACGTGTTGTTTAGTAGAGACACAGAAAGACTTGAAACAGAAAGAAACACAGTTAAAATAAAGGGCTGGAACACAATCTAATATGTTTCATCTAAACTAAAAAAAAAAAGGTAGGAGTAGCAATCATGAGCTCAAAGAAAGCAAAAGTAAAAATAGATCTAATTAAAAGAGATAATCAGAGAAATTGCATTTTGCAAAAAGGTGCCATAAACAGTAAAATAATATCAATACTAAACATACATGCATCAAATAGCATAGCATCCAAATTTTTAAAGGAAAAGTTATGAGATCAAATCTGTAAATAATTAAATAAATTAATTCAGACTATTCGCCAGAAGATCAAATATGAAAGTTGAAGCTAAGATACTTTGGTCACATAAGAAGAAGACAAGACTCATTGGAAAAGATCTTGATGTTAGGAAAGATTGAAAGCAAAAAGAAAAGAGGATGGCAGAGGATGAGATGGGGAGATACTGTCTGGGAAACAACAAACATTAATTTGGACAGACTTGGGGAGATAGTGGAGGATGTAGAAGGGCCTGGTATGCTATATTGCATGGGGTTATGTAAAGTCAGACATGACTGAATAATTGAGCAACAACAAAATATGCAATATAGGAGGAAGAAGTAAAACTATACAAGGAATCTCAACCTTTCCCTCTCAGAACTAGACAAATCTAACCATAAAATAAATAAGAAAACAGTTAAGGAGGTAAATAGAATTTTAGAAAAGTTAGATTTGATAAGCCCCTAGAGAAAATTGAATGGAAATAGAAAAAGGTAAAGCTTTTTCTCAGCTATAAGCAGCACCTTCATAAAAACTGGCCAAGTATTAGGGCATAAAAACCTCCCAAATAAATGCAGAAAAACAGAAATATTAAATTCATCATTTTATGTCATAATGCAATAAAAAATTACATTTAATAAAAGGTAATGGATAATAAATCAAAAATTAATTGAAAATTGAATAATCTAATCCTAAAGAATGAGTGAGTTAGAGAACAAATCATAAAAATAATAAATAATTTCATGAAAGAAAATGATAAGAATGAGACATACCAAAATTTATGGAATTAAAAATGCAATTAAAAAATTTAGAAGGACAAATTAAAAATCTCCAATAAAACACCAAATTGGACATCCTGAAAATCAAAGGAGAGAATAATAAAATTGAAAGAAAAAATTTAACTAACAAATGAAACAAGGAGCTAGTCTTATGGGGGGAAAAATAGATAAGCCATTGTTGAATTTGATTAAAAAAAAAAAAAAGAAAACCAAGTTACCAGTATCAAAAATTTAAAGGATGAATAAAATTCAATGAAGATTAAATTAGAAGTAATTTCAGGAGTGTTTTATCCAATTTTATACCAACAAATCTGACAATACAACTGAAATAGATGGATATTTGTAAAAAATATAAGTTGCCCAGTTTAACAGAAGAGGAAATAGAATACCTAAATAACCCTAGAAAAAGAAATTGAACAAACCATAAATGAGCTCCCTAAAAAAAAGAAAGAAAGAAAGAAAAAATAGTCCCCAGGACCAGAAGGATTCACAAATGAATTCCATCAAACATTTCTAGAAAAATTAATTTCAATACTATATAAACTATTTGAAAACTAGATGAAAGAAGAATCCCACCAAATTTATTTTCTAACACAAGTATGCTACTGATACCTAAACCAAGAAGAGCAAAAGTAGAGAAAGAAAACAATAGGCCAATTTCCCTAATAATGTTGATGGGGAAAAAAAATAATACCAGCAAAGAGAATACAGCAATATTATGACCAGGTGGGATTTACACCAGGAATACAGGGCTGTTTCAATATTAGGGAAACTATCAGCGTAATTGACCATATAAACAAGAAAAACAATAAAAATTGCATGATTATCTCAATAGATGCAGAAAAAGCTTTTGACAAAATAAGACGCTTATTCCTATTAAAAAACACTAGAAAGCTGAGGAATAAATGGATCTTTCCTTAAAATGATAAGTAGGATCTATTTACAGCCATCAGCAAGCATAATTGGTAATGGAGATAAGCTAGAAGCCTTCCCAATAAGATCAGGGTTGAGCATTATCTCCACTATCATTCAATATTGTCTAGAAATGCTAAGTAGAGCAATAAGAGAAGAAAAAGAAATTGCAGGAATTAGAACAGGCAATAAGGAAACAAAAGTATCACTCTTTGC
Organism: Pseudochirops cupreus; assembly: GCA_028627135.1. Lineage (NCBI taxonomy): Eukaryota > Metazoa > Chordata > Mammalia > Diprotodontia > Pseudocheiridae > Pseudochirops > Pseudochirops cupreus. Next base: position 122,517,970 of record CM053582.1, read on the forward strand.
AGATGATATGATGATATACTTAGAGAAACAACTAAAAAACTAGTTGAAACAATTAACAACTTCAGCAAAGTTGGATGATATAAAATAAACCCACACAAATCATCAGCATTTCTATATATTACCAACAAAGAACAGCAGGAAGAGATAGAAAGAGAAATTTCATTTAAAATAACTGCAGACAATATAAAATACATTCAAGTCTGCCTGCCAAGACAAACTGAGGAACTATATGAACACAATTGCAAAACACTTTTTACACAAATAAAAACAGATCTAAACAACTGGAAAAATACTAATTGTTCATGGGTAGGCCGAGCCAATATAATAACAATGACAATTCTCTTAAGGTAATTTATGTATTTAGAATATTTACTTATTCAAACTATGAAAAAAATATTTTATAGAGCTAGAAAAATAGCAAAATTCATCTAGAAGAACAAAAGGTGGAGAATATCAAGGAAAGCAATTTTTTTTTTAAGAATGTGAAGGAAGGTGGCCTAACAATTCCAGATCTAAAACGGTATTACAAAGCAGTAATTATAAAAAACCAATCTGGTACTGGTCAAGAAATAGAGCAATGAGGGGCAGCTAGGTGGCACAGTGAATAGAGCACCAGCCCTGGAGTCAGGAAGACCTGAGTTCAAATTAGGCCTCAGACACTTAACTGGTCATGTGACCTTGGGCAAGTCACTTAATCCCAATTGCCCTCCCAAAAAAAAAAAGAAATAGAGCAACGGATCAGTGAAATAGATTAGGTAAACAATATACAATAGTAAATGACTATAGTAGTACAATGTTTGATAAACCTAAAGATCCAAGTTTTGGGGACAAGAATTCACCATTTGACAGAAATTCTGGGAAAACTGAAAAGCAATTGGGAAGAAACTAGATAATAGACCAACATCTCATGCCATATCCCAAGATAAGGTAAAAGTAGGCATATGATTTAGACACAAAGGGTGATATCATAAGCAAATTAGGGGAGCATGGAAAATTTTATCTGTCAGATCTATGGATAAGGGAAGAATTTATGACCAAATAAGAGACAGAGAGGACCACAGAATGTAAAACAGATAATTTTGATTACACTAAATTAAAAAGTTTTCCACAAACATAATCACTGAAGTCAAGACTGGAAGGAAAGCACGAGACTGGGGGTTGGGGAGAAAGATTTACAACAAATTTCTTGATAAAAGTCTCATTTCTCAAATTTATAGAAAACTGAATCAAATCTATAAGAATATAAGTCATTCCCCAATTGATAAATGGTCTAAGGATACAAATAGGCAGTTTTCAGAAAAAGAAATCAAAGCTAATTGTCATATATCAAATCAAAGTCCTATGAAAAAATGTTCTAAATCACTATTGATTACATAAATGCAAATTAAAACAACTCTGAGGTGCCACCTCACACTATTACATTGGATAATATGGCAGAAAAGTAAGATGATAAATGTTGGTGAAGATGTAGGAAAATTGAGATCCTAATGCATTGTTGGTGGAGTTGTGAACTGATCCAACCATTCATTCTGAAAGTGATTTAGAACTATATCCAAAGAGCTATAAAACTGTGTATACCCTTTAACCCAACAATGCCACTACTATGTCTGTATACCAAAGAGATCAGAGAAAATAGGAAAGGATTTATTTGTACAAAAATATTTATAGTGACTCTCTTTTTGGTGGCAAAGAACCAGAAATTAAGGGAATGTCCATCAATTAGGGAATGGCAAAACAATTTGTCATATATCATTGTGATGGAATACTATTGTACTATAAGAAATGACAAGCTAGATGGTTTCAGAAAAACCTGGGGAGACTTATATGAACTGATGCAAAGTGAAATGAGCAATACCAGGAGAACACTGTACACAATAACAGCAATACTGTATAATGATCAACTGTGAATGACTTAGCTATTCTGATCAATACAGTGATCCAAGACAATTCTAAAAGACACATGATGAAAAATGCTATTGACCTCCAGAAAAAGAATTGATGGAGTATGAATGCAGATTGAAGCATAATTTTTTCATTTTATTTTTCTCAGTTTTTTTGTAACATGGTTAATATGGAAATATGTTTTGCATGATTTCACATGTAGAATTGATGTTACATTTCTTGCTTTCAGAATGGGTGGGGAAGGGTTTGGAGTGAGGGAGAGAATTCAAAACTCAAATTAAAAAAAAAAATCAATGTTAAACTACATACATGATGACATTTTAATAATGTTTGAAAAAAATAAATAGCTACCCTTTTTTTTAAGTTTGCAGCCCACCTGTTAAAATTTCTGGTCTACACACATGCAAAGGGGCTATGATGTGTGTTAGAGGAGAGAAAATGTGCACTAATGAAATTGTGAACTCTTGAGACATTAAAGTCTGTATACAGCTTTTAACTTTGGGCCCTTTAGAGGCCATGCGGAGTGCTGAACTTGGATTTTGATCTGAGACCTGAGTTCAAACGCTACCTCTAATCCTTGTTAGCAGTGTGATCATGGGAAAGGAGCTTCACTTTTTGAAAAATCTCAATTTTCTCAGCTCTAAAATGGGGTAATACCTGGAATACTTAATTCACGGGGTTGTTGTAAGGCTCAACTGAGACACTCTTTGCAAAATGTTTTGCAAAGTGCTATAGAAATGCCAGAAATTATTATTTTTATTACTGATGATAGTCAATGACAGGGACTAAGGAGAAAGGCAAAAATCCAGAAACTTCACCAAGATCCGATCTTTTCCAGGCTCTCCATGTAGCCTAATGGATTGGGGGCAGGTGACCCAACTCTGAGTCCTAGCTCTGCCACTAAGTATCTGCGTGATCTTGAAAGAGCCCCTTCCCTATCTAGGGCCATATAGGATCACAGGTTTAGAGCTGAAAGAGACCTAAAAATGTAAACCCCTCGTTTTACAGATGAGGAAAGTGAGGAAACCTATCTTTCCCATGTTCACACAGATAGTGAGCAGAAGAGCTAGGTGTCAAATGCCAGGTCCCCTGACTCCAGATCTAGCTCTCTCCCACATGACCTTTATCCAATCCCTTCATTTTACAAATGAGTAAACTAAGGTCTATCGAAGTAATGTGTCCATTGCCATATAGCTAGTAAGTGGTAGAACTGGGCTAGACGTTCCTCTGTAAAAGAAGAAGGAAACAAAGTAGATTCCCATTGATTGGGGAATGGCTAAATAAATTAAGGTGCAGGAAAGTAATAAAGTATTACTATATTGAAAGAGATGATAAGCATGATGAATCCAGAGAAGCATAGAAGAAGCTACATGATGCCGTGAACTAGGCAGGGTCAAGGAAACCATACACACAATGACTACAACAACATAAACGGAAAGAAATTTTTTTTTTAATTTGGATGAATGAATCTCACAAAATTGAAAAAAACAAACATGGTTCCAAAGAAGATGTACACGCGCCACCCCCCTTGCAGAAATAGGAGGTCCATGAGGGTAATAAATCACACAGATTTTCAGACTTTTATGACGTGTTTAATGATTTTTGTTGTTTGTTTTCCCTCTTCTTTTTTGGGGTCTCTAATAATATATTATTTGTTATATGGGGTAATTCTCCGGAAGGTAAGTGGAGATTGGAGAAATTATAGCAATGTAAAAAAGACATTGATAAAAAATTATTTTTAACAAAAGTTTGACATAGATGGTTTCTAAGATTTCTTCTGTCTTGAAAGTAGTCTGACTTTATCACTGCCCACTGATTCAAAGCTTGTGATACTCAGAAAAGGAAGGGGCTTGTCCCAGTCCCAGATAGTGGTAGGGAGTGTTCTCAGCCCTATCCCTGCCTAGCTGCCAAGTGGGGAGGTGTAGGGACACCCCAGGGGCCTCTCTCTTGTGTGTTTTACTGAATCTCGCAAAGCTTGAGGAGAACCAGATTAACCATTCCCAAGCAAACCCATTCCACATTCCCATTCCTTTGCCTCAGACACCTGTGGCCAGTTGTCCTCTCAATATTCAAGGGGCATTGAGAACAGGCTGAAGTTGCTTGCCACTCCCATTTTCCATACGAGGGATACTGAAGCAAAGTGCTTTTTCTAAATGTTCTGAAAGATACCAGAATTCCAACCCAGTTATCTTGACTCCAGGTCTATTGGGGTTGTCATTATATAGAAGGAGGAGGAGGAGGAGGAGGAGGAGGAGGAGGAGGAGGAGGAGGAGGAAGAGAAAAAATGACCTGGGAAAGATGGAGAAAACCTGGATTCAAGTCCCATTTCCAACACTAGCTTTGTGACTTTGGGTAAGTCATTTCAGTTCCTTGAGCTTCAGTCTCATCATCTGTAAAATAGGAACACTCCAGTCCATTTCAACAGTTTGGGAACTTAAAAGACGTTTTTATAAAAGATTGAGAGATGTCAATAAAGTACAAAGGAAAAGGGATTCATTCTGGCACATACAAACTTCTAAGGCCCAAAGTCTTCAGGGAGAGCGTGACAGAAAGACATATAGGAGACCCAAGGACAAAACAGGAAGTATATACCTAAGGAGGCCCCCAACCCTCATGTGAAATGGCCTTCAGACCATGACAGGAGGATAAAGGTGAAATAGAAAGAGGCCCAGCCGCAGGAGCTCTTCGCCATCCCTCACAGTTAGTGTGTGAGATGGGAGGGGTCCTGCCTTCTCCCTATTAGAAAGCCCATTGACAAAAGAGGGAAACACCTGGGTATGGTGGTACATACAGATAACCCCAGCCCCTGGGGAGGCAGAGGGTGGCAGATCTCTTGATCTCAGGAGTTCTGAGCTGCAGTGGGCTAAGCCATTTAGGAGTCTGAGCTAGTTGTGGCCTCAGTGTGATGGGGAGGAGAGGGTTGCCTAAGGAGAGGTGAACTGGTCTAGGTCAGAAACAGAACAGGTCAAAGTATCAGTGCAGATCAGCAGAGGAGTCTGACCAGTGAGTAGGTGTTACATTTCCAGCATGAGAGAGATAGGAAGACCAGGAAAGAAAGAAAGAAAGAAAAAAAGAAAGAAAGAAAGAAAGAAAGAAAGAAAGAAAGAAAGAAAGAAAGAAAGAAAGAAAGAAAAAAGAAAGAAAGAAAGAAAAGAAAAGAAAAGAAGAGAAAGAGGGGGAGAGGGGGAGAGAGAGAGAGAGAGAGAGAGAGAGAGAGAGAGGCATATTTGTGCTCATCTAGCTGATATCCCATCTCTAGTATCACAGGTGATGAGGCAGGAGGGATATGCCCAGAGCAACATGGCAACATGATGTAGAGATAGCTAGGGAGTGATATAGAGGCTTTGTTCTGGGCTAGATGAGGGAAAATATCACCTGTTAAACTATGAGGCCCTGGAACAGAGTCTAATGGTCTGCTGAGAGGAGAGGGAAGAGGCTGATGGCAGGATTACAGGTGGCATGGCTTGGGAATGACCAGGAAATGATACAGAGGCTCCATCCTGGGCAAATAAAAATTTAAAACACCAATAAAGCAAAACCTTACATCTGAGATGTCCAAGGCAGGAGCTCACTTAGACCCCCAAACCCAGAAAAATCTTTGGTCTGTTCCAGGGAATCCTGGCACTGCCAACCTCACAGGAATGATGTGTGCATCAAATGAGAGAACAGGCATGAAAGTGCTTCAGAAATGTGAACAGTAACAGGTAAATTTCTATTACCTTGTAGGTGTTCTGAATGCTTGGTGTATTGTTTAAAAAAACAATAACAGCCACTTGGGAATGGAGAGATCTGAATCCTAGTCCTGGATCTAGCTGTGACTCATTGTGTGAGCCCAGGTAAGCTACTACCCCGTCTGAACCTCAGTTTCCTATCTACAAATACAACTGATATGTTTCTATCAACTTCCCAAAATTAGGAGGAGGAGAGTATTTTGTAAACTGCAAGATCCTATGAAATCTAAGTTCCCAAGATCAAGGGTGGTTTCATTTTTGTGTTTATATTCCCCACTGCCTAGCACAGTACATGGCACATGTTAGGTATTTCACCTTAATATACTTAATATATTAGGCTCATGGATGGATGGATGGATGGATGGATGGATTGATGGGTGGATGGGTGGGTGGATGGATGCATGGATGGATGAATGGGTGGATGGATTGATGGGTGGATGGGTGGGTGAATGGATGGATGGATGGATGGATGGATGGATGGATGGATGGATGGATAGATGGGTAAATGGATGGAAATGAGAGCTCTAAATCTAGGTGTTTGTGCTCCCTAAGTCATTTGTCAACTATTTTCTGTATTAGCCATAGTAGTCATAGTACACACACACACACACACACACACCCTACACCTCCCCACCCCCCGCCAAGAAATGTTGGTTTAGGCCTGCAGACTATAAACACTGACATAACAACAGACAGGGTCATATCTGGGGGTCATTGCCTTGCCTTGCTTAGCTAAGAAAAAACCAGAGCATGTCTATGTTCCCCTACAAATCTCACCCCCTTCACTGCAGGACCCTGGGAATGGAATATCTCTATAGCAGTTACAGGGTTTCCTGGCCTCCAGGTCAGGGGCTATCGGGCCAGCCTGAGGCCTGAAGGATGAGATCCATGACTCTGGACCTTGGCTGGGAGTCCTCCACTAAATCACCAGAAGCAGAGCATTTTTTCCAAGCAGCCCATTGCCTGGGGAAGGGCCTGCTTCAGAGCCAAGCAGAAGCCCAGTCAGGCCTGCAGTCCCCAATTCCTTGTGTGCGTGTATGAGCCTAGCATTTTTCAAGAATGTTGCTGGGTCTGCGCAGGGCCCTGTGAAGCTGACTGTTATTTATAGCTCTCTTCTGTCTGGTTCATTTCCTCTCACTTCCCTGCAAAATGATATGAATGAAAATGACAGTATTGACTATCTTGCTAACCATAAAAGACCTTATAGAAATAAGATTTTTACAGTTAGTGGATGGGGAAAACCAAGGGACTCAGTTATGGACTTAGCAAATGGATCAGAATCAGTCGAGAGCAGTTGGTGAGGGCCCCGTGGTGGGGAATCTGGCCAGTGGTTTTGTTTAAAAAAAACACACACATATAAATAAAGTGTCTGTCTTAGAAGAGTTATATGAACTCCTAGAGCCCTTATCTCCTCAAATAGCAGCAATGTTACTACAGCTATCTTGCAGGTCTCAGGAGGACAACAGGAGAGCACATCACCCACCTGAGAATGAAGCACCTGCCTGGTTTAATAAAGATGCTGAAGGGATGGGAAGTTGACACCTCTGACAGAGGGGGTCACCCAGAGACATGAGCACTGATTCTAGAGAAGACAGGTTCTAATTCTACCTCTGCCACTCACCGCCTAGGTGACATAAGACAAGTCACATCCTCTCTCAGAACCTCAGTCTCTCTATCTATAAAATAAGGATGTTGGATAAGATTGACTCTACTGTCCTTTTGCCTTTCAATTAATGGATGGAATATGATATGACAAATTTAGCTGAAATTATAGCAGAAGCAAATCCAGTTAATGAGAAAGGAGATAGTGCACAGAAAAGTCTTGGGGGAGAAGGGGCAAACATGACACCATAGAAACAACCAGCCTAATGGGGTGACCACAGAATGGCCAAGGACACCTCACAAGGCAATGGGACACAGAAGTGAATGATCCAAGGGGAGGTGCATTCTTGGGAAAGGGGAAGGCACAACCCATTCTGCAGAGAGTCTCAAGATGACAGGAAGACCAAGGTGAGGTGTGGAGGTGGTGGTAAACACAGAGATGAAGCATGTCATGAAAGTAAGCTCCCTGGAGGGTTAGTGTGCCACCTAGAAAAGAAGTGTGGGGGTGGCTAGGTGGCGCAGTGAGGAGAGCACCGGCCCTGGAGTCAGGAGGACCTGAGTTCAAATCCCGCCTCAGACACTTGACACGCTTACTAGTCATGTGACCTTGGGCAAGTCACTTAACCCCAATTGCCCCCCAAAAAGCAAAAAAAAAAATTGTTAAAGAAAAGAAGTGTGCCCAGATGCTGGTGCTCTGCGCTAACTCATTTGCCCTATGTAAGTTACAACACTGGGACCTACCCCCACTGAAAACGAAAGGAGCAAAGTATGTACCTTCCCTCCTTACTTTCACCATACACACACACATGCACACACAAACACACACACACACACACACACATACGCACACATGCATGCATGCACATACACAAACATACACACTAGGATTATAAACCTACAAGCTCCTCCTAACCCAGAGCAAGGGCACTGAGCCAGGTTTTAAAGGCAACTTGTCCATCCTTTACTAGTAATATTTTAGAGAAATAGTGGATTGGGGTGAGTAGAATGAGTACTAGAGTCTAGGGTTGAAGCATCTGGACTTATCCAAGATCACACAATCTCACTAACAAAGCCAGGAACACAGTGAAATTTATTGACGCATGTGATACCCTATGTGTTGGAAATCAATCTCATATTCCACAAGCATTTATGTGACTACTGAAGCAGCTAAAGGGCATATTAGAGCCCTAGAGTTGGAGTTAGGAAGACTTGAGTTCAAATTCCACTGAGCAAGTCACATTAATCAGTCTGTTTCTTCATCTGTAAAAATAACAGCATCCACCTTGCAAGGTTGCTGGGAAATTCAAATGAGCTATTACAGGTAGATCTTAAATCTCTCTATAAATGGTCACTGTCATCACCATCGTTATTATTTACAAGACACTGTAGGAAGCACTGGATCTCCAAAGACAACATCAGGCCCTGCCCTCGGGGAACTTACTTTCTACTGAGCCATTACACTCTAAATTAGGTGAAGTCTGTCTTACAAAGTTGCCTCCACTGGTCTAGAATCTAGAGACAACCTAAAACCCCATTACCTAGGCAAGATAACACAGAAGCATATCAAACTAAATCTTCATTCCAAAAAAGTAGCCTCTAGCAAAAAGCACTGGACTTCTAATCAGGAAGACCTGAGTTTAAATTCTGCTTCATCCTCTTACTAGCTGTGTGACCTGGAGGAAGACACTTAACTTCTCTCAACACGTTTCCTCACCTGTACAATGGGGGTAACGGGGCACTTACCTCCCAACGCTGTTGTGGGGATCAAATGAGCATTATGCACACATTAAAGCACTGTAAGAAAAGCGAGCTGTTATTATTAATATTCCAAGGACATCAAATGATGCCCAGAGAATCTCTTTTCTGGCCGTTCTGAAACCTCTCAAGAGAATCCAATGTGGAGCCAAGGCTGACTAGCATCCTACCATAGAAAGATGGGGAGAGGCTTGTAGCCTTTCATCCATAGTCATAGAATGCCAGAGTTGGAAAGGTCCTTTAGTCTTTCATAGAGGTAAAAATTTAGTCCCCAAGAATAAGTGACTTACCCAAGGTCACAAAATGAATTAGTGGCAAAGCTGAGACTATAACCTAGGTTTTCTGACCACCAGCATAGGGCTCTTAACAGGACTCTCACTATTTCTCCAGGACCTAAACAGGAACTTCCCATCCCCATTGTGATCTAAAAATATCGAGCTTGCCAAAACTGGGAGGGTCAGGATAAAGGATAGGGAGGGAGAAGGAGTGGAATCCTCTCCTGGCTCACACTTAGCTTTTCCACTGGGAATTTTTGAGACCTTAAATAAGAACCATGGAAAGAATATTGTATTAAGACAATGCTCTAGACACTCAGTTGATCTCCCCTAGACTATTAGGCAGGTTGGCATAAATATAACTGGGCATTATGTAAGCAGGATGGAGGCTTTAAGGAAATTTTGAATGCTTCACTTGAAAACACAGCTCAGCAGGGCAAGCTGACCACGCCTGTCGGCCTCTGCCCTACGCGTGTCTGAATTTAGCTGATCGGGTCTGTGCTGGGAGCTTGGCTTGTTCACGCTGCCAGCAGCCGGGAGTTTGTGGGCCTTGATTACACCCAGCAGGGAGTCCTTCTTAGTGATGAGAGAGAAAATATTCAACAACCTGTCTTTGCAATGTGCTGATCTCTGAGAGAGAGAGAGAGAGAGAGAGAGAGAGAGAGAGAGAACAACAGAGAAAAAGATAAAGAAGAGACTAACAGAGAGCAAGATAGAGAGAATGAGAGAGAACAAGAAAGAAAAAATGACAAGAGAATGACAGAATAACACAGAGAGAAAAACAGATAACAAGATAGAGAACAAGAGACCGATAAAGAACAAGGTAGAGCGAATGAGAGAGAAAAAGAAAGAAAAGGAGAGAGAATGGGAGAGAGAGAAAGGAAGAAAGAGGAACAGAGAGAAAGACAGAGACAGAGTGCTTGCTGTGGGGATTTCTTTATTTTTCAGGGTTTCTGAGATCATCCTTGCCATTTCCCATTCGCACTTTTTATTTTCGACTTGGTGTAACTTTGGGCCAAAATAACACTCCTCCTATACTCCTATCCAAGTCACAGAAACATGGGAATGTCAGAGCTGAAAGGGACCTTGGAAAATGCAGTGTTATGGTACAGACCATAAAATGACAGAACTGGAAGGAGACCTTAGAAAGGAGAGCATAGAATGTCAGATCTGGAAGAGTCCTTAGAGCATGGAACATAGAAAGTCAGAGACAGAAACAGAATGTGGTGTACATTGTCAGAAGCAGTCCAATCGTGGGTCATTTTGGCTTAACCTTTTATCTCTATTACAAAGGAGGGGTCAGTGGGTATGGGGGAGGCTGAATATCAAAAAATTATTTTGGTGTCAAAATCATCATTAATTTTTTAATTAAAAATGATAAAGATATTCAATCTTCAATGTCATTGCTGAGAGTGACCTTAAAACACAGAACAAAGAATGTCAGAGCTGGGAGGGATTTCAGAATATAGAACAGAGTGTCAGAACTGGAAGAGACCTGAGGGACTATGAGAGCTGGGAAGGACGTTACAGCATGGGATCGATAACGTCACATCTAGAAGAGATCTAGTACACAGAATATTAGAACTGGAGAGTCCTTAGAGAATGTCAAAGCTGGGAGAGACCTTGGAGCATGGCAATTTAGAACCCAAAACATTAGAACATACAGAAAGGGATGATTTGCTAGAGGAATAAATTGAGGCCAAGAGAGAAGGGGAATGCCCAAGATCCCTGCATGATTTCTGGAGGAAAGTTTGGAAGATCTCAGTCTTTAGATATGGAAGAAGATTCTGGGAGATGGTGGATTTCAGACCAGTCAATGCCTGTGCATCATTTTAGGGTGTGCTCATGTATAGATAGAAGCCTATATCTGACCTGCTTTCTCTCTCTGTGCATTCATTCTTCAGCTCATTGTGATTTTAAAAAAGCTACCTTTATGTGCCCTTTTCTCCCTCAAATTAAACTCTTCAGATACTGAGCAGGGATCTTCTCTTGAAAAATCTGTTTTAAATTTTTTTTCTTCAACCATTTAAGTGGGTAGGACTTTAAATAATTGAGTTTGGAATATTCCCTATGGAGGGTCCAGGATCCTAAAGTTGGGGTGGAGGGGGTATCATTCAGGCTTAGAAACCAGGTGCCCATCCCCCCAGAATTCTCCCAAACAGACATTCCTTCCAGCTGGTCTGTCCCTTGGAGCCTGTGCCTTAGGAGTCTCATGGCCACGATGAGAGAACTGTTTCCTTCTTTGTCCTCTTGCTGGAGAAAGTTAAAGAGAAGGCCACAGACAATTCTCAAAGTGGCAGGAAGTCTGTCCATCCCCACGTGCTTGTGACCCACTCTACCCCTCCTGTGTGGTCACCAGGGTCCCAAGGAGAGCTCTCTCTGAAGGGTATTGTTAAAAAAAAAAAAGGACATCTGACTTGGTATGCACAGCCTGGACGCCCAGCATCCTCCTTGGCCATTCTTTCATGTACTCCTTCCATAAGTGTTTACAGGGTTCTCGTGGACAATGACCCAGCTTCCAAGGACGCAAATAGGGGGAAGATGAGGTCTCTGCATCTAGGGAGCTTACAGTCTAGGGGTAAGGATACCACCACTATCTGGGTAACTGCAAAGCAAGGCAGTATGAGAGACAGACTTCACACCAGAGTATAAGGATGAAAGTCAGGTGTCCAGTCTTGGCTCTGTGATATGCATCCTGTGTGACTCTGGGCAAGTGACTTTCTCTCTCTGGGCTCATTAGTAAAACAGGGGAAGGGCAGAAGGAGGGAGGCGTTGGACTCAATGATGTCTGAGTTCCCCTGTCTCTAAATATATGACCCTATCACTCTAGTCTCAATTCAGTCAATGATTTGCTGTGTGGCATTGAGCAAGTAGCTGGACCTCACTGAGCCTCAGCTTCTCCTTCTGTAAAGTTGGGATTTTCAAGGTTCCTTCTAGGGTTCTCTGATAAATTCTCAAGGAAAGCCCTCTGGCCATCTCACCTCCCCAAGACTTAGCTTCTCCTTCATCATGGGCCAGACCCCAGGATGGGTATACTGACCCAGTAGGTTCTCAGGGGCAACAAGTGAATAGAACAGGAGAGTGGAAGGCCTACTCCTTGAAACAAATGAGCCCTGTTTCTCAAAACTCTTATCAATGGAATAACTAATTATGACCCCGAGGACTGCCTCCTACCTGTCAACAGAGAGGTGGCTTGTAGGTAAAGAGCAAGGCATAGATAAATTTTCTTATGTGGCCAAAGTGTTTTAATGTTTTGTTTCTTTGTTAAAGAGAATCCATTAACTAGGGAAGTCACTGGGAAAGGACCACAATGTGGAAAGAATTAAGAAACCTTTTTTTTTTTTTAACAAATGGGTCCTGTCTGGAAATGGATGTCCACCCATGGGTTCTGATGTGAGCAATGGACCCATGTTTCCTGAACTTTCCCCAGGCTCTCCCATTTCTGCCCCATAGAGGCAGAAAGAATAATGGCAGGTCTTCCTTAGCCTGGTCTCTAAAAAGTTGTCCCCATCATCATCAAAGCAAAGGAATGAATAGACTCTGCCTTGATGATCCCCAAGCCCTGAAACTTCCCAGGGAAAGTTCCTCCAACTTCATGTGGACAAAAATAAGCGAAATGCCTAATCTCCCTGTAACGGTTGGTTGGGAGGCCAGACTGCTCCTGGAATGTCTCTGCATCTCCTGCCTAAGTCTGAATTTAACACCAATAAATGAGCCTGTGCTGGAGCTCAGAGTTCGTTCACGCTGCCGGCAGCCCGCGAGTTTGTGGGCCTTGATTACACCCAGCAGGGAATCCTTTTTAGTGATGAGAGAAAAAATATTCAACAACCTGTCTTTTCAGTGGGGTTTGTTGGACACACTCCCCGGCTTCAGGATGAGACATATGCAAGTTGTGGGAGTAGAGCTCCTGTCACTGGGCCAGAAACACTCAGAAGCGTTCCCCACCGGTTGGGGGGGCTGGGGGAGGGGTGGCACCTCAAGGGTGGGGCAGATTACAGGGCTCCAGCTCCCAAGGGACAGGGTGAGAAAGGCATATGGCCAATGGTCCAGTCTAGGGCTCTTTGTAACATCTTCTAGCCCCCTCCCTCCAAAATCCACACTTGCCAGCTCTGGTTCTTGGTCCCCATGGCCCTACAGTGGGCCCAGGGCACTGTCAGACAGCTCAGCAGCCTGAGCAGGCCTCAGGCAGGCGAGGGGCCCAGGATGCTGCCAGGGATCTCTGGGGAATATTGTATTAGGCACTCGGGAGCTGCGTTCCTGTTCCGGGGATCTGCGTTTCACAGAACAGACGGGGTGAGAGTGTTTGTGCTATATCCAGATAGGCTTAAAATAATGTCGCTTGGGTAGCTTCTGAAACCGCGGAAACTACAGCAAAGTCATCCAAGTCTTTGCCAGGAAACTCTCCCGAGTCAGGTAGTTGGGGTACAAGCCAGCACTAGGCCCCGCCAATGAAGGTCAGGGGTCCCCTAGGGCCTCTGGGGGAAAGAGGATCTTTTTCAAGCCACCATCCTTTTCCAGCCAGCCTTGGGGGGTAGAGGGAGAGAAGAGCTGGAAAACCCTGGACGAGAAAATCAAACTAGCTCCTAGCCCCGATTTGCTGTATGACCTTGGGGAAATCCTTTCCACTCTCCCAGCCTCAGATTTCCCAATCTGTAGAATGGGAAGCAGGGGACAAGTAGATTAGATGTATAAGACCCCATCCGGCTCTGACATTTAGGTTTGCTGGGGGAAAGGTTACTGAGTTGAGGGTGTCACTCTGAGTCCACAAACACATAAAAATGATCCTCAGACAGTCTGTAAACTCCAGGCCACATGGAGGCAAGGGAGGTCACTACTACAGAGGCCAAGTACCATCTCATGCTTTAAACAATACAGACTTGAACTGATAGCAAAGGAGGGGTGGGGGGAAGGGGCTTCCATTCAGGTCCCACTTGCTAAGGATGCTCATTTATTTGGTTTCTATAGCAACAGAAGAGGATGCTGGACAGTTTCTGCCTCCTTCCCTAAAAGCAAGGAACACTGCCCTCCCCAAATGGCCTTCTCCTTGGGAAGCTGCAGCTGCCCAAACTGAGTCAGGTAAGAAAGCAGGAGAATGTTGGGGAAGGCAGACATCCTCAGTTTGAACTAGGCTGGGAAAGCCCCTGAGACTAGTATTGCAGAGTACCTATTCCAAATTGGGAACATCCCTGTACCCAGGCTGGGGGTGTCCTCATGCTCATGATGGGGAGAACTTCATGTCTAAACCCTCATGTTAGGACAGGGCTAGGAAGCCCCTGCATCCAAGCTAAGGGTGCAGCAGAGAGAGTTCTGTACTTGGAGGCCTGAGCACCCCAGCCATGCTCACGTGACTTCGGGCTTAACTCTCTGACTCCTCACTCCCTTCCACCTCCCCTTTATGTGCTGTCTTCCCCAATTAAAATGTAAGCTCCTTGAGAGTAAGGACTGTCTTGTTCACTTGCATTTGTAATGCTGGAGCATAACCCGGCACATGATAAGTGTTTAGTATTTTATTTATCATTCTATCTGTGTAAACTGCCCATAAGACCTTGGCAGTGTGGTATAGTGAACAGATAACCAAACTTGGAGTCAAGAAGGCATCATCTATGAAAGAAAGCTGTGGGACTCAGTTTCATCTACAGTCCTAGTTCTAAATGTGTGATTCCATGAAATTGTCTGGTCTTAATTTTCTTACGTATAAAATGAAAGGGATGAGGTTGACTAGGCAATAGCTAAAGTCCTCTCTAATAGCAAATCCGTAACCCCATAGTCATTTTTCCAGGCAAGGTAGGGCAGTCCCTGTGTCTGGTCGTGAGTGGAAGAGACTTCCTAAGTGAGAGTGTCCCCATGTCCTGGCTAGGACCATCTTCATATCTGGGTCAGAGTTGGCTTGTCCTGCTCTCCAGGCTGAGGTAGCCCCCATGTCCTCGTGGATCTGGGGAATTCCCTGTATCTGGGCTGGGGGACCCCCCAAGTTAGGACAACGGCAGCCTTATATGTGGGCAAGCTTGTGGAGTCCCTATGCCTGGTCTGACAGGGAGGGCTGAGCCTACACTATACAGTGAGCACTTCTCTTGTGAAGATGATCAAATGAGACAGGATGTGTACGTATTTTTGCAAGCCTGAAAGTGCCACATAAACGTTGGCTGCTAGTATTAGCATGTTAACAACAGCAACGACAACACTGTATCTCACGTATATAGAGTGTTTTAAAGTTTACTTCAAAGGTTTACAGAGTACTTTACATCCTGGTGTCCCAAAAGTCTTAGTAAACTTTGAAGCTATTAAAGCTTATTGACCTATTAAAGTTTAAATTGCTTAAGGCTGAGCTAAGGTTTTGAGGACACCCCATATCATTATCTCACTTGATTCTCACAGTCTTCCTGTGAGCTATGTGCTATTATTATCCCCATTCTACGTGTAAGGAAACCGAGGCTCAAAGAGTAACTTGCCCAGGGTCACACAGCTATTAAGTGTCTGAGGCAGGATTCGAACATGGGTCTTCCTGATTCCAAGTCCAGCACCTGTGCCACAGTAGCTCTCATCCTGGCGAAGAGATGACCAGTGATCACTGCAGTGGTCAAGAAATGGGCAGCAGAAAGAGCAGAAGGAAAATGTTGATGTTTCGTCTTCTTTCAGTCATGCCTGACTCTTCACGACCCCATTTGGGGTTTTCTTGGCAGAGATACAGGAGTGGTCTTCCATTTCCTTCTCCAGCTCATTTTACAGATGAGGAAACTGAGGCCGAGTAAATTGATTTGCTTAGGGTCACACGGCTAGTAAGTGTCTGAGGTCAGATTTGAACTTAGGAAGATGAGTCTTCCTGATCCTAAGCCCAGTTTGTCACCTAGCTGCCCCAGGATGATAGGGAGGAGCATAGGCATGGCCTGAGTTTCCAGGGAGCCCAGACCAGCCTCCTGGGATCGTCCCCTGCTCAGCCTCCCGCTGCAGCAAAATACATTTGTGGAAAATTGTCAAGAGTCTAGGGCAGGGCTGTCTCACCTCGGGCTAACAGGAATGCAGCCAACCCTCTCTTCCACCAAATTTCTCAAAAGAGAGTGGCTAATGCCAACTCTGCTTCTGTCTCCATTGGCAAAAATCTAGTGTCCAGACTATTGTTAGAATTCCCCTTTCTTTTGCATTTTGAAATTTACGAAACACTTTGCTCACAACCTACCGTAGGTGGTATATTATCCCCATTTTACAGATGCACAAACTAAAGTTCAAAGATGCTAAGTGACTCACCAAAGTCACCCAGCTAGTAAGCCTCAGAGTCAAGGTCATGAGAAATCACAGTCTTTCTAGGACTGAGAAGGGCTGTATCTCATCAGACCTACCTTTGGGATCTAGGTTCTAAACACCATGTTTCAGGAAAGACATTTTAACCCACTGGTATCCAGAGAGGGAAGACCTTGACGGCCAGAGTATGCAAAGCCCTCAAACCTTGTCCCAGAAACATCCAAGCCACAGAACCTTGAGCAAGCCACTGAAACACTCACCCTCGGTCTCAGTTCCCTTATCTGTAAAATGGGAATAATAGAGCAAAGGAGTACCTACCACAAAGGAGTATCAGGAGGCTCAGCTGAAATGCTATGCAACCTTTAAAGAAAGATATGAATGTTCATTTTGTTCATTATGTATGTTGGTATTATTGTTATGTGTTAGTATTTACACATAAATATGTCTGTGTGTTTATAATATAACATATAATAGTCTACATGATAATTAGCATTTTATACATACATGTATGCATTATATGTACCTATAATGATATTGTTTTGGCCTGCTTTGAGCACAAAAGACAACAATCAACCAAACATGTGTGTGTGTAGGTATGTAGGTATGCATATTGTGTATATAGGTGTGTGTGTTTACATACATGTGTGTACACATCCACGCCTGTGTATATACATATACATATGTGTATATACACCCACTCACATATGGCACAGGAGATTGACCACTGAGAGCCCAGTCATGGGAGCACGCATGAAAGGCTGCACTTGGTGCCAGCCCATGTGGATGCTTGGGGAGCCTGTTTACATAGAGGCATACATCACCAAGGGCCCTGCTTTCTACTTCTGAGCATGCACAGGTATGCTGTGACTGCTTGCTGTCCACTTACTGGGTCATGATGAAAAAGCCTTCAATAGGCTACTGAGTCAGAACTCAGTGCACATAGAAAAGTCTCCAAGGGAGGAAATCGTCTCTCTTTTCTGGTGACAGTCAAGTCAAGAACTCCCATAAATCTCTGTGCTGCTCACAGAACACAAGAAAAGCAGCCAACTCTCCTCCCCACCTGAGCCAACATAAAGGTGTGAGCATAGGTTGTGGCTATTTTTCTGTCTCTATTGTGTGTCCTTCTTTCCTAGTCTTTAGTGAACAGGGGTTGGAGATAGAACAGACTGGGCCACGGCATTGTGAGCCTTGAGAGGCCAGATGACCCACCAGAAGTCCAGGAACTAGAGTTCATCCCAGAGTTTGCTGGTAGCCAAGCCCAGTGAGGAGCACAACCCTGAGGTCCAGTCTGAAGGATTCAGCCCAGCAGGAGAGCAACCAGACAGCCAAGACCCTTGACTTGTTCATCAGCCATGACATACCCAGAAGTGAAATCTGTGATGCAAATGATAGTAACAACCACTTTAAGGTTGAACTCACTCTCCCCAGAGACCAAAGTGGTAAAGGGGAGAGTAGTCTCAGGTTGGAGGGACCTGTTTGTATGTCTGTTCTTGCTACGTCTTCTCAGTAAATATCCCTTGATAAAACTAAGTGATATTAATCAATTAATAATATTGAAGGGATAGCAAATCACTAGTATCAATGATAATGAAGTGATAATAAGAGGCAATGACAAATGATATTGGGAAGAAAATATCAGAATTGGGGACTCAAGCCAATAGCATAAGAAAAAACCTTATAAACCTTTAGGGCTGCACCTCGAATTCTGAGGGGAACCTGTACCCAGGTGTATTTCTTTGGCCTGACTTGCTGGTAGTGCATGTGGATTGGAAGAGTAAGTCCAGAGCGTATGAAGGTTACACAAACAGGCATGCCTCAGAGACATTGTAGGCTCAGTTCCAGACCACCATAATAAAGCAAATATCACAATAAAGCAAATCATGCAAATGTTTTGGTTTCCTAATGCATATAAAAGTTATGTTTACACTATGCTGCAGTCTGAGTGTGAAACAGTATTATGTCTTAAAAATACACATACCTTAATTTAAAACATACTTTATTGCTAAGAAATGCTAACCACCATCTGAACCTTCAGCAAGGTAGAATCTTTTTGCTGGTAGAGGGTCTTGCCTTGCTCTTGATGACTGATCAGGGTAGTGGTTGCTGAAGGCTGGGGTAGCTGTGACAATTTCTTAAAATAAGACAACAATAAAGTTTATCACATTGATTAATGCTTTCTTTCACAAAAGATTTCTCTGTAGCAAGTGGACTATTGAAGGTGGAGCCAAGATGGTGGAGTAAAAGCAAGTGGGCCATGGCCAATTGTCCTGATCTATATCTAGCCACCAGGCTCTAGTGACTCTAGAGGACAGAGTGAGACTGTTGACTTTGCACAGCTCTGCCTCTCTTAAATCCAATTCACTTGCAAGTCAAGACATCACGGTCCTGATGTCATTGGTCCTCTTCAAGGACAAAGGAAAAACAACAAACAACAATTTCTGTAGCATAAGATGCCATTTGATAGAATTTTGCCCATGGTACAACTTTTTTTCAAAATTGGATTCAAATCCTGCCACTGCTTTATTAACTAAGTTTACATAATACCCTTCAATATTGGAACTCAGGGAATAGGGAGACCTGAGGAGAGGGAGAGAGGCAGGGAAATGGTCATTTGGTGGAGCAATTAGAACACATGCAACATTTATCTTCTGCCGGTGTCGTTCCTGGTGCCCACAAAATGTATACAGAAGGTCGTGGGTGAAGAGGCTTCTTCTGAAGTGAGAAGACAGCTGAGAAATGTTGCAGGAGTCCAGAGAGTCAAGCAAAGAACCAGGAAAGGAATGTAGATGTTTAGTCTGGGGAAGAGAGGGTGGTGGGGAGGTGACCTGATGGTTTCTTCAAGTATTTAAAGGATTTTGATGAGAAGAGGAATTAGGCTTCCTCTACTTTAGATCTGCAGAGGGGGTAAAGCCATAAGCTAGAGGGCAGAGCTAGAATTGATGGGGAGAAGTTTCAAAGAGGCAGACTTCAGTTCAATGTATAGAAGAACTTCCTAAGGATAAGAGATACCAAAAGCATAATGTAAAAAAGTATAATGGGGAGTAAACAGGTTCCTCCTTACTAGAGCTCTCCAAGAAAAGGATGGGTAACCACTTGTTGGAGAAACAACTCCACCATCACCATTCCCTCAAGCTCAGTACCTTTTCCCCCTATCCCTTGCCCCACATTTTTCAATTTTCTCTTGTGGATTGTCTTGTGCATTGTCTTCCCCTATTATTTAATAGGAAAAAGAAAGACAACCTCAAAGAGTCCCTCAAAGGGCAAGGGTTGACTTTCTTTTTTTTTTTTTGTATCCTCAGTGCCTAGTACAGTGCCTGGTTCATAATAGGCATTTAATTAATAAATATGTATTGATTTGAATTGACTTGAAAAAATGTAGGGATGTTTCCCGATTAGTTACAAAGACCTTTTGATGGCACTAAGGTTCCTGACAGCTCTGAGATCTTGTGATTCTTTGATCCTAGAATTCTTCATCTGTCCTCCCCCCCTGCCTGGAAGCCCTTGTATCCTCTTGCCTGGGGACACACCAGCCTAGCCCTGACTCACAGGGTATGATAAAAAAGAACGGATGACATTTATGTAGTGTTTGCAAAGTTCTCCATATGGATTATCTCGTTGGATCCTCAAATAACCCTGTGAGGTTACGTACGATAGGCATTAGCATCTGAGGAAGCTGAGAATGAAATGATGCAACTTGCTTGTGGTCAAATTAGTGTTGGAGAGAGGATTTGGACCCAGGTTTTCTCTACTCAGAGTCGAGCACTTCATAAACCAGACAATGAAACACCATCAACCCAGCCATCTTGTAACCACGGAGAAATGTTCAGTTGTGTTTTTCTGAAAGTCTTTGGGGGAAAATGGAAACTCATGGGGTGCTTACGGCTTAAACCCTCTGCAGATCGGAAGACATTTTTGTTCGGTTAGGACGTAAAAACCTGTTATTCATAATTTGGTTTGCTCGTAAAATTCTCATGTTTGGGTCCATTTAGAAATGTAAAAGCCCGGGGAGAAGAAATAGAAAAAATGGGGGAACTATTCCTTTTTTTTTTTGAGGAGGGAAGGAATTCAAGGGTGGGGCAGAAATGGAATTTTATTTTTCAAGAATTGTATGGTTTTCCCTCAGGGCTTCATATCTCTCACATCTATTTCTTATCTTATTCTAGAACCATCATTCAATTCAATTCAGCTCAGCAGTATCTACCACACATTAGGCACTATGCTAGGCACTGAGGATACAGAGACAAAAAACAAATCAACCCTGCCCTCAGGAAGTTTATATTCTGGATTGACATGTACATAGATAAGTAAACACAAATATATGTGTGTGTGTGTATATACATATATACACATATATACACACATATATATACATGTATGTGTATATATACACATGTGTGTATATACATATATATATATATATATATATACACACACACACACACATATAGTAATTTCAGGAGGTAAGGAAACTGTAACTGGGAGGATTAGGTAGGGCCTCCTGGAAGAAGTGACCTTTGATATGAAAGTTGAAGAAAGTAAGAAATTCTAAGCAGAAGTGAGAAGGGAGAGTAGGCCAGGCTTGAAGGAAAGCCTGGGCAACACCTCATGCTTTCATAATGATCTCCAATAAGGCGAGACCCCTGCCAACCTTTCAAAAAGAGGTGCCAAGGTGAGGGTGGGGCAGGGTGGGGCCGAGTGAGGGGCTGGGTAGACCCTGGCTCTCTGATAGGTCTCTTCACAAGTGCTTTGTAGGGTCATGAAAACATTGGTCAGTCCATAATGAGCCCCTGAAAATCAGCCTCAATGCCTTCCACATGAGTTTGTGAAACCTGGACCTTAATCTCTCCCTCCAAGGACTTACTATAATCATACCAATCACGTTTTTGTTGTACTTAAGGCTTCCAAATTCAAATCAATTCAAAAAGCACTTATGAAGTATTACTGTGTCCCAGGCACTGTACTAGGCACTGGGATAGAAAGACAAGAGAACAGCCCTCACAGAACTTACGTTCCAGGGCAGAGAGTCTGGGAGGGCTGACTATAGACAGTAAATCCATTTATGTCAGGAGAACTAACAGCTGGGGGAAAGGAGGGTAGAAAAGGCTTCCGGTAAGAGTTGACTGGTGAACTGAGATTTGAAGCTTTGAAGGGGAGGAGAAGAATGAATTCCAGGCATGGGAGGAGATGGGAAGCCAAACTAGGGAAACTTTGTCAGAAAAATCAACTTCCATGGAGAGTGTGTGAAGTATAGCAATATAAAACAAGCCTGCAAAGGCAAGCTGGAATAAGATTGTAAAATGCCAGACTGGGGGTATTTAAGTGTCAAACAGGAGTTTGTAGTTTATTCTGGAAGCAATGGGGAGTCACGGAAGCTTCTCGAGCAGGGAAGTAGCAATGTACTTTCCATGCACCAGCCGCTGCTGTGTAAGTAGAATGTGTCATCAGCTCAATTTTAGAGATTAGGAAACTGAGCCCCAGAAAGAATTATATGATTTAGAACTGGAAGAGACCTGAAAGGACATCTGGTACAACCTAATCATTTTACAATTGAGGAAAATGAGGCTCTCAAAACACAGAGGCAATAAATATCCAAGTCAGAACTTGAACCCAGGTCCTCTGACTCCAATCTTTCTATTCTCAGAAATTGGTCCCAACATTTAATAACTAACTTGAGAGATCAAAGAGACAGAGGTACTGATGCCAACATAAACCAAGAAAGAGCCTCCTAGTGTGTCATATGGAGTATCTCTCTTTCTTTCTTTCTTTTTACTTCTCCAAAGCCTACCCATCCTTCAAGACTAATACCAAGTCCTACCACCTCTGAGAAGACCTCCCTTAACGAGTCCAGCCCACAAAGAACCTCCCTCATACCTCAACTCCTACAGTACAACTCAGTCTCCTAGGATCATTGATCTAGGGTTCAAGGAACATTAGCAACCATCTGGTCTGTGGGATCTTAACCCAGGATCTCCGAATTTATGGGTTTTTTGTGTTTTGACAACTAGATTTCAATATAATTGGATTACTTTGCAATTCCATTTAAAAAATATTTTTATATTATGTTTTAGAGAAAGTACGGTGGTACAGGGGATAGACTATTAGAGTTGAAGTCAGGAAAACCTGAGTTCAATTCCTGCCTCAGACATTTACTAGGATTCCTAGCTAGGATTCAGTTTGTCTAGAACATAGAGTTTGTGAAGGAGAATAATATTAAATAAACCAGGAAATATATCATTTTAGACTCCAATCAAAAATGGGTTCCTTAAACTCTACCCTTCATTCAGAGCAAACTTTGGTTCAGGATCTATTTAAAACCAAAGCTCAGGAGATTCAGCCAGTGTTTGTTCATTTGTTTGTTCATTCTTAGAGACAAAGGATGAGACAGAGGCTTTTTTAAAAGAGACATTAAATCAAATAGTTTAACAAAATGAATGACAAGAAAAAACTTCCTATGCACAAGGAAGGACAAGTCAATTTAAATCTCTCAGTCTCAGTTTCCTCACCTGGAAAATTGGGATAATAATAGAACCTACCTCCTGGAGTTGCTGTGACGATAAAAGCAGATGATATTTAAAAAGTGCTTACAAATCTTAAAACTTTATGTACATGCTAGCTGCTGTTATTGCCATGTGACCCTGAGCAAGTCACTTAACAGCTGCCTGCCTCATTTTCCTCATCCATAAAAAAGAGAAGAATGATAGTATTTACCTGTGTGGGGGTCTAAGAAATTCTATATGGAGAACACTTTGCAAACTTGTAAGCATTCTAGAAATGCTGGCTCTTTTTTTATTTTATGCATTTAAAAACATTCTGAAGAAGGATTCATAGGCTTCACCAAACTGTCAAAGATTTCCATAACACCCACAAAAAGTTAAGAGCACCTCATCGGATTCATTCTAGTCACTTTACAGACATTACAACTGAGATCCAAAGAGGTTAAGTACTTGCAGAAGGTCATACAGGTAAGAAGGGGAAGAGCTGGGATTTTAACTAAGCCCTGCTGTTCCAAGTTCAGCACTCTTTACTGTTCCATGCCATCTCAAGGAGTCCTTATTGTGTGTCAATCCTTTATTCCATTCCCCTATCCTTTCCCATTATCTAATTCCATCAGACCATTCAGGACTTTATCCCTTTAAACCAGAAACTGTAACTCCGAAATATGTTCACGGATGTCAAGCTCATCTCCCTTTCCAGAGTACAAGCTCCCTAGGGGCAAACACTGTGCTTTCCCAATCCATTGGCTGCCTCACAACAAAATCAACAGCAGCCCTCAGCCCACACCAGACCCAAGAGAATATCTGATTGAAACGTCAATGGGAGTGGACAGAGGCCTGACCAACTGGGGGGCTGGCTCAGTGTGACTAGGGGAGGGGTGAGAGGGTAATTCTTGCAGCTACCCTCCTTTAGCCAGAGCTGGAGAGAGAACTGAAATCTCATCTTGAAGTTACCTGTTCCAATCCAGAACAAAGGATCAGCAACAGCAGCAAAGCCTTCTCCCGCCCCGAAGTTGGGAGGACAGAGAAAGGCAAAAAACCCCACTCTGAGCTGATGTTTCATGACCTACCTGGCAAGCTGTCCTGTACTGAAGCTGTCTTCCCAATTCTATGATCCCATTCACTTGGCAGAATAATCCTAAAGAGGTTCCCTAAGAAGATGGCAGTTCTTGGTGCAAAAGCAGTCAGTATTCCTGGGTTCAAGACCCAGAAGACTCTGCAACTCACCGACTGTGTGATCTTGTGCAAAGCTTCCTCTGAGCAATGGGGGAGGTAGACTAGATAATATCTAAGATCTCTCTCAATTCTGATATTCTATGTTTCATGACCCATTCAACTTTTACAAATATAACTATATCTTCTAAGAAGGACACTGACCTCACATGTGGACCCCCAGAAAGTTTTCACAGACTTGAGGCATTCTCATAACTTATGAGCCTTTACCTATAGATTTACTTTTACCATCCAACCAGAGGATTAATTCAAACAAAAAATGTTGATCAGCACAGCAAAGTGATTCTATTTTCCCCATACATATACCATATTTCACCACATAATCATCACAGATTTTATGCCAATTCTTTTTTTGCAAAAAAAGGATGCGACCATTATGTGAAGCTTTTTTTTAATCGTGCCAGTATTACTTAAAAATCATTTATTACTAAGCTATCTTTGGTACAAGATTAGGATGTATGGAACACTGGTGAATATACCTTAAAATTGAATACTAACAATGAGCTAAGAATTCTAGGATTTCAGCTCAACGTTCAAGTGAGATAAAAGATAATATGGGTATTATGCCATTGCTGCTCTGTTTACCTTTTAATCGGTGTGATGAGCAGAATTATACTATGCAACAATTACATAACAAAAGGCTATAAACCAATTTTCAGACTGAAAAAACAGGGTGCAAGGTTTATGCAGTGTTAACAATTATGCAGTAAAATACAGTAGCTGGGGTACACTCTCTTATAGATCACCTCAGAAAACATCTGTACTATGAACAGGAAATACTCAGAGAACACATGCATGAATCACATGTGGCTAGAGCAATTGACATACACCTCTGAAATCCTCTCATTCTTGAATATCATGTCTCCTTCTTGCTAGGTATGTTACCTCCACTGGATATCACTACTGGTCTCATGGCTACTGTGCTTCTCTCTGGGTTTCACCTCTTCAGAGTCATCCACTTAGGCCAATGGTTCTCAACCTGTGGGTCGCGACCCCTTTGGGGGTCGAACAACCCTTTCACAAGGGTCACCTAAGGCCATCGGAAAACACATATTTCCAATGGTCTTAGAAACCGAGACACCACTCCTCTATCTGTCACCAAATGGGTCTGCCCACATGCAGATACACCCACCTACAAATATTAAAGGGTCTCGGCATTAGTAAGGTTGAGAACCACTGTACTAGGCTATTGGTTCCTATCTGCCAAGGCATAATGACTATAAAGCCTCTCCCTGACAAGAGTAGGCTAACAGTTCTTAAGTCCACAAAGCCAGGGCTATCAGCAACTATGCCCAGTCAAGGACAGCCAGACCATAGTTATATCTATGCTTTTGACTGTTATGCCTGGTACTGATTTTAAATCTGTGGCCTCTGACAACTATCTAATTAAGGGCTAGATATTCCTTGAAAATGTCTACTTAACCCCTGATGGAGTTTCTATGAGTCCCTAAAATAACCCATTTCAGAGGCTCTACCAAAAAAGAAAAAAACCTACAAGTGTTGTGTGGAAACTGGAATTACAAAGCCAGTTCACTTTCAACATCCTTTCCATGCTAATCAAATTGAGCAAAAATAAAAGCTAATCAAAAAAAGCAAGGCCATTTCACTATACCCTCCTGGCCTACACTGCTAAATATTATGTGTGTATACGTATGTGTGCATACACATACACATACATATACATATATACATGTATATTTTATTTATATTCTTATGTATAACGCACTATAATATGTGATTATATTATAACATATTTATTTTATGGATAGTCATATTTATAGTATGTTGAATATTATATTATATATGTGCATGTGCATGTATATATGTATGTACACCCATACACATGTACATGAACCAACCAGGATCCCTTTTTGCCTTTGGCCCTTGTAGAAAATTAGCTACCTCCTTTTTGACCCACTCCCTCTGAGTGGTCTCTTCACAAAAGCGTTAGGCCACTGAAACAGAACCATTCAAGATGGACCAATACGGGCCTTGTTCCTTGCCCCCTTTCTGTGGCCTTAGGGCTCAGGTCCAAAGCCCAGGCCCGAAGGAGAGATCAGAATTCTTTCGAAGCAGTCTTTGTCAGTTTCCTATGCCTCGTGCTCCCTGCACCTGGAGGGGAGTCAGGTCTTTTCACCAGTATTGTAGAAGCTCTATTTTAATTAAGGATCTTAATAGAGAATTCTTTCTTGTGTGCGTTGTGGTTTTTTTTTTCCAGAATAAATTAAGGAAGTAACTTTGATGCGATATCATTTTCATCTAATCAGTACCATTCTCAAATTACCATATTGTTTTCCATTACAAACACCCTCAGCCCCCAAACTGGATAACGGTGTAATTTCCAGCAAGATGCCTCAGCCCCCAGATTTGGTCAGGGAAAGGCAGGTGATATACAGTAAGTTGCTGGGCAAAATCAAGGATTCACTAAAATCGCCCCCTTGGTCACAAGCATCCTTGCACCCTCACCCTGGGGGACTGGCAAAGGGGAAGGATCCACCCAGGGCCTTCCCTGGGAATGTAGCCTCCTTGGGGCTGGAAGGACGCCTGCAGAGCTGGTTGGGCAAGATTGGAACCAGCCTGAGGTGCTCCTGCCTGGCACAGGGAATGGGAGGAAAGAGAGGTCAGATTAATTTTCCTGTGCCCTCCACTACCACCACATTCTGCAGTGTCATTTCACAGAGGAGGCACACAAAGGTGCTGATAAAAGGCAAGATGTAGAAGAGACCCCCATTAGTAGCTTGGGCGGGTGTGTCGAAGGTAGATTGCACCAGGTGGGGGCCCTGAGGGCTGGTAGGAGTTTGTGAAATTTTCTCCAAATCTAATTTCTCATCTATGACGTGAATTACACAAGAGCTCAAAAGGCACGTCTCAAGAGCAGCCAAATCCGAGAAAATGAAGAGGGAATCCTGAGTGTGGGCAGCCAGTGTGAGAGGAGGGGAAAGGGGAGGAATTCCAAAATCAAAGTTTTTGCTTATTTGTTTGTTTCTTTCTTTTTGTTTTGTTTTGTTGGGGCTTTTTTTTTAAGGTACTAGGGAGCTTAGAGATTAGCAAGTATCACGTGGCAGCTAGCTGGTGTACTGGATAGAACACTAGACTTGGAGTCAAGAGGGAAGTAAGTTCAAATCCAACCTCAGACACCTACTAGCTATATGGCCCTGGACAAGTCACTTAAACTATGTCAGCCTCCTCCTCCTAATCTGCAAAATGGAAATAATAACAATAATATCCACTTTACAAGGCTGTGGTAAGGACAAGTGGGATGATATTTGTAAAAATGCCATGCAAACCTTAAGATGCTTTGTATGCGTTAGCCGTTATTACCACGTTTGGGACTCTGGATCCATTTCACAGATAGAGAGTATTGAGATTCAGAAGAGGGGAAGTAACTTCTCCAAAGCCACACAGTAATTAAATATTAAAGGCCAGGACTAATATGTGTCTCCTGATTCCAAGTTCAATGTTCTTTTCATGTAGGTACATGTGTGATAGTGGACAAGCATGCTGCATGTCTCCTCTGTCAGAACATATGGATGCCAGATCAGGTTATAATTTCCCAGGGCAGAAAGAAGATCCTTCAGAAGTAAATAGGTATAGGGTCATGGTTCCACAAGTGGCCAAAGCATCTCTGGATGGATGGATGGAAGGATGGATAGATGGATGGATGAATGGATAGCTACCTTGGTATAGCAAGGTCTGGGTAACAGGGTTAGGTCCCCGGCAGCTGTGAGCCACACTGGAATGTGGACAGCACAGGATAGAGCCAACTGGAAGAGGGTGAGCAGGGAGGGGATTTCAGAGTTCAAACCAAACAAGGGGCTTGTCTGTGAGTTCACTTCACCACAGATAGAGAATATTTCCTAGTAAGAAAACAGGATCCAAAGGCCTGGGAGCAGCAAAAGCAATGACGAGCAGGAATAATAAAGATAAGAAGAAGAACAAGGCCTATTTTAAAAGGGCTGCCCTTCCTAGAGGCATGACCTTGGGGGGAGTTCTCTCACCTCTCCAGAGCTCATATTCCTCATCTATAAAATAGAAGCAATATTTCAATGCAAAGTCTTAGCATAGTTTTAAGCAATTAAAGCTTACTGCACTAAGTCTTTTGGGATCCCCCTACATGGAACTTTGACTCCCCCAAGCACAGTGCACTTTCCAAGGCTTCACACCAAAGGCCCTTGACCAGTCCTGGCAGATAAAGTTCAGATTCCAGAGCTGATCAATCAATAAGCATTTATTAAATGCTCCCTATGTACCAGGCACCAAGCTAAGGGACAGTGGATAAGAGGCTTTCTTCTCTGAAAAGGAAAGAGGACCAGGCCTCTGGACTTGCCACAAGGCCCAGCCAGCTTTCTTTTCCCTCCCCTATTCTGTCTCTACTAGCCACTTCTCCCAAGCTGCTGGTGGTGAGGGCTAGATAGAGGGGCCAGTCTCCCAGCTCTTCTGGCCTCAGCATGAACACGGTCTTCCTTTGCCTAAATCTGAGACAGAGGTTATGTTTCTCAAGAGAGCTTTGTCAAGAAAAGGGAGCGACTGTGTGGTGTAATGGGAAGGGCCCTGGGCTGGAAGGCAGAAGGTTTAGCCCACCTTTGCCACCAAGTCACTGCTTGAATCTGGGCAAGTCACTACCCTCGTTTCTCCATCCCTAAAACTAGAGACAATAATCTCTGTCCTCTGTGAACATGGACAGTTTTCTTTAACCCTCTGGGCCTCAGTTTCTTTATATATAAAGTGAGGGAATTGGGATCAATGACTCCATTACAGCCCTAAAAATAATTCCTAAAGCCTATGGGGTATATTGTTGGTTCTGAAAATATTGAACAGTGAGCAGACTTCTATTCCTGGAGATACTCTAGAACACATTGTTAAAGGGGTGGTTTGTGAGTTCTTAGAAAGTGCAGCAATAATCACTAAAAGCCAGCATGACTTCATCAGAAATAAGTCATGCCAGACTATTCTTATTTTTTTTTTCTGACAAGGTAACTGTCAAAGGACAAATTTTGACCCAATTTTTTAAAAAAGGAAAACAATGGAGTCTAGAAACTATAAGCCCATGAGTCTGACTCTATCATTATTAAGGGGTTGATTAGTGAAGTCTAGAGAAGAAAGCATCACCAAAATTCAGTATGGCTTCATCAAGAACAGGTCATGCTAGACAAAGCTTGTCTCCTTCTTTGACAGGGTTACTAGATAGGTAGGTCAGGGAAATACTATAGATACAGTTTATATAGATTTTAGTAAAGCTTTTAACGAAGTCACCCCTGCTATTCTTGTAGAAAAGGTGGAGGGATGTAGACCAAATGACATTGTAGAAGGGTGAATTCAGACTTGTTGAATGGACAAAACCCAAAGGTAGGCATTAACGGTTCAAGGTCCACTTGAAAGGAGGTTCTCAATGTAGTGCCCCAGGGATCTGTTCTTAGTACTGTGGTATTAATATTTTAGAAGGACTTAGATAAACATTTTGATGAAACGCTTACAATATTTTCAGATGACATAAATCTAGGAAGGATAACTAACATGTTGAATGACAGAATAAGGAGCCCCAAAGATCATGGCGGACCATAAATCTGAATAAAATCTAATGAAATTATATTTTTTTTAATCCAGATTTGTGATTTAACAAGCATCAGGAACTTACAGTTTCATTTATGGACATCTTGGAGAACTGTCTGGAGCACAGAAAGATAAAGTGATTTGCCCGTTGTCAGTGATATAACTGATAGATGTCAGAAGCAGAACATGAACCCAGGGTCTTTCTGACTCCAAGCCCAGCCCTTTATCCACTGTGTTGCACTGCATTGAGAAAGTAAAATTTAAGAGGAATAAACATCAAGTCTTACACTTGACTTCAAAAAAATCACCTTCATAAATCCAAGATAAAGTTCTAGGGACAGTCAGACATCAGCTCATATGACAAAGATCTAATGAACAGGAGTTAACAGTGTTCATTGGATTGAAAAATTTGGAGCTACTGGCTTCTGATGCCTCTTGTGTCTGATTTGAATATGTGAGTAGTAATTTGAATATCACTATATTAATGCTGGTGCCTGCCTTCTATTGATTTCCCCTGATTTATCCTGTATATAGTCCGCTGTAGTTTGCATGTTGTCTCCCCATTAGACCATGAGCTCCTTGAAGGCAGGGATTGTCTTTTGGCTTTTTTTGTATCTTCAGTACTTAGGCAGGAAGGAAGGAAGGAGGAAAGGGGGAAGAAAGGAAAGAAGGAAGGAAGGAAAGAAGAAAGGAATGAAGGGAGGAAGGGAGGGAGGAAGGAAGGAAGCAAGGAAGGAAGGAAGGAAGAGAGGGAGGTAGGGAAGGAGGGAGGGAAGGAAGAATACATTTAAATTTCCACAAAGTATTTGACACACTCAAATGCTATACTTGTGAATAAAGTAGAGAAATGTAGCCCAAATGAAGGAACAGCTTGTTGTTCAGTTGTTTTAGTTGTGTCTGACTCTCTATGATCTCATTTTGGGGTTTTCTCAGCAAAGACACTGGAGAGGTTTGCCATTTCCTTCTCCAGCTCGTTTTACAGATGAGGAACTGAGGCAAACAGGGTAAAGTGACTTGCCCAGGGTCATACGGCTAGTAAGTATCTGAAGTCACATTTGAACTAATAAAGAAGAGTCTTCCTGATTCCAAGCCCAGTGTCTGGCAGAATGAACAAGCCCCTGAATAGTCATGAATGAATCAGTGTCAACTTGGAAAAGAGGTCTCTAGTAGAGTGCCCCAAGGATCTGTTCTTGGCTCTGTGCTATCCAAAATTTTTATTGATGACTTGGATAAAACACTCGTCAAAATTGCTGATGACACAGATCAAAAAGTTTAACAAGTACAGAGGATGACAGGGTCAGGATTCAAAACTGTCTCAGCGGTCCAGAACAACTGGCCAAACCTAACAAGATGAAACTTATTTTTGAGTTTAAAATTTTATCGATAAAAATTGACAGATCTGGACCTGAGGAAAATCACTTTGGCAGCAGTGTGAAGGATGGGCTCGAATGGAGAGATTTAAGGCAGACAGACTAAATGATTTCTTCTCTTAGAGACTGTTTCCTCACCTGTCAAATGAGGAGGTTGGGTGCAGCAACCTCTAAAAGTCACTTCTAGCTCTGAAACTAGGATCTTTTGAGCCTACACTCTTTACCTTGTCCATATTCTGGGCTCCAGCCAAACTGGACAATTCTTAGCCCAATTCTGGTTCTGTTCCCTCTCACATATGTGAATTCATGCTGAGTGTCACTCATGGCTAGAACCCAGTCCCTACTCATCTACGCCATTCAGTAACTTCTCTTGCTTCAAGGTCCTGCTCAGCTACCACTTCCATGAAGTGCTTTCCTATCTCCTTTCTCCTCTCCCAGTATTCTTGGGCATATTGATCTGATTCTCTTCTTTGGCTTTGTCTCCCATCACAGAATAGAGAAAGCGCTCCTAACCTGTTCATTGCTTTTGCATTCAGGTCCAATGAGTTAGACCATGTTCTACTTTGTAGTGTGTTAATAATGATATTAATACAAATTTATATATCATTTTGCAGTTTACAAAGGGTTTTTATTTTCATTGTATGTGATTTTTATTAATAGTCCTACAAGGTAGGTACCACTAACACTGTAACTAGGTATCTTTGCACCCGGGGAATTACAAACCATGCTAAGCACAAGTATGTTCTCAAGCTGGAACACCATATCCCAAGAGTGATAGACCTGGGACTACTGGGAAGGAGCAGCTTCTTTGATGGGGATGAGGGGAAGAGCTCATCTAGGCTATGGCCACTGGGACAAAGAAGCAGATCATTTGGTCATTTCCTATTTTAACTAATTATTCTTAACAACTTTTTTGCTGAGCTATGTTGCTTCTTTTTTTCAAAACCCTCTAAATTCAAAACTGAATCTCCCTGTCTAGGTTATTCTACTATTACTAACCCTATTTACTACACCTAATTACCTTTCCAAACTCAACCCTTCTCCACATTTCTCTATTTCTATTGAGGATACCACTTCCTTCCATCGGCCGAAGTTCACAGGCTCATAGTCATCCTATTGGACTCTTCCCTCTCCCTAAACTCCCATATTCAATTGGTTGTCAAGTTTTTTGGTTGCACCTCTATAACATGTCCCTGATCTATCCCCTTGTCTCTACTTGGGCGGGGAGGCATCTCTAATTTTCTTGATCTATATCTGGACACTGGACCTAAATGGCTCTGGCAGAAAAAGTGAGGATGGTGACTTTGCATAGCCCTGCTTCACTTAAATCCAATTCACTTGCAAGTGAATCACCTTCCTGAAGTCCCAGTCCTTTTTGAGAAGGAAGGAGAAACAATGGATCTGTCTACTCACACTGCCACTACCCTAGTTCAAGTCCTCTTCACATCCCTCCCCTCTCAAACTGACTTGTATGCATGTATCTGTTTTCATGGTGTATCTCTCCGTAACATAATTGTTATTAACATATTCACATATAACAGCTTATTAACATAAGCACCTTGAGGTGCTTTTTTTCATCTTTGTAACCCCAGAGCCTAGAACAAATGCTTTGTACATGGGAAAGAGGAAGGGGGTCTGAACCTGTGATTTCATTGCCATAGGAAACTCCATGAGGAAACCTCTACCAACATAAATCAACTCTTCTACAGTTGATAGATTAAAAATTAGAGTAAGCCTGGGGGTCCATGAACCTGTTTCTTTAGTATTTGGATAATGTTATTTCAATATAACTGGTTTTCTTTGTAATCCTATATGTCTTATTTTATGCATATAAAGTCATGAAGGGATCCATAGGCTTCAGCCAGCTGACTGCCCAAGGAACTCAGAACACACAAAAAAGGTTAAAAACCTGTCTTAGAGAGTTGCCTGGAGCACTTAAAGATTCTGTAATTTGCCCAGGATCACATAGTCAGTATATAATCAGAGGCTAGACTTGAACTCAGGTCTTGCTGATTCCAAAGCCAGGTACCTCTTTATCTTCTCAGTCACCCAATCTTGCACATAACAGCTACTTATTCAGGATTTGTTGGGTTGGATTAGAATCTACAGGTGAGGAAAATGAGGTTTGGCGGTCCCACAGCTAGCAAGAATTCAAATTCAGCTCCTCTGACTCCAAAATCCTGAGCTCTGTCCACTATATTCTGTGTCTAAGTAAGTATAGGTCTCATCTCCCCTTGAGTTTAAGGAAGGGACTCTGTTGTTGTCCCTCTTTGCCAAGCACAGGGTCTAGGGCCTATAGAAGGCACAGATTCAACATTTGTAGAATTGAATCAAAATGATGCACTTAGATGAGACTAGACCCAACAGGTTCTGTCCCCAGGCCATAATCAGAGTCTTCTTAGCTTGATAGGACCTGCTAGAGCTTGCCCTTCACTGGTGTAGCCTCCAACAGATCAGGGTCATCTCCATGCCACCATGGAGCCATTGGAGGGGGATGTTACTGAAAGGGAAACTTCTACCCACAACACACACACAAAGAATTGCTGACA
This sequence comes from Pseudochirops cupreus, assembly GCA_028627135.1. Classification (NCBI taxonomy): domain Eukaryota; kingdom Metazoa; phylum Chordata; class Mammalia; order Diprotodontia; family Pseudocheiridae; genus Pseudochirops; species Pseudochirops cupreus. Next base: position 122,551,667 of record CM053582.1, read on the forward strand.
TATAGTGGTATACCTCTATTATTACAATACTTTTTGTCCATCATCTCATTTGAATGCCACTCCAGCTCTTTGAGGTTGGTAGTCCAAGTATTATTATGCCCATGGCACACAGGAAGAAATGAGGCTCAGAGAGGTCACACAATGAGTTACAGAATCAGGACTCAGCTTGATCCTGGGGACAAAAGTAGACCTTTGAGCCTGCCCCAACCTGTCTAGACAGAGCTCACAACATACGAGGTACATGCTACATGTATCTCTTCTGTACAGATGGGGAAACTGAGGATCAGAGAGATTAGGTGAAGTGTCCAAAGTCACACAGTGAGTTAGTTGCAATCAGGACTCAGCTTGATTCTGGGGACAAGAGTATATCTTAGCTGTATCCACCTTTGACACTGCCCCAGCATGTCTGGGCAGAGCTCAAAACCCGTGAGGTACATACTACATGTATCCCTTCAGTACAGATGGGGAAACTGAGGCTCAGAGAGGTTCACACATAGTAAGTATTAGAGGTAGATTTGAACCCAAATCTCTCTTAACTCCAGATCCAGCACTCTCTGCACAGTTTCCTGAAAGAAGAGGCAGGACTTTTGTCCCCAAGCCTCATCTGTGACACTCAGCCCCAGTTTGTGATCTGATCCAGGCTGTGGGTACAAAGGGAACCAGCTGGGAGGGGGGGGCACAGGCTTGAAAGTTATTCCTAACAGGGCAGAGAGTTGAAAAAAGTGGAGCTCCTCCCCATCCCCCCTCACCCCACCCCACCCCGGTGAGCTCATACCTGCCTCACACCTCTGGTATTCAGCCTGATGCTATCTCCCCAGCCCTGCGGTTACTCCCTAGAGATGGGAGGCCGATGAGCCTGCAGATGGAGCTGATTACCCCAAGCAGCAGTGAGCTGCGGCTGCCAGGCCCCAGCCTGTCCCCTGCCCCCACCCCCACCCCCGCCCCCGCCTGCTGGGCCCAATGATCAAAATTGTCGGAGCTCATGAGAAACAACTACTAAGGGACGGTGATTCCTACCCATCCTCTGCTCTGCAAATGGGGGCTAGATGGCACCACTTCTACCATTTGGACTAAAACAGGGTCATGTAATAATGTCTAGGGAGGCAGTCAGTCCAGCGCAAAGAATCTAGAGAACAGAGGCCGTGTGCCAGCGCCAAAGCTTCCCGGTCATGTGACCTCAGGCAATTCACTCCTCTTCCTGCTCTCTGTTCTGAATTCTGTCCAGCTTAGTGCCCTTCCCCTGGTCTTCCATGTCCATTAACTTGGCAATAGTGGGTTTGTCACTTTCCCCCTCTTCACCTAGAGTCATTGAGCTAGAACTGGAAAGACAGTGTAGGACTCTAGAGACCACAGTCCCAGTCCCAGCACTATGGCTTTCTGGTTATCAAGTTATCAAAAACTTCTTGTTTTACAGATGGGGAAACTGAGGCCTAAAGAGGTTAGGTGACTTGTCCAAGCAGTAAGTGACAGACAAAGATTCAAACTCAGGTCTGGTGACTCCAAGATCAGCACTCTATGCTTGACTAGGCATATCTTTTACAAAGGTTTTCTTTTTCTTTTCTTTTTTTCTTCTTCCAGTGGAGGCGGGGAAGAGGTGGGAAAGAAAAAAAACAAATGTTCATCAATTGAAAAATAAAATAAATATAAATAAAGTAATAAGCATAAGTAAACTTTAAAAAACAGCCTTCTACACTCAGTCTTCTTTCCACAGCACCACACTACTGCCCTCCCCTAGCCTATCAGTTATCAAGTCTTGCCAGTCTCAAGCAATAGAGCACATTGGAAAGAATGCTGGACCAGGCTTCAGGGGATATGCAGACTCTGGATGAGCCACTTAATTCTCACGTAGCTGGAGCAAGTCACTTTACCGCTCTGGGTCTCAGTTTCCCTCCCTGTAAAATGAGGGAGGTAGACTAGATGAGCTCTGAGGCCCTTCTGGCTCTAAATCCAGGACCTTATGACTTTGCATCTAGCTCTTTCCCTCTATACCCACTGTCACCACTACACAGGCCCTCATTACCACCTGCCTCCCTGTCTTCCACCTTGGTCAGTCAGGTCTTAATTGGAGAACTGTCCTTGGTGCCCATTTTAGAAGCATTAACCTTGATGAAACAGAGCATTGCAGAGAAGGATGAGCCAGGACTGTACAAAGATTAATTGAAAGAACTTGGGATGTTTAGCCTGAAGAAGAGAAGACTTGGGTGAAACTTGAGAGCTGTATTCAAGTATCTGAAGGACCATCATACAGAAGAGGGTTCAGACTTGTTCTACTTGGTCTCAGAGAGAAGAAAGAGAGGCAATGGCTGGGGTGGGTGTGGATGGGGAGTTCCACAGAGGCAGATCTTTAGCCCTGCATAAGGAAAACGTTTTAACAATCAGAGCTGTCCAAATGGGCTGGCTCCAGAGGTGGTGAGTTCCATATCATAGGAAGTCTTCAGAAGCTAGCTAACTAGAAGAATCGATTCAGAGACAGAAGTGATTTTGGAGGTCATCTGGTCTAAAGCCCTCATTTTTTTGCTGAGAAAACTGATGGGAAGTAACATGCCCAAGGTCCCACAGCTACTAAATATTAGATCCAGGACACTTGTACCTAGGCCCTCAGTCACCAAATTCTCTTACTACTTTGTCATGCTTTTCCTCCCTGTCAGAGATGCTGCAGAGGCAATTTCTGTTTAGGTTGGGATGGGACTAGATCACTCTGAAGTCCTTTCCAGCTTGGACATGCTATAATTACTGCACAATTGTCTGCCTTCAGACTCTTCCAACTCCAATTTGTTCTTCACAAGTTCCCAGACTCAGCTCCCATAAGCTCAGATCTGGTCACATTGTTTCTATGCTTCTAGAAGAGGTAACACTTTGTCTCAAAGAGTTTACAATCTAGTTGTCGAGCCATGATCTGCAACACAGAGAGGTCTCCACACAGCACTAACATGTAAAAGCTCTTCCCAAGACACTCAGGACCAAATGCTTTCATTTGGGGCCATTTGGGATCTGATCCATATCAAGGCATAAAATATTGACTAAGTGGCCACCTTGTGTAGAGCTCCAGTGCTAAACCCTGGGATGGGGGCAGAGGGTGCTAAAGGGGTGAGTTAGGAACACAGTATACCCCTCAAAAACCTTACAATCTAGAAGTGGGACAAAACTTAATAAATAAAATACTTAAGATTCCATGAAAAACATGCATCAGAGAAATAACCCAAATATTGTGTGGAAGAGAAGAGGGCATCAAGGAAGGAGTAAGTAATATTTGAATTGGGCTTTAGGAAGCCAACCAGAGGAGGGGAAAGAAAGGCATTCCAAGAACAAGGAATAGTATGAACAAAAGTGGAGATGCTAGGGCGGCTAGCTGGTGTAGTGAATAGAGCCTCAGCCCTGGAGTCAGGAGGACCTGAGTTCAAAATTGGCCTCAGACACTTAACACTTACTAGCTGTGTGACCATGGGCAAGTCACTTGACCCCAATTGCCCTGCCTTCCCCCTCCAAAAAAAGAAAAAGAAAAGTGGAGACACTAGAGAAGGAAGATGCCCAAGATTTGTTAAATAATTTGGTTTGGCCCACAGAGTATATGAAGGGAGTGAGAAAATCTAGAAGGCTAAGGAAGGATCAAAATGCAGAGTGTTAAATTCAGGAATTCTAATTTTTACTCTATAGACAAAAGCAGCTCCCCACCCCCATGGCATGGTCCTTTTCCTCCCCCAATCCAAGCCTTCATCTTTGTTTCTTCATACCCTTCTCTCCAGTCTTTCTTCTTACCAACTGTGTAAGGACACACATATATGTATATGTATAAATACATATATGAATCTGTATGTGTGTATACCTCTGTGTGTGTGTGTGTGTGTGTGTGTGGTTGTTATTTAGTCACTCTTCACTTATGTCCAAATTTTTGTGACCCCATTTGGGATTTTCTTGGCAGAGATATCGAAGTGCTTTTCCATTTCCTTCTCCCTATATATATAGATATAGATATAGAGAGACACACACACATACATATATTGCCAGATATGGATATAGATACAGATACAGATATAGATATAGATACAGATACAGATACAGATATAGATACAGATATAGATATCTATGTCTTCTTGTTTTGTGGATTTGGGAAGCTATGGCCCTAGAATCATAAAAATCTCTAGACCCAAAGGCCATCGTGTTGTTTAGTTGGGTCCAATCATAGACCATACTGTCCATGGGGTTTTCTTGGCAAAGATACCAGAATGGTTTTCCATTTCCTTCTCTAGCAGATGAAGGTAAACAGAGGATAAGTGACTTGCCCAGAATCACATAGCTAGTCAGTGTCTGAGGTCTGATTTGAACTCAGGTCCTCCTGACTCTACCCCAGAGCTCTATTCACCAAGTTGCCTAGCTGCCTCCAGGTGCTTTCTAGTCTCATTCATACTTAAACTCTTTTCTGCAACATACCTGAGAAGTTGCCACCCAGCCTGAATAACTTTGGTGAGGAGGAGCCCCATTTCACTTTTGGACAACTCTAATTGTTAGGAGGTTTTTTTTCCCTATGTAGAGTCAAAATTCTGCCTCTTAGTAACATCATCCCACTGCTCCTAGGTCAGACCTCCAGGGCCAAGGAGGACAAGTCTTCTGACTCCTCTTTCCCGTGATAGCCATTCTGATATTTGAAGGCAGCCAGTACATTTACCCTAAATCTTCTCTTCTCTAGGCTAAACATCTCAGTTCCTGTGATTCATTCTTATACAGCCTAATCTCTACTTCCCTCATCATCCTGGCCATCCTCCCTTTGGATTTTCTCTTGTCAACCTGTGTCTTAAAATGTGCAGCCCAGAACTTAAAACGATCCTCCAGAGATGGTTAAACCAGGGCAGAGTGCTTTGGGACCATCACCTCCCTCATCCTGCAAACTGCCCTTGTCTTAATGCAGCCCAAGATCACATCTGATGTTCTGGCTGACATACAGCATTATTGAAATTCAAGCCACTGTAGGGTAGAGGTTAGGAAGGTGTCCTTGGAACCGAGGTTCAAGCCTTGCCTCTGACTCATACTGGCTGTATGACTCTGAGCAAGTCACTTTACTCCTTTGGGTCCCATACAACTCTGAGACTTTAAGTTGTAGAGAAGGCGCCAAACTGCATCAGTAGAAGATGTTTACTCACCTGGGAGTTCCCTATCCAATGAGATCACAAACTTAGGCAGCATCCCTATGGCTATAGAACTGTTGGCTCAAGCTCAGCTGGAGAACAATTAACATGATGACCTCCATTATGTAAAAGAAAACAACTTTGAAAGGCTTCAGAACTCTCAACACCTCAGTGACCAACAATGGACAGAGGATTGCTAGTGAGGCCTGCATCTCCCCCCTCTCCGCGAAACAGAGGATGCATGAATATATCTTCAGACATGGGGCGGGGAGAGGGTTGGGAGTCTGTGGGAAGGAACAGTGATATAAAAAAGAAAAGAAGAGTGTGTCAATAAAACAAATTTAATGATGTAGGGGGGAAATTGAGCTTGGAGTCCCCTGAAAGTCCCTAGTCTCTTTCCCATGAACTGCTGCCTAGCAAGTAGCCTAGTTGCATTTCAATAGGACCCTCTTGGAGACAGAATGCCTTAACCAAAAAGATAGGTGGGAAATTCCAGAAATTCAGGCAGTTGGTGGGGACAGGCAGATAGGATGAGGGAACGCAAGCAGACAGCCTCCTCCCCATATATGTAGAGGCTAGCTTTGGGTCCAGGAAGAACTCAGAGGCAGAGGGGTCAGTAGAGGAAAGGTCCCTAGATTAGGAATCGAGTCAAGGTTTCAAATTCAGATTTTGCTTTTTTTTTTTTTTTTTTGAGGGAGGAAGATTGGGCAGTTGGGTTAAGTGACTTGCCCAAGGTCACATGGCTAGTTTTTTTTTGTGCTGAGTGTCTGAGGTCAGATTTGAACTCAGGTCTTCCTGACTCCAAGGCCAGTACTCTATTCACTGCACCACCTAGCCACCCCTCAAATTCAGATTTTGAGTCTGTGAGAACACGGGAAAATTGCTGTGTTTTCAGGGCCATAGTTTCTTAAATCCATAAAACAAAAGCACAAGGATAAATGATTTCTAAAGTTCCTTTTCTGTATTCTGGGTGGCTCAGTGGATAGAGTCCTGGACTTAAGAGTCAGAAAGACCTGAGTTTAAACTGTGCCTCAGTCCTTCACTAGCTATGTGACCCTGGGCAAGTCACTGAACCACTGTTTGCCTCAGTTTCCTCATCTTTAAAATGAGGATGTTATAGCATCTACCTCCCAGGATTTTTGTGAGGATCAAATGAGATGATATTTATAAAAGGCTTTGCAAATTTTAAAGTGCTATTGTTGTTATGACATTTTGTGTCCTACAGTCCCATCTGCTTCTACATCTAAGGTCCATTCTAGTTCTGACATTCCATGTTCTAAGGCCCCTCCCAGCTCTGACATCCTGTGTTCTAAGGTCCATCCAGCTCTGACATTTTATGTTCTAAGATTCCTCCCAACTCTGTTATTCTATGTTTTAAGATCCCTCCCAGCACTGACATTCTGTGTTCTAAGGGCCCTCCCAGCTCTGACATTCTGGGTTCTAAGGTTCTTTCCCGTGCTTAAAAAAAAAAAAAAATCTGTATTTGTCCTTGCTGCCAGCCTTCACCAGGCCCTCTCCACATTGGCAGCTGCGCGTGGCTGCTGTCACAAGGCAGGGGCCAGGGAGGGGGAAAAGGGGCGGGGGAGTGGAAGAGGATTTCCCTCTGGTGTTCTGAACCTTTCAGGTGGTGATTGACACATTCTCCCTGACATTTGCTGGGCTGTTCGTCTTTCCTCTGTCTGAGGAGCTGGTGCGGGGGCCTGCTCGTAAACTCCGGGCGCAGCACAGCGCCGGGTGGGCTGGGGGCCCCAGTGGGGAGGCCAGCCCGAGGGCTGATTGATGACCCGTGGATGCTTCCTGATGCCACCAGCGTGTTTTATGATGTCATTAGGAGACTTCAGCCGCATTAAGGAATCCCTCATGACATCATAAAGGACTTGATATTTCGCTAATGTTATTTCGGTGGAGAGGCACGGGGACATTTTATCGTCCCCAACACTCCCCCAAGAATTAGGAGTTGTCTAACAGCATCCAGGAAGAAATGCAAAACTAGTCAAATTCACACTCCCCGGGCGATGGCTGGAGAATGCTAATAGGCCTGCGTTCCTTGGGGCCCAGAGTGGTTTTAGGTGGGAAGCATGATGTGTTTGTCAAAGCGGGCCCAAACAGTCATTCTCCCAGGTCCCTACGCTTCCCGAAACTGGGCACCATTTGCTTTCCAAGTAGCGATGAGTAGCCAGACTAGAAACCAGAAAGCTTGTGCTCTAGTCCTTACTCTGACCATTAACTCATTTTGTGACCTTGGTCAAGACGCTTCATAGCTCCAGGACTCTCGGCAAAGATGTGCAAAGCAGTGTCTCTCGGCATGTCAGGATGACGAGTTCAGGCAGCACCCACCTCCACAAAGAACTCTGCCCTTAAAGTGATCAGTGACCTGTGCTCAGTCTCAACCCTGCCCTCATGTAGGAGTGCATTTCATATGTGGGGTGCAGAACTGGAAGAAACCTCAGAACCAGTCCAGCCCAAGGCTTCTTAACCTTTTATTTTGCCATGATGCCCTCCAGCAGTTTGGTGAAACAGATAGACCCCTTCTCAGAAGAATGCTTTTAAATGTGTAAAAAAAAAAAACAAAACCAACATACAAATTACAAAGGACACTGATTATATTGAAATAGTTCTTACAATCTTCCAACAAAAAAATCACAGATCAAAGATTAAAGGCCCAGATCTAGTCTAACACCCTCATTTCACAGTTGGGGAAACTGAGATCATACCTGTCCAAGGTCATGTAAGTAATAAACAAGAGTTAAGATTTAAAGTTGATATTCTTTCCACTCTAACTCTTGGGGTCAGATTCTTAGGCTCTGGTTCCAGAGAGGCAGGTCTAGTCTTCTGTGCTGCTGTGCCCCAAAGATTCCTGGAGCTGGGGGTGAATAAGAGGAAAAGGAGGGAAAGTTTATGTTTGGGTGTTGTCCACTGATCTATATGTGTCTTAAAGAAGTCCAGGTAATGGTTGTAGCTGCTTGGGTAGCCAGTCAGTGACCTCTGATGAGAAATAGCTCCCAGAATATTCTAGCAGAACTCATTTCTGAAAATAGAATTCCAAGGTCCCCTCCGATACCCTGGTAGTTGTTTAATAAGGAAGATTAACAAAAAAAGGACAATGCCCCTGTGATAGGTATGGTTACATTGTGGGGTGGGAGGAGGAGAGGAAGGGGTGAGACGGTGATTGTTAATTCCTTCCCACCTGCTAAGACTTTCCCTAACAAATTAATGCTCGTTAAATTGAACTGAATTGAATTTTAGTTTATAAAGAAACCCCTCATTATGCAGGCTGAGGCTCCCATCCAGCTCTTCAAAAGTCTCCATTTCTCTGATCATATGGTACTGCAAAGGGCCATGGGTTCTGGTCCCACCTGTTTCCTTTCATATTGTTGAGGTCAGCGATGTCAAACTCAAATAGAAATGAGGACTACAAAATTGTACATGAGGATCCTTGCCAGTCTATATTTACAGAAAACCACACATCAACATTGTCTATGTTTTATTGTATTCTTATTTGTTTTGTTAAATATTTCCCAAGGGGTGGCTAGGTGGCACAGTGAATAGAGCACCAGCCCTGGAGTCAGGAGAACCTGAGTTCAAATCTGACCTCAGACACTTAACACAAAAAACTAGCCATATGACCTTGGGCAAGTCACTTAACCCCAGTTGCCCTATGAAAAAAAAGGCAAAAAAAAAAAGGTTAAATATATATATATATTTCCCAAATTACATTTTAATCTCATTTAACCATACTAAGAAGCTATGGGCTACATGTTTGACAGCCCTGGTCTAGGTGACCTTTACTACATTCACTTCCTATCTCTGGGCCTCAGTTTCCCCATTTGTGAGATGGGAACAATAATCCTGGTTCTTCCCCTTCTCACAGGACTAGTATAAGGACCAGACCTTAGTATATATGGGAAACCCCTTTGAAGAATCGTAAAATATTGTGAAAATGTGAGACTTACTATAATTAGGAATTTTCACTTCAGGGCTGTATCTAAGGAAACAGAAAAAAATGAGACCCATGGATTCAGAGAGGTCAGAAAGCAGTCCTAGTGGGAAAAAGTGGGGAGCCTAGATGGCTGAGGGGAGTCACTGTCACTGACTCGGGTGACCACAGTTAAGTTATCCTCCCCAACCCTCAGTTTCCCCACTTGTAAAATAAAGAGTTTCCTTTAGATGACCTATAAGGTCACTGCTCCTGGAGCCCGTCTGCTGCATCATCTCCCATATTCTACCCCCCACCAAAGAGCCATCCTGCATCCTCTTCTGTTCTTTCCCTACCCGGCTGTATTTCTGCTCTCTGACATCAAAATGTCTAGCACATAGGAGAATAACAAATGCTCATTCAACAGTTGATTGTCTGATGGACCAAAATCTATGGGTCTACATGTGGGAGCCCAAAGGTTCTCTCTAGAGTTAGCTGAAAGGGTGGCTAGGTGGCTCAGTGAATAGAGCACTAGCCCCGGAGTCAGGAGGACCTGAGATCAAATCCAGCCTCAGACACTTAACACTTACTAGCCTTGTGACCTTGGGCAAGTCACTTAACTTGCCCTGCCATCCCCCATCTGAAAAGACAAAAAAACAAACAAAAATAGAGTTAGCTGAAACTGTCTTAGGCTGATAATAGCCATCCAAGGTCAGACTCAATTACTTCCTCCAATCTATGGTCTTTCCTGATCTTCTTAACAGTTAACACTACCTTGCCCCTCCCCACAAAAATGGCCTTGAGTTTATTCCATGTCAGTTTTGTGTTTACTTGGTCACGTACATGTCATGTGCACATGGTAGAATTTAGTTTCTTGAAGGCCTGGTACGATGTTGGGCTCACAGTCCTAAATACATTGTTGAGTTGAATTGAATTAGGATCATAGACTTTAGAGATAGAAGGCACCTTAGAGAGAAAGAGCCCTGGGCCTAGAGTCAAGGAGACCTGAGTTCAAATTTGGGCTCTGACACTGTGTGACCCTGGGCAAGTCACTTCATCTCTAGTTGCCTCACCATCTTCATCCATAAAATGGGCATAATAATAGCACCTACCTCACAGGTTTATTGTGAGGATTAAATGAGATAGTAATACTAAAGTGCTTAGCACAGTGCCTAGAACATAATAAAGCCTATATAAATGTTAACTATCATCATCGTTAGGCAGCTGAGCGCTGTGCCTGGTATCAGGATAACTCATCTTGTTGAGTTCAAATCCAGCCTCAGACACTTACTAGCTGTGTGACCCTGGGCAAGTCACTTACCCCCATTTGCCTCAATTTCCTCATCTGTCAAATGAACTGGAGAAGGAAATGGCCAACCACTCCAGTATCTCTGCCAAGAAAACCCTGAATGGGGTCAGGGAGAGTCACATGACTGAAAAACACTTGAACAACAACAACAAAGAGTGTTATCGCTATTCCCTAATCCGACCTTAATGGAATCATAGAATCCAAACTGGAGGGTCATCATTTTATGGAAACAGAGGCCCAGAGAAGTTAATCAAATTGTCTAAAGTCACACAGGGACGGGGTGGCAGGGGTAGGATTCAAACCCAGGTCTGCTATATCCCCACCCATTGTTTTTTCTCCCTCGTTTTCTTTCCAAACAAGAGAAGAAAGGAGAAGAGCGTGCTGCAGGGACTGGAAAACTGAAGACCAACAGGAAGGGAGGGAGGGGGGAAGGAGGGAGACACGGGAAGAGGAAGGGAGAGCAGGGAAGAGCATGAAGAGACATTAAAGGCAGAGAATTCTCAGCCATCAGTCAGGGCATGGCAGCCAGCCAGGGAAGCACTCAGAGGCTCACCGGCCAGAGCAGCACCACACCGCTGCCTCCCAAGCCTCAGAAAGTGCAATATTTGTCTAGAAACAGCATAATTTGCCATCCAGAAAATTAAGTGCTATTAGAAGCATTGTAGAGGGATCCATCTTTAGATCTGAAAATGTCTGAGGGGAAGCACTACCCATTCTGGGACTTTCAGGGCTTCCTGAAGTTTTCTTGGTCCAGGCCAAGGGTAGCAGCCCTTCCTTTTAGCCCACAGAGTGCAACCACCTTCCGCCTGCCTTGATCACTGGAAATAATTGTAGTTAGACTCCCAGAGCCTTGCTCCTACAGAGATCTCAGGGCACTAGAAAAATGAGAGGATGGAGAGAATTGGGGAGGCAGCCTGACAGAGCAGAAAGAGCATTAGATTAGGCATCAGAGGAATAAGCTTCCAATCCTGGGTCTGCCACTTACTAAGTGACCTTGGTTAAGTCATTTCACTTTCTAGACTCCAGTTTCTTCATCTGTAAAATGAGGTTCCTTCTAACTTTAAATCTGTGATCCTGTAATTTGTTCCATGATCCAACACAAAGTCTCCTACCCTCAATAGTTGTTGTTATCGTTGTTTGGTCATTTCAGTCATGTGTGACTCTTCATGACCCCATTGGGGGTTTTCTTAGGAAAGATACCGGAGTGGTTTGCCAGTTCCTGCTCCAGCTCATTTTACAGGTAGGGAAACTGAGGCAAACAGGGTTAAGTGACTTACCCAGGGTCACAAAGCTTGTAAGTGTCTGAGGCAGGATTTGAACTCACCAATTGAGTTTTCCTGAGTCCAGGCCCAGCCCGCTGGGCACTATGGCACCATCTAGCTGCCTGGTAGTACTTTGGCTCTAACCTAAATCCCTCATGTTGTATCTCATCTTAGAACCTTCTTACCCTTGGTTCCCTCCTCCATAAAATGAGGATTTGGAATCAGAAGATTTGAGTTCTAATTCTGGCTCCACTTATTATATGTTTACCTTGACCCAGGCAGCACAGGACAGGGGCAGGGGCCAGGGGGGTTTTTGCCCTGCCAGAGGAGGAAAGACAAATCCAAGAGAAACAAGAAGGAATGCTCAAGACTGAGAGACTATGGGGGGATGGAAGGAAGGAGAAGAAGAAAGAGAGAAGAGAGAAACTGAGGAAAAGGGAAGAGGAGAGGGAGAAAGGGGAGAAAAGGATGGTGCTACAAGGAGGAATTCTTATAATATATGGATATGGCAAATTCTGTTGTTGGCAAAACTGGGGAATAGGGGGCCGATGGTTAAGGGTGGAGGAAGAGGAAAGTTAGGTGCATTTGTCCTGGGAGAGGAGGCAGCTCAGCCCCCAGAGAGTGGGAGCCCTTTAACTTCCCAGGATCCACCAAATCCTGGTTGCAGGCAAAGTGAAGGGAAAGGGGGACATCAAGAGAGGCAGTACCCTAAGAACTACAGCTGAATTAAGATGGGAGGGTGGTGGGCTACAATTGGAGGACTATATGGGAATCATGCCCCACTTGGATGTGGGCACCCTGAGGTAAAACCCCAAATACCCCTGCATTAGCTACAGAAGGAGAGAAAGAGAGAGTAAGAAAAGGAGAGAGAGGGGGAGTAGAAAAGATGGAGGAGACACTTCCTCCCTCGGCTCCCAAAGAGCCCTGCTGCAGGTGGGATGAGATTCGGAGGTGAGAAAGAGCAAGGTAAGCAGTTGGATGTGCCCTCTGACTCAGACTGTCCTGTGGCTAGTACCAGGTTCAAAGATTCCACCTGGGAAAGCGCAGGAATGAAATAGATTGTCCCAGAGATGGGGGCCTTTAGAACGTACAATTCCCATTAGAACATGAGCAGGTCCTTGAGAGCAAAGGACTAGACAGATTTTTTTTGTCTTTCTGTTTATCTGCAGCACTTAGCAGAATGCCTGACATGGAGCTCTTAGCAAATACTTGCTGGCTGACAATGAAAGCCCATGACTCTCAGTTTGTCAGCTGCCTCTTCTGTTTCAAAATGAGCATGAAAAACCAGTCAATACCAAGGTTTCTTGAAAGAACTAGAGATGTTTCATCTGCAAAAGAAAATAGCATCTTTCCTTACACGTATAAATTTGTGACATTTCTAAAATGCTTTTCTTCCCGCACCACAATTCTGAAAGATAGATATTTGAAACATGATTATTTGTCCCAATTTACCAAAGAAGTCATTGAAAAGTGGAAGAGGTGAAGTCACTTAAACATAGGCACACATCTTATAAGTCAGTGGTTCTCAACCTTCCTAATGCTGCAACCCTTTAATACATCTCCTCATGTTGTGCTGACCCCCAACCATAAAATTATTTTCGTTGCTAATTCATAACTCTAATTTTGCTACTGTTATGAATTGTAATGTAAATATCTGATATGCAGGATGTATTTTCATTGTTACAAATTGAACATAACCCACAGGTTGAGAACTGCTGTTATAAATGGAGTGTTGGGAAGGAAACCTATAGATGCCAGATCTATCACCCCTAAGTCTTCTGCCTGGCATTTAAAGCCTGGCCCTCAAGGTCCTACCTTCCCCACATTTCTATACCTGCCAACCCCTAAACCAACCCCAGCCTTCTTGCTTCATCTCCTGACTGCTTTGCCAGGAACTGTCCTCCGTGCCTAAAATGTTCTACCTTCTCCCTTCTTCCCAGGCTTCCTTCAAGGCTCAGCTCAAATCCTACCATCTACAGGAGGTTTTTCCCAGGCCCCCCAGCTGCTAGTGCCTCACTCTTTTACATTATTTTCATCTACACTGTATATATCTTGCATGTACCTAGTTATTTACAAATCATCTCCCTTCCCCTTAGAATGTAAGCTCTCTGAAGGCAAGGACTTTTTTTTTTTTTGCTTTAAATGTATCCCAACACTTTAGCATAGTGCCTAGTACATAATAAGAACTTAATAAGTGCTCAGGAAGATCTGAATTCAAATTTGACCTTGACACTCACTAGCTGGATGACCCTGGGCGAGTCATATAACCTCTCTCTGCCTCAGTTTCCAGAACTATAACATGGAAGTAAGATAGCTCCTACCTCCCAAGGTTGTTGTGAAGATCAAATAAGATAATCCTTGTAAAGTGCTTAGCACAGTGCCTGGCACATAGGATGGACTTTTAAAATGCTTGTTCCTTCTCCCTCCCAAGATGAAACTAAGATTTATGGGAAGGAAGGGAGGACACATGATAACTGCCTTCACATATCTGAACTATTAATTGAATCCATGGTGGGAGAAGGGAGCATGGCCTCATGGAAAGGGGGCTAGATTTGGAAATCTAAATCAGTCTAAGTTTGTCTTGTGATACTTCATAGCTCTGTGATTTGGGACAAGTCACTTCTCTGATCACCAGTCTCCCCATCTGTAAAATGGGGATGCTGATATTCTTCATAGTTATCCCCACAGGGATGTTTCAAGGAAAGTGCTTTGCCAGCATTGAAGTCCTAGAGAAAGGTGACAGCACTCTTAGCTCTAGAGAATGGGGAATGTACAGAGGGCAAAGAGAGCCTTAGCTCCATAGAAGGAAGAGCCACATTAAGATCTTGAGGTCTTCCAGCAGACCCCAGATGACTATTCGTGAGGTAAGCGATATGGGGTGACTCCTTCATTGTGTGGGTTAAACTGGCTGGCTGCTGAGGCCCTTTTTGACTCTCAAATTCTGTGATTTTAAACTCTAATGCTCAGAGTTATTGTCCAGCAATAGAATAAGCTAGCCCTCATGAGATAATGAGCCCCTCATCCCTGCAGATAATCAAGTAGAGGCACGATGATCCACTCACTCCCACCCTCTTCTTTTACACCTCATCCTCTCTTGCCTCTATACTCTGCTCCCTGAGGAATCCTCTAGGAAGGATGCCTGTGTGAGGTCTAAGGATGGACATCAGAGGTGCTGCCCAGCTCCAGGATTCCCTGTTTCAGGTCCTGGAAGAGCAGAGCATCTCCCCAGGGTTTCCGTGCCCTCCTCACCTCTTTCAGCTCTGACTTCTCACCCCCGCTGAGGAGGAGACAGCTCAGGCGCCCTATTTACCATTGTCTCTGGAACATGAGCTGTCACCAGCCCACCTCTCCTGACTGTCTTGCCAGATTCCTTCTGGGATCAAAACCCCGCAGATACCGCCTCTGGAACACAGCTTCCTGCTCCCCTCACCACCATCACCCCAGCCCTCAGCCTCCCCCCACATTCCCTACTGTCAGACTTCTCCAGTCACCTCAGGGGAGGTGCCTCCTACTATTCCTGCTGCCCTCCACACAGAGAGGGAAGAAATCTCAAGTTCTTGTGAAGAAGGGGCAGTGAGGATAATTCAAAGACAATGCCAAGAACCTTCAGGCGCCTTTTGAGACCATGTAATTCAGAAGTTCCTCATCTAGAGTCTGTGGATAGATCTCAGGGGTGCTGGAAACTTGGATGGGGAAAAAAAAACCAGTATCTTTATTTTCACTAACTAAATGAAATTTAGTACTTTCTTTAATTATTTAAAAACAATCCTGGATGGTGGTCCTTGGACTTCACCATTCTGCCAAAGGGGTTCCTTGCCACAAAAAAAGATCAAGAACCTCTTATCTAGTACAGACCTCTACTTACACAGCTGAGAAAATGGAGGCTTAGAGAGGGAAAGGATTTACCCAAGGTCATACTGCCAGTTGGTAAGAGGCAGGATTCAAAGGCAGGTCTTCTGGTTTACAAGTCCTAGACTTGTAGCAATACGCCACTTGGACCTGACAACATCTGCAGGGGGGGTTAGGTAGACCCGCGCCTCTGCTTAACCACATTCAACAATAATCACAGCTCGCTATAAAGCTTTATGATGTACAATTGCCCAATAGGCAATTTGTTTACCACTGCCCTCATCACTTCTCATCTAGATTATTACAACAGCTAAGTGGTCTCCCTCTTTCTAGTCTCTTTCCCTCTTTTCATCCTCCTTCCAGCCCTTCTGAAAGCACAGGCATGACCTCATCAGTCTCCTTCAGAACCTTCAGGGGCTCCCTATCACCTCTAGGATAACAGACAAAACCTGTCTGCTTGGCATTTAAAGTCCTTCACAGTCTGTCTCTTACCTACCTTTGCATCCTTATTCCAGGTTACTCTCCTTCACATAATACTCCAGCCAAACTGGTCCCCATGCTTGCTTGCTATTCTCTGAACTCAGAATCCTAACCCCCTCCTCCAAACTTTTGCATAGGCTGTACCCCCTGCCTGTGATGCATTTTCTCCTAACAAGTGACTCTCAGAAACCTTCATTTCCTTCAAGGTTCAGATGTCACCTCCTACACAAGGACTGGCCTGATCCCTCAAGCTGTTAGAATTCTTCCCCCATACTCAAATAATCTTACATGCACTTACCTGTTTACATATTGTATCTCCTAATAGAATCTAAGCTCTTTGAAGACAGAGACCAGTCTTTGCTTCTTTGTCTTTATATTTGCCTTCCTAGGACCTAGAACATGGTTGGGACTGAAAAATTCTTTTTTTTTTAAATTTACTCATTTACTTTTAATTTACAAGATTCAGTTCCACAATCACTTGAGTTTCAGATTTTCTCCCCTCCCTTCCCCCCCCCCATGGTGGCGTGCAGTCATGTATAGGATCTGCAAATACTTTCACTTTGTACAATAGTTTGGTCATATAGAAGGGTTGTAACCAATGAGTGATCACTGGGAAAAGAAAAAAAAAAAAGCAAAACCAGACATGAAGGGACTTAAAAATTCTTATTGAATTGAATTTCTTCCCAACAGTCCTGTGAGGTAGACAATGCAGGGATTATTATACCCATTTCATCAGAGAGAAGATTGAGAGGGGACCGAGAGATAGAGAGACAGAGATAGACAGAGACAAAAACAGGTAGACAGAGAGTAACAGAGACAGAGAGACAGAAACAGACAGATAATATGAGACAGAACCAGACAGCAACACATGCAGAGAAACAGTAAGAGAGAGCTACAGACAAACCCACAGAGACAGAGACAGGGACAGGCAGAGAGGGGAAGGACTGGCCCCAGGTCACAAGCCTGACAAGAGTAAGAGCTGAGATTCAAACCCAGGACTTCTGACTCTGACTGCAGTGGCCTTTCAGTCAGCCAGTCAAGGAACATTTATTGGTTGGGGTCTATTGTGAACACAGAAATGTGTTAGGGCACTGTGAGAGGAGAAAAAGACGAAATCAATTAATAAGCATTTATTAAGTACCTACTATTTCCAGGCATTGTAGAGAAAGCGGAGGCAGAAAGGAATAAACATTGATATTGTGCCTACCATATGCCCGGCACTTTGCAAATATTACCTCATCTGATCCTCACAACAACCCTGTAAGATAGGACACATTATTATCTTCATTTTACATATGAGGAAACTGAGGGAAACAAAAGTTAAGTGACTTGCCCAGGGTCATATGTCTAAAATGTGTCTGAGGCTGAATTTGAACTTCAGTCTTCCTGACTCCAGGTTCAGTGGTCTATCCACTGTGCCACCTAATTGCACCATGGGCTAAATGCCAGAGGTACAAAGACAGAAATGGAACAGGCCCTGTCCTCAGGAAATTTGCATTCCACAAAGGAGGCAAACTTGGAGTCTCAGAGGCAGGGGTCACTAGAATATCCAAAGGCTTGGCTTGCAAATACCTTGGATTTCCCACTTCCTCTCAAACCAGAAGTAACAAAATAAACCCTCCTTCACAGATTGGCTGACCGTTTCCGGGCTTCAGAATGGAAAACAAGGTCCTTGGGGCTCATATAATAATAGCTCACATTTATGTAGCCCACTCTCCCAGCTACGCACTCTTTATGAGTGTCATCTGTATACAAACTGAAGGCCTCTTAGTAGGGAACAAGCATGATTTTGAAAGTAATATTCAACCATGGATTACATCTTCACCATTTCATAATTAACTAAATGTTATAGCAGATAGAAGATCCCCGTGTGCTTGTCGTCTGTTGATTGTTTAAAACATAAAAATAAAAAGGCATGTGATTCAGTAGAGCAAACCACCGCTTCATCGCTCTCTTGCAATAAGGTGTCTCCCATACATACATCAAGATCATTCAAGGCTCCTTGAAAGATGTTAACAACAGAATAATAATAGCTCTCATTTGCATAGAACTTTAAAGTTTGCAAAACATTTTACATGTATTATCTCATTTGATCCTCACAACAACCCCCATTGAGGCAGGTGCTGTTACTACTCCCATTCTGCAGACTGGGAAATTGAAGTTCAGAGAGGTCAAGTGACTTGCCCAGGGTCAACCAAGTGTCTGAGGCAGGATTCTTGACTCTTGAGTCCAATCCTCTATCCACTAAGTCACCTGGCTACTCATTCAATGCCCTTCTGATAATAAACACCAGATGAAGATCAGATAGATGGTCACCAAAGGTACTGGCCCCTGGCAATGGGGGTGACTGAGTTCAGGGTCCAGATTGAAGAGGGATTCCCTATACATGGAGAGTCTTCCAGATGCTAATTAGCAGATGGACGAGCTGCTTGGATAAAGCCCCTGGACATTTCCAGAGCCTCCTGGCAAGAGAGATCTGTAAAGACTCAAAGGAATTAGACCTGACCATCCACACAGAAAAGATTAAGCAGTAGGTGAAGACTATCTACGGACCAGATTTCAGCATGCATTTGGATGGGGACCCTATAGAATCTGCCCAACAGTAGATGTGTCTGGGCTAGACAATAGAGATGAACGGCATGAATGGAGTCCAGAACTGAACAGAAAGAGGAGAGCAGGCTGAATTGCCTTGGGGAAATTATAAGGTTCCTTTATTAACTCCCCAAGTTTCCCATGAAAGTAAAGCCCTCTCTTATCAATGCTAACATTCTACTGGTATGGTTATAAGGCACTGAGACATGGAACACAAGTGCCTCTGAAGAATAAAAAAGGAGCATCACACAGCAGGCCATGGAGAGATACATGGTGGGCACGAGCACACTGCACCATATGGATCAACCAGGAACTCCAAAGAGAAGGAGGAGCAGTAGAATAGAAGAGGAGATGGTCTGGTCATGTGGCGAGAGAGGGACGGCAGGTGGACAAACAAGGTGCCTCACAGGTACATTTGCGATGTCAAGGAAAACTTGAATGCAGGTCTGATAACCCCAACTTTGTATATCACATTGTCTGCCTGTTTCTGTCTCTGTTTCTATGTGTCTGTCTGTCTCTGTCTCTTTCTTGCTGTCTCTCTCTTTTATCTCTCCTCTCACTCTGTCTCTGTCTCTGGGTCTGCCTCTCTCTCTCCCTGTCTCTTCTCTTATTCTCTCTTTGTTTCTCTGTCTCTTTCTCTCACTTTCTATCCATCTCTCTCTCTGTCTCTGTCTCTCTCCCTCTCTCTCTCTCTCTCTCTCTCTCTCTCTCTCTCTCTCTCTCTCTCTCTCTCTGTCTGTCTTGTTCTCATTCAAGCAACCCACCAGCCCAGAGTCAGTCTCTCCCAGGAGCAGGGATTATGGCATGTGCCACCACGCCCAGCATTTGGGCCCTTTCTGTTTCTCCAGCTCTTAACACAGTGTCTGGCACATAATAAGCACTTAATAAATGCTGATTAACTAGCAGACTAGAAGAGGGATTCTCTATATATGGTGACCACTCTTGTTCTCAAATGCCATTGCCTGTCAATCACCCTTACCCCCTACCCACCTAACTAAGAACTAAATGTTGAAGTGCCAGGGGCCAATGTGGATTTTTCCCCTTGAGTACATTTCGATGGAATTTTTTTTCCCACAGACTGATTTCATTCAGGCAAGGTTTAGTTAGATGGGAATTTCTGAGAAGCTGGGGTGGATGCCAAGAAGCCTGTCGGGAATTGGGAAGTACCCTACAATGGCTTGTCTCAGGGCCATCACTAGGTGGGGGATCTTTCTGCCCCCCTCAATGGCAGAGCCAAATAATGCCAGCGCCTGTAATAAGTGTCAAGATCACTGGAAGAAATGGGTGCTGCCATATTGAAGAAGCCCAGGGATGGTGAAGCCTCATGATCCAAACCATCATGAGGCTCCATGTCTCACCAAGAACCAAGAAAGGGCCACTGGATTTGATGATAACAGAAAAAGAACAGCATCTGTTTCATTTGGCCCCAGTGGACCTATAGGGGGATTGGGAGTTTTAGCTAGGCAGATTTAGGCCCAGCAATAAGAAAAGTACTCCCAACAATCAAAGCTATTTAGCTATCCAGTTGATTGCTGCAGAAAGGAGTGAGCTTCCCACCACTGAAGGTTTCAAGTGGAGGCTGAGGATGTGAAAATCATGCTTAATTGGGAAAATTGGACTAGACACCCTAAGGTCCCTTCCAGCTCTGCAACTCTGTGATACGGTATCATGAAAATACTTTATCATAGACTAGCTAATCAGGGAGGGTATGGAAAGAGTGGGACAGTCAGTCAATCATCTAGCATTTATTAAGTGCCTACTGTGTACCAGGCCCTGTGCTAAGTACCAAGACAGTGACAGAGAACAGGGAAATTTTGATTCAAGTGGTGGGGATAGGCAAAGGGAAATTCACTCATGGAGGAGAAATGTGGAAATGCCCAGAGATAGGGGTCCTAGTCATTTGGGATTATAGTGAGCAGGGTGTTGAATAACAAAAACTAAGAAGCATTATGTCTAGTACAGTTGTTGAGAGAGACAAGAGAGACAGAGAGAGAGGAGAGAAAGACAGAGAGACAGATAGAGAGAAAGAGAGAGGAGAGTCAGAGACAGAGAAGGAGAGACAGAGAGACAGAGAGGAGGGAGAGAGGACAGAGACAGAGACAGAGACAGAGACAGAGAGAGGAGAAAGACAGAGAGAGAGGAGAGAGACAGAGAGAAGAGAGAGAGAGGATGTGTGCTCACATCTAAGCTCGCTGCTTCTTGCAGCCTATGTGGTTTGGGCAACTCACTTAAACTCTCTGAAGCTTCAGTTTCCTCATCTGTAAAATGAGAAAAGAGATCATCACAGAATCCTCCATTTAGATCTGGAAGGAACCTTGGATGTCAACTGGTCCAAACTCTTAGATTTACAGATGAGGAAACTGAGGGAAAAAAAGGTTAAGTGATTTGTGTAAGGTCACACAGGTATTAAGTGACACAGCAAGACCTGAGTCCAAGCCCTCTGACTCTAACTCCAGACCACCTCAAAAGTTTCTTCCAGATTTAAATCTATGACCCTGTGATCCCCATGAAGGACACTGGAGTAAGTTTAAATAAGAAAAAAGGTCCCTTGCCAGAAAGAGATAACAAATCTAGAAGTTCAAATGCAGCCTCAGACACTTACTAGTTGTGTGACCCTGGGCAAGTCACTTAACTTCTGTCTGCCTCAGTTTTTTAACCTGAAAAATGGGGATACTGATAGCACCTACCTCCCAGAGATGTTATACAGATTTAAGTTAGATAGTGTCTGTAGAGTGCTATGTGAATGTTGTTGATGATGTTGTTGTTACTAAGGGACAAAACACCAATACAGATATCTGCAATATACATAACACGATCAGCACCCTTGAGAGTTACCAGCAGTGTTCTATAACAAGAGGATAAAGTCTACCGTCAGGGAAGACATCCTCCTGCATCTTGGAAGGGGGAAGGTCCCAAAGAGCCTAAGGGACATCATAGTCAAATTTTCCCTGCCCCACCATTTGGCTACAGACCAGACTAGGGGTACCAAAGGCAGGTGGGTCAGGCCAGAGCTGAGGCGTCCCTGAAGATGCAGTCATGCTGGGTCATGCATGGAAGAGCCCTGAGGGGGCTATCAGATGAGGAGCATCGAATCAGATGGCAAGGGTGGGGCCTTCCCCCTCCCTGCCTGTCACTCTCCCCCTTCTCCAGGCTCAGATGCCAAATGAGCTCTCTGGCCCATGGCTCTGCAGGAGGTCCCACAACCCAGGAGCTGCTAGAGGCATCTGGCGGCTGCTGGAGCACAGCTGGGAGGGAGCGTCTTGAAAAGGAAGGAGGAAAGGTCACGGGCTTCAGTGCCCAGCTGCTGAGGGAGATTATTCAAATGGGATGGTGAAAGCTTCATCTTTAATTGATAGAGCTCTGGGAGCCAGTTAAGCAGAAGTTAACACCTGGCAGGGGTGGGAATCTCCTACCTGGACAGGTGAGGCAGGCAAAAAGAGGGCTGGGAAATATTGGATTTTAGCACTTCCAGGACAAAACCCAATTGTTCTTCAGCTCCACAAAACCTAGGCTATCCTATATGGGGAAATAAGGGGCAGAGCCCTGGACCAAGGGTCCTGAGTTTCTAGTCTCACTCCTAATCCCATAGCTTTGACTTCTGGTGCTCTGTCTTCTTATCTACAAAATGAAAGAGTTGCCAAGGATGTAAAAGACAAAGAGAAAGGCCACAAATATACCAATATTCATAACAGCACTTTTTCTTGTAGGAAAAAAAATGGAAACAAAAGGGAAGTCCATCAGTCGGGGAATGACTGAACAAAAATATGGATTTAATGGAAGATTATTGTGCCATAAGGAAAGATGAGTATATGGAATTGGGAGAAGCATGAGAAGACTCATATGAACCAATACAGAGTGAAGTGAGCAGAACCAAGAGAACATTGTACACAGTAACAGCCACATTGTGCGATGACCAACTTTGATAAACTTGACTCTTTTCAGCAATACAATGATCCAAGACAATTCCAAAAGACTCATGATGGAAAATGCCGTCCACATCCAGAGAAAGAACTATGGAGTCTGAAGGCATTTTTTTTTCTTTCTCATGAATTTTCCTTTTTGTTCTCATTCTTCTTTCACAACATGACCAATGTGGAAACATGCTTAAAATGATTGTATGTGGATAGCCTATATCAGATTGCATGGCATCTTGGGGAAGGGGAAATTTTAGAACTCAAAATCTTAGAAAAGTGAATGTTAAAAACTAAAAATAACTAAAAAGAAAAGATGAGCGTATGGAATTGGGAGAAGCATGAGAAGACTCATATAAATTGATGCAGAGTGAAGTGAGCACCACCAAGAGAAAAATATACGACATGACTGTAGTAAGATGAATAAAAACAGGACTGATAGGCAGCCAAACTCAATTAAGGGGAATGACCACTATTGGCCCTAGAGGACTGATGATGAAAAACTTACCTCCTCAGTTCAGTGGAGAGGTGGGGGGCATACACTGTTTGGATAAGGTCTCTAAGCATACTGGTTTGTTGGTCTATTCTGCCCTGTTACAAAGGAGGGTTCAGTGGTGGAGGGGAATATTAGAAAAGAGATATGTGAACAAAGGTCGTCAACTAAACCCTTCAGTGAAATACAATGAAGGGATGGGACTTGATCCCTAACGTCCACTCTAGTTCTAATAATCTCAAAATAAATACAAGAGAACAGCTTTAGAACCAACTGTCACAGAACTGTGAAATCTCCCAGGTCATCTAATTCAGAACTAGAAAGAAAGGGTCTTGGAACTCACCTCAACAAAATTACGTAGCTCATCTAGTCTATCCCAGCCTGACCCAAAATCTCCTACAACATCCAATTTAAAAAGCATACCATGACGGGAAACTCACTTTTAGTGAAATGAATAGGGAGGAAACACGTTCAGCTCTGGTTTTGTGATGACATTTTAGAAGCTAGGCAAGAGAATTATTGGAAAAAGAAGACGCTGGAGGCAGGGAGCCCAATTAGGAGACAGTTCCAATAGTCCAAACAATGGCTATTTGTACATTTATCTGTAGGCTTAGAGTATGAGGTCTTCTAGTCTGGTTGGATAGAAGAGAACATTTTCTCAATTTACGAATGGGGAAAGGGAGGGTAAGTGAATTACCCCCAACGTCACTCATCCAGTAAATGGCAAAAACCAAGACAGTAGTTTATTAGTTCATTGGAGAAATGTGATTTAGCACCATGTACCAGGTTCTGTGCATAGTATTGGTGTATTAAAAGAAAAGCATATGCTCATACACAGATAGAAGGTATATTTGCACACATATACTACACACATCTAGTACACCCACACGCACACAGTCTAACCTCACAGGCCTAGGCTGACTTGTCCAGACTCTGAGGTCAGGTGCCTGGATACCTAGCCTGCCTGCTCTCAGTCCATTCAAGGCTTCCCTCCTCCCCCTGGCATGCACAAACACCCAGAAACAGAGATGAGTCTCAGCTTCTCTCCTGTGCCCAAGCAGGGCTCCCCCACCTGCAGGCCCACACCCGCCCATTGGCCCAGGACCCCAGCCCCAGGCTGGTGTTAGCCTGCTCTCCTGATCTTCCTGGCTTGGTGAGCTCAGACCCAGCCAACTTTCACACCCAGATGTGGATCAGGGCCAGCCTGAGGCTTGTACCAGCCTGACAGAGGTGTGAACAGAGCAAGGGAAAAGCAAGAAATTCCTTCTATAGGAGTGAAAGCTAAGCATCCCTAGCTGGGCGGTCCCAGCAGCCAGGCCACTCCAGTGCAGTCCTAGGCATCATGGGAATGACCTTAGGCTGGGCTAGGCTACACGGCCTAGAATATGTGGGCAGGGACCAGTACTGACAGTTTGCCGAAAGTGCTCATTGGCTTCCCCTCATCAACATAAGTATATTGCCTTCCCCTCTCCTCCTCCTAACTCTCCCTGCCCTCCCCAACAGGACAGAGGCAAGGCCATGTGACTGCCTGCTCGGTGCAAAGGAGCCAGGTGAGGTCTTTGTTGGGGCCTCCAGATATGGGAGCTAGAGGCCCAGAGCGACTCCCAAGGCCTATCAGCCTCAGCCTGCTGCCTAGGAAAGGCAGTCTGGAGATGAAATGTCAGGTCCCAGCAACTCAGGGGCCTTGGTGACACTGAGTGACTTGCCCAAGGTCACACACATAGTAAAGTGTCAAAGTCAGAACTCAAATCAAGGATCTTTTGATTCTAAATCCAATGTGCTTTCTATTACAATCGATCAACAGGCATATATTAAGCTCTTACTATGAAGCAGGTATTTTTCTAAGTGTTGGGGACACAAAGAAAGGCAAAACCCACGTCCCTTCCCTCAGACAGCTTCATTCTAATGGGGGGGACAACATGCCAACAGCTAGGTACATACAAGACATATACAGTGTAAATGGAAGGCAAATGGACTCGTGTAAATGCCCTCAGAGGCAAGGGCAACTGGCAAAGGCTCCTTGCTGAGTAAGATTTGAGCTGACTTTTATGGACAGTTGTAGAAGCCAGGAGGAAAGGTGAAGAGGGGCAACACTCCAGGAGAAGGGTACTGAGTCCTGAAGCAGACAGTTATCTACAAAAAGGGAAGGAAAGACACATTCATAAAACACCCACTGTGTGCCAGGCATTGTGCTCGACAGCACAACGATCATCTCAGGTGACTGATATAGAAAGGATGGCAAGAAGACCATTGTCACTGGATGGAGGAGAACATGGAAGGGAGTTAAGACTTCTTTGTTGAAAGCAGTGTGAGACTGGTAAGACAGGAAGGGGACAGCTTCATGGAGGACTCTGACATTCAGAGGATTTCATATTTGACCCTGGAAGTATTAGGAACCCCTAGAATTTATTGAGTTGGGAGAGATAGGGTTAGCATGATCAGATTGGCATGTTTGGAAGATCACTTCGGCATCTCAGTGGAAGTGGACTGGACCAAGGAGACATGTGCAGGAAAACCAGCTAGCAAGCAGGTTATTGCAGTAGCCCAGGAGTGAGGGGATGAAGGGGACAAGAGAAGGTAGAAATGATAGGACAACTTAGCAACAGATAAGATATATGGGGTGAGTTCAAGAGAGGAGTCAGTGATGATGCCAAGGTTGCACCTACCTAATGCTTCCCCTTCCCCCTCCAGGACTCAGTTTTCTTATCTGTAAAAGGAGAGTATTGGGTTAGCTGCCATCCCATTCAATCACAAAAGTTTTCCCAATTCTGATTTCCAATTTGCTAAGGTCTCTCCTTATACTCATTCTACAGTCTCTATTCTGAGGTCCTCTGCAGGGTTAACATTCTATGTTCCATGTGTTCTAAGGTTCCCTCTGCCTCTAATATTCTATGTTCTAAGGTTCCTTCCAGGTCTAACATTCTGTGCTCTAGGAGTCCCCAGTGAAGGGCAGCTACCAGGCCACCAGGAAGACCTCAGGTGGTGATTACTGGATGAGATGATGTCAGGTAGGAAGGAGCCAATCCCCAGCTTCAGCTGCATCGCTAGCACCTCAGAAAGCAGAGGGGATTGGTTTCACTAATTGGTTTGAATAATTCTTTTGACCCTAATTAGCTGCCTGTAATGTCCCATTTGCATATAAGAAAAGCCTGTCCATTTGCATATTTGTAAATCAGGAGGGTTTGTTGCCCAGCAGGCTCTGGCAAGACTGGTGCCTGGGAGCTGCCCCATGATGGGGGTGACTGGCTCAGGGCCAGGGAGGCTGCAGGCACCTTCCCCTGCGGCCAAGGGGGGCAGCCCCACTGAGCCACCGGGAAGGAAGAATGGGTTAATTACAGGTCATGTTGGATGGAGGAGGGAGCCTGGAGCTGCTATTTTGATGGAGACAGAAAGAAGGGGAAAATAAAAAGGGATTTCAGGACGCTCTGTGCTGGGAGACCTTCTGTTCACGTTCTCAGACTCTATCTGCAAACATTTGGAAGCAGGGAAATTAGTTCTCAGTAAGACGGGGAAGGGTGGGAGCTGAGGGTGAGCGCATACAAGTACAAACCGAAGTACAGACAGACACCCCCGGGAGGCACATTTACCTGATACAAAGAGAGAGAGAGAGACCTACCACCACCCCCAACACCCAGCTCAAATCTTCCTTCCACTACTTGCGCTTTCCACACCGCGCACACGAGCACACGGACCTCTGGTGATCCTGAGCGGCACACTCAGGCTTGCACACATCCACAGACTCACACTTGCAGAGGTCCAGGCTCACAGACCCGCACAGATCAACACGCATTCAACTTAAATAAACATAGATTAAATTCCACTGCATGCACAGCCTGAGCTTAGCACTGGAGAAATACAAAGTGTCCCTAAGACACAGTCCCTTCTGTCCCTTCTAATGGGGACAATAAGACAGATAACTATAACATACAGCATCCCATGGGTACCTTAGGCAACAAAAGTGCTATAACAAGACCTGAGGCAGGGCTTTGCTGGAAGCGCCCTCAGCCTCCTGGAAGCCAGTTGTTAAATTTTTACACCTTGGAAATCAAAGGCTACAAATCAAGGCTTGATTTACTGTTTTATTGATTGTCTGGACTTCAAAGAATGATGGAGAAAGTGTATACAATGCAGATTAAAGGTAAAGCAAGTGTTTTCAGAGAGCTTGTTGTTAGTTTTACCAGCATGCCCTTGCCTGAGAAAGAATGCACAGACCAAGGAGAGCCGGGAAGATTTCACCAAGTAAAGGCTCCTGAACCAGGCCTTTAAAAATAAAGGTTGTGTTATCTAGGTAGAGAGGCGACGGGGGCCGTGTATCTGGCAATAACTCCACTCCTGCTGTTGCTGCTCTGGGGTCTTCCTTCTTTCCCATACTGTTACCTTTGGGGGAAAAATGAGTACAACATTGCTCTCCTTCCATAGTCCCCATGAGTCAGTCAGTAAACAAAAACTCGTCAAGTGCCTATGATGTACCGAGCGCTGTGCCAATGATACAAAGAAAGGCAAAAACACAGACCCTGCCCTCAAGGAGCTCCCATTCTAATGGGGAGAAAACACAGAAACACCTGTGTACATACATGATACAAGGCTTGTCAGGAAGCAGGTGGAGTCACTTAGCCCCTGTATGAAGAGACCCGGGCGTCAGGGCTCATTGACTGTGGACTGGATTCCCCAAGGGCTCAGGTCAATAAGATCAAGTCTTTGACCCCAGCATCATGCTTGGTGCGTGCCCAGGGCCTGGGAGAAGGACATCAGACCCTACCTCATACCCACAACAGCCTTGAAGGTCAGGCAAAATGGGACCTCCATACCTCACATCTGCTTTACCCTGATGCCCAGGAGCATACCAGGTCCAAGCTGCCAGAGCAGGAATCATATTTCACACTTCTGAGGCAATAAAGTTTTCAAAGAGCTTTCTTCAACACAGCCCTTTCAAGGTGGGCCACATAAGCATGAGACTCCATTTTACATGTTTCAGAGACGGTGAGAAGTAGCTTATCCACGGTCCCCTAGATGCTAAGGGTCAGAGCTGGCATTCAGACTAAGGCCTCCCGACCCCAGGTCTGACACCTTTTCCACCACTGCCCGTTGTCTCTCTTGTAAAGAAGAGGGGCAAGACCAGACCCTCGGCCCCAGGTCTTCTCCCAGATCCTGCCTTTGTCCACGTTCCACACCAGGGCGCTGGGCTCAGAGATACCTCCCCTAAGCTGTCCTCCCTGTCGCCAGCCGCTCTTCTCCAGGGCCTGTGTTTCCAAAGGGAACATAAATTACCGTCATGATGATTGACATTTCCATTGCACTTTAACGTTTCTCCAGGCAGACTGGACAAACACACATTAAGGACCAACTATGTAAAAGTCGTTATAAAAAGACAAAAAATGACAAAAAAAAAGCTCCCTCAAGGAGCTTACATTCTCCAGGCTAGGGATTCAACAAACAGATACATAAGCAAGTGCAAAGCATGCACATAGGAATTTCAAAGGAAAAGGGGTGCTAATAGCCAGGAGAATCAGGAAAGGCCTCAAACAGGAGGTGGCCAGCTGTGTGCAGAGGTGAGGAGGGAGAGCATTCCAGGCTCAGGGGTCAGCCTATGCAAAGGCATGAAAACAGAAGATGAAATCATGGGCAGGGAACAGCTGGAAAGGAGAGACTGAACTGAAGAGGGGGTGCACAAAAGGGAATATGAGATGAAAAAGACTTGAAAGGGGGAACTTGGATTGTGGGGGTGGGGGAGGGTTTAAATGCCAGGCTGAGGAGTTTGCGTCTGAGCCTAGAGGAAATAGGGAGCCAGGGAAGAGTTTTGAGTCAGATCTGCCGTATTAGGAAGATGGATTTGGCAGCTCTGTGGGAGATGAGAGTACAAGTATTATCATGCCCATTTTATACAGGGGGAAACTGAGGGTATGGAGTGAG
This sequence comes from Pseudochirops cupreus, assembly GCA_028627135.1. Classification (NCBI taxonomy): domain Eukaryota; kingdom Metazoa; phylum Chordata; class Mammalia; order Diprotodontia; family Pseudocheiridae; genus Pseudochirops; species Pseudochirops cupreus. The sequence continues at coordinate 122,580,509 of CM053582.1, forward strand.
AGAGGCCAGTTTGGAAATCCAGGTCTCCTGCCTCCAGTGCTGTCCTCACTACCTTGGGCTCGGTCTGCATGGAAAGGTGGGTCTTGTCATAAACAGGTGAATGTCTGTCCCTTCAGCCTAGACTGAGCTTCAGCATTTAAAGGTGGGGGAGGTGGAGGGAGAAAAAGAAAAGGAGTAAGGAAAGGAAGGGGGGTAGAAATACTGGGAAAGTCTGGCTGATGCAGATTGCTTGAGACATGAATATTCATCAGCGAATGGGGAGAGCAGGGAGTTTGCCTAACAGCTCCACCCACCTAACTGAAATAAATGTCATCGCCTTTGCCAATAAAGTGCCAAAGGAAGCTGGCGGTAGCTCCCAGGCAGACAGTGCCAACCGGCTGGCTTTCAGTCTCAGGCAGAGTGGTCCAGGAGAAGCCACCCAGTCCTTTCCTATACCAGGATCTCAGCTTTGAGAGCTTGGGAAGGGAACCAGCCAGGAAAAGGTTCACTCTGCCACCCACCAGAGGCCCCACAGCTCAGGGGCTGCTCCTCCTCCAGAACTTTCTCCAGCGGCCGTTAAGTTATTCAAGGGAGGCCCCTGGGCACGCACACCACATTGCCAGGATTAGCACACCGAAAAGCAGCTCCAGGAGAAGTAACACCTGTGGATTCTAGACTCTCTGGGCTGCAAGGGTCTTCCAGAGGGTGTCAAGCCCAGCTCCCACAAAGCCACAGCATCCAGGCTGTTTGGACACTGCCAGGGATGGGGAGATCACAGCACCCCCAAGGCAACTCGCTCCATTGGTGGCTGGCTCTTAACTGCCAGGACAGTCTTCCTTCTATAGAGTAGAAAGTTTCCTCTCTGAAATTTCTACTCTTGTGGCTATATCTGTCCTTCAAGGCCACAAAAAAAGAAGTTTAATCCTTCGTCCTCCTACATGGGAGACGGAAATCATAGGATAATAACCCTTGCAACTGAAAACAATACTGATAATTAGAACAACTCTCACTAATGGGGCTTGAAAGTTGGTGAAGCACCTTCCTCACAATGTTCTTCTTCTGAGGTAGGTATAGAAAGTATTCTTCTCATTTTGGAGGTGAGGAAACCGAGGTGCAGTGACTTGGCCAAGCTCATAAAACCCATCAAATTAAAGTCAAAATCTGAGGCCAGGGCTCAAGTCTAGCAATCTTGCTCCCCCTGGCTTCCATCAAGTCCCAGCTAAAACCCCACCTTCTAACAGGAAGCCCTTCCCGACCCCCTTAATGCTACGGCCTTCTCTCTCTTGTTTATCTCCAGGCTACCCTGTTTAAATCTTGCTTGTACACAGTTGTATCTGTTGTCCCCCCTATTATACTGTGAGCTCCTTGAGACCTTTCTTTGTATCCCTATGTCTGACACATAATAGGTACTTAATAAATGTTTATTGGCAGGCTGACTGACTGACTGCCCCACATTGCCCCTCCTGGAAACATCAAAGGATCTTGAGCAGAAAAAGCCCTTAGAGATCATCTAGTGCAAAGCTCTCCTTTTACTTTTGGGGATCCTGAGGCCCAGAAAGATTAAACAGCTTGTCTGTGATCACACAAGCACAGCCAGGACTTAAAACCAGCATACCTTCTGACTCCAAGTCAGATATGGCCAGGCCCTAAGACCAGAAGATAGACTAAGTGGTCCCTGGAGGTTCTGGGAACCTACCAACTACTTGACCTCATGGCAGGCCAGGCAAAGATCTAAACTCTGCCAAGTATCTTCACCATCAGTGTCTTATTGTTCTCTTCCAGCCCAACCCAACCCAACCCAATCCAACTTGGCCTTGACCTTTCTTACTGTCTCTCAAGAACACCCTCGCCCTTGGACACCTTCCTCCTGACAAGCATCTGAAGTCTTAACAGACATTTCAATAGGCTCCCTCCGCCCTGGATTTTGAATTTGGGGACCCTCTCCCACTTCCCCTTTTCCCAATCCAATTCCCCTAGATCACATTAGCTTTTCTAGCCTAATTTCATTATTCTGACTGATGGACACCTCCCTACTCTGCACTGTTGAATCTTTCTGATCTAATTACACAAGGGTTTACCATACCACTGAATAACAGAATGTCAAAACTAGGAGGATTCAGCAGAGAACACAGAATGTCAGAGCCTAGAGGAACACTGGAATCTAAAATGTTAGATCTAAAAAGGGACCTTAGAACACAGATTTTTAGAGTTGGAAGGAACCTTAGAACACAGACAATCAAAACTAGAAAGGGGCCTCAGAGCAAATACTGGTAGAGCATTAGAGGTAGAAAGAGTCTTAGAACATATACTGTCAGACTGGAAGGGACCTTAGAGCACAGTGAACATCAGAGCTAGAAAGGAACCCTAAAATATAGTATGTGAGGACTGAAGGGAACCTTAGTACATAGGATATTAGATCTTAGAGGGCTCATAAGAGCATAGAATGTCAGAGCTAGAAAGGGACCTTAGAACATAGAATGTTATATTTGAGAGGGATCTTAGAACATAAAAATGTAGAATCTTAGGACTAAGAGACCACAGAACACAGAATGCCAGGGATAGAAGCGGCCTTGGAGCATAGAACATAGAAAATATCATGGTATGAAAGGGTCATAATGATGATCTAATTTAAATCACTCAATTTACAAAGGGGGAAACTGAGGACCTCAGAGAATCCTAGCTTACACAGTACATTCAATAAATATTGGTTGGGTTTCTATGCTATGTAGCACACACAAATAGATGGAAAGTGACAAAATCAGACTTCAAGGTCAGGGCTCTGGAGCCCCTCTGGCCATCTATTACTCTACCCCTCCAAATAAGCAGGGAGAAGCAGAGATCAGAGAGAGCACATTCTCTCCCCTTTCCCCCACATAACACAGAAAAGCCCCACTCAGTAATTAAGTCTGTGGGCAGCTCCGTTCTCCAGTAGCTGCTCACGTTATGTAAAGTTTGGTGTGTATACATGTGATTTAATGAGTTTACATATGTTTTCTTACCTTCATAAGTTGTTCATTTCAAACACATTTTCCAAGAAGGGATTTGGGGAAATAACGTATTTACAGCAGCCTGGGCTAATTAAGCCTATCCAAGAACCCTTCCCCAGGTGACTTCAGTCCTGCCTTGGGGAAACAAAGGAGACTTATTAGGGCAAATAAAGGAAGCTACATCCACCGATGGATCAGAGCTGGAAGAGACCTCAGAGGCCCATCATTTCACAGACAAGGAAACTGAGGCACAGAGAAATGAAATTATTTGCTCATGGTCACAGACGTTTCAAACTCAGGTCTCCCTGACTCCACATTTAGCCCTCCATCCATTATGACACTTGTCTACCTTTCTATGCAACTAGATCCCACAATTTAATAAACGTGTCTTCAGTTCTGAATGTGCAGAGTCCTGTATTCTGTGCCAGGAGAGACACCAGGTGTAGACAAGCCACAGCCCCTGCCTTGCTGGGAGCTCACGTTCTAATCAGAGGACAAGACACGCCCCGGTGACTGTTATAAACAATAACACAGGACCAGTGCATTGGAGAGATCTAAAACAACATGCCCCACGGGGCCTGAGGGGGAAAGATTACGAGATCACACGATCAGAGTGAGTCCCATTCTTTCCTTTTACAGACAAGGAAACTGAGGCTGAAAAGTGTAAGTGACCCGAAACTCCTAAGTATCTGAGGCAGGATTCAAATCCAGATCTTCCTTGCTCTGAGTCCAGGGGGGACTAAAGAAGGCTTCATGGAAAGGGGTGACAATCTAGTTCAATAAGCATTTATTTAGCACCTACTATAAGGAAAAAGAGAGGCTGGCAAGACACTTGGATCCAGGCCCTGCCTTTTAGCCAGCTGTGTGACCATGGGTCATAACTTGGCCTCTCAGGTCCTAGGCGGCTGCTGGTCCCTTAAAGGAAAGTGTTTGTTCCCTTACACTGTGAACTTTACACAGGTCTAAACGACAACAAGTTTGCCAAGTACTGTGCAAAGTTCTGGGAATACAAAGATAAAATGAAAAACCGAAGATGTGAGAAAGAAAAAATACATGAGGGAATTTGGAGTCTAAGGTCTTGGGTTCAAATCCTACCTCTGTCATTTATTACCTGTATTACCTGGAAAAAGTCACCCAGTCTCTCTGGGCCTGTTTCCTAATCTGTAAAAGGGTGACTGGACTTTATGGCCTCTAAAGTCCCTTCCAATTCTAAATCTGACTTCCTAAGATATATCAGGACCAGATCTGGGAAAGTCAATATTTGTAGACTGGGACCCCAGGGGCCTTATTGAATAAGATCACAGGAACATAGATTTCAGATCACAGAAGGAATCTTGTAGACCATCAAGTTCAACCCTTCACTTCACAGATGAGGCACTAAGGTCAAGGAACTTGCCCAAGGTCATACGGACAGTAAGAGTCAGGGCACTGAGCTCCACCAATGAGGACAGAGACTTATACCAATGGGTTCTCAGGTTACACTTGTAATATTTATCTCATAGAACTATGGGGGGGGGGGGAGGATGTTGTTTAGTAAGCTTCAGAGAGCTATGGAAACATAACAATCATTAGGACTTCCTCCAAAGCATCAGGGACTGGTCTTGGCCCCAACCGAGACAGACTCTGATTGGCATGGGGAATCACAAGGGATTATCCTGGAGACCTTGAAGAAGATATTCTTAGAGCATCCAAAACAATTGATCCATTTATATAACTTGCACTAGGGCTCCAAGGGTCAGGAGGACAAGAACAGCAGTAGAAGCAGAGATGGATTGCGCTGGGCTGAGTTGGGTTAAGTTGGGTTGGGTAGGGCTGAAAGAGGAAACAGGACAAGATTTCAGGGTGCTTGCTTGAGTTAGTTCTTCTCCCTTGGCCTTCCATGAAGCCACATAGGTCACAGATTCCTAGGACCTCCAGGAACCATCCAGCCCTTCTGTGGCCATGGGCAAGTTACTTGCCCTTTCTGAGACTTAGTTTCTCCAAATGTGAAATGAGAGGACTGGACCAGGTGGCCCCTAAAGTCCCTTCCAGCTAGAACATTCTGTGATTCTCCTTCTTGGACTCAGAGCATATGCTACCTGGTATATTAAAAATATAATAGGTATAATATATTTATTATACTATATTGCTATATGTTAACACGATATATAATATAGTATCTATTTATAATATACAATATAATATATAATATACTATATATTTTACATTTTTAATATATAATATATAATAGCATTTAGCAAACATTTATTAAGCTCTTAATGCATGCAAGGCTTTAACCTTCATGCTAGGGGCTAGATACAGCCCAAGCACTTGCAATGTAATGGAATTCTAATACCATCTCTCTTTTTTCTGCATACCTGAGTTGGAATGTAAGCCTCTTGAGAGCTGAGTTCTGGTCTAGCATGGTCCAGTGTCTCCTTGTATCATCTGCAATATCCAAAACTGTGCCCTATATTACACACACAGTAATTAACATTGTGGTTGTTCAGTAGTTTCAGTTGCATCTGATTCTTCATGACCTCATTTGGGGCTTTCTTCGCAAAGATACTAGAGTGCTTCACCACTTCCTTCTCCAGTTCATTTTACAGATGAGGAAACTGAGGCAGAGTCAAGTGACTTGTCCAGGATCACATAGCTAATAAGTGTCTGAGGCCAAATTTGAACTCAAGTCTAACTGAATAAGGACTCAACAATGATAATTAGTAACACACACATATATGTAAGTATATGTATATATATCAGATACATGCATATGGGTACATATGTATTCATGTGCATATACATGCATGTGCATATACATGTGCGTGCATTGCATGTGTGTAATAGACTCATTACAATGAAGTGTATCGTGCTTATAATTAGTGTAGCTGTACTCATAATTAGTATTTTCCCCAGGACCTGCAGAATTGGATCTCCTTCCCTACCCTGAGAAACTTGCATATCACCAAGGAGAAAAAATGTCCAGGGAAGGAGTGCTGTCCTCTGCCATGCTCTGGCCAGGAAACATAAAGGCTCCCATGGCAAGAGCACGGCGGCCTCTTGGTTCCCCTACCCCCATCACCAGCCTAATTCTAAGTCTCTCCAGTTTCCAGAGAAGTAGAAGAAAGTTCTCATGCAAGACAGCAGTTTTCTGAGATTTGTGTGACAAGGCTGGGTAAAATTCAAATGACTCTGGGTGATTTAATCCATTTGGGGCCCTGGCGGTAAATCAGCAGAAGCCAGAGCTGACACACTGGCCCCCAAGAAACCTGCAGGTGGATGATATAAGTTTATCTGCAGATCTACAGGTGAGGCCTCAGACAGCCTTGAATTGCGGTGGAAGTGCTCTCCTCGGCTCTGAATACATTTGGAGTGCCTGCAGCCTCCCCGCAGCCCTGTTTCCACCCAAGCCTGGCCTCCAGCCGGCTGTGGTGTTTGTTCACCCAGAAACAAATGCATTTTCAGAAGCTGGAGGAGGAACCCCGCCCCTCCCATCTCTCCCTGCAATGGCTCAGAGCTCAAAACCTATTCCAGGGTCAGGGATGTCACATCGCCCCCAAATCATAGAGGGGATTTGTCCTTTGGGCAAGATACCGAACTGTTAGCTTTAAAAGCCAAGTGGAAGGTTTGAAAGCCTTCTTAGCCTGGCACTCAAGGCCAATCTGGCTTCTCCTTTCAATCTCCATCCTTCTCTCACTCCAGCCAAATTGGCTTATTCATTATCATGTGAATGCCTCCAATATTCCATTGCCTCCACACCTTTGCTCTCAGGATTCCCTAAGCCAAGAATGCCCTCCTTTCTTCTCTACTTCATCTTTTCCTATTGAAACTCAATCCAGCCTTCAAGGTTTAATTAAAATGCTCCCTCTTTTATGAAGTCCCCCAGACAGAACTGATCTAACATTCTCACTTCTGGGTTCTAAGGTGCCATCTAGCTCTGACTTTCTACATTCTTAGTTCCTTGCCAGCTCTGACAATCTATGATCTATATTCTAAGGCACTAGCTAACGGTCTCCTCCTGTAAGCTCCTAGGGCTAGGACCCCAGGAGTGAACTAAGCTGGACGAGACCTGGGGCTTTGCTGGGCCATTGAAAGGAGCTATTGCCGCATTTCCAAATGGATCTGTGTTCTCTCTAGGCTTTGTCTTGGAAATATCCATTTCTCTTTTCTGCCCTGGTCCTGAAGCAGGTGTCATAACCCATTCCCAGGGTCCAGGAGATGCCCACAGCTGGGGCCCGTCAATGTCCCTGTCCAGTGAACGACTCAGGCTCAGTCAGTCCTGAAGTGACATTGCTGTAGCTTTCTCCAGCTTCGAGAGAGGACATTCTCCAATAGCTCCCTGGCTGCAAGGGCAGCCTGACTGGGTGCAGACTCTGGCTTTTGCTTAGGACAGAGGGGGCGATAGCTGCAGGATCCTGCTAATCATTCTCCAACTTTAGAAAAAGACTCAGGTTGTCAGACCTTGAAGGGGCCTCAGAGAGCATTTAATCCAATCATCCTACAAAAGGGAAAAACAAAGCCCATGAAGGAATGAAAAGATAGCCCCAAGTCACACACCTAACAAATGACCAGGCTGGTACTTCAAGTCAGGTCCCTGACTCCTAGTTTAGTGTTCTTCCATCCATATTCCTTTGCTACTGGACAGTGTCCAAATCCTGGCATTCGGGGCCCTCCACATCCTGTCCTCAGCCAACCTCACCATCCTCATCACTCCCATCCTGCCCTGCACACACACACACACACACACACACACACACACACACACACACACACACACCAGGCAGTGTCCTCCCTCAATGTCTCCTACAAAGGGAACCCTTGTTCCTTCCCTACGAGGACGCCTTCCTTTCCCCACTCCCACCCTTGTTTGTCCAAATCTTAGCCATTATTCAAGGTCCCGCATGAGTCTCACCTCCTCCTTGACTCACCCCTCCCCTCCTACAGGGCCCCCCTGTATGCAAGTGGTGCTTAATACTTGCTTGTTGAATGGAACCAATTTTCTGAACTCCTAAAGCACTTAGTCAGCAGCCTGAACAATACAATAGACTCTTAATTTTTTGATGGTGATACCATTTTCAAAGAATTTCATGATGACTTAAAATAAGAGTTCATATTTCTCTCCCATTTTCAAAGCACTATAGCCCATTTCCCACAGAATCTCAGCATCTCAGAGCTAGAAAGGCCCTTACAGATCATCTGGTCTGACCTGTACCTGAAAATCATTTTCCTCTATATCTTCATTCAAGCTTCTCCTCGAATACCTCCAGTGACAGGGAACTCATGACCTCCTGAGGCAGTTAATTCCAACTCATCATCTTCATCCAACTTCACCTCCGTCACACCAGTCTTACTAGGTTGGGAGGATAAGAATGATTGTTCCTATTTCATAAATGAGAAAACTGAGCCCCAGAGAGTTTCAAGTTCCATAATCAGACAGCTGGTGATTGGAGAAACCCAAGGCTCGTACAGAAATCTCCTGGCTGTGTTCTTTTCATTGCACTATTTCCCCCAGTGCAAGTGTGAGCCCCTCAAGTATATGGACTGTGATTCATTTTCCTCCTGTTTTCCCCCCACCATGCCCAGCAAAGGACTGAGCACACAGGACGTCCCCTTAAATAGACCCTGCTCAGCAACTAACTCCCTGAATGCCTTTGAGCAAGTCTCTGGACTTTCTAGATGGCAATTTCCTCATTTGTAAAAGGTAATTAAATACATAAAAAGAGAAAAAAAAAAGGAACAGAGTCAATACAAACTTGGAGGTCCATTCCACCAATAGAGCTTCAGGATTCCCTTCTATTTGACACTGACCTGTTCTTAAACAAAAACGATAGAAAAAATATAGTTCCACAGATTCATCAGGTACCCTGAATGAAAGTTTCACAGGAGGCCAGGATGGCTCCAAAAGAAGTAAATAAATAAAAGTATAATAAAAAATGACCTTAGTTACCTAATGACTTTTAAAGAGTGAAGGGCCTCGAGAAAAAGGTACAGACAGAAAGTATTTGCAGATCCTGTACATGACTGCACACCACCCCGGGGGGGGGGGGGGGGAGGAGAGAAAATCTGAACCTCAGGGGATTGTGGAACCGAATCTTGTAAATGAAAAGTAAATACACTAATCATTTAAAAGAAAAGAAAAAGAAAAAGGTACATACGGTATGTGATCCTGAGTAAAGGCCCATCTCTCGGTGCCTCTGTTTCCTCACTGTGAAGAAAGACAATGATCTAGATGAAATCTGAGGTACCTTTTAGTTTCTACGTTTAATGTTCAAAGGCCCCTTAACGTTCTATGGAAGCATCTCTCTTATTGCTGATGGTCTGTTTTCTGAAGCTCCTTTCAGCTCTAATATTCTTTGTTCTAAGGGCCCTCCCATCTCTGGCCTTCTGTGTTCTGGGTTCTAATGATCCTTCTATCTGATGGAATTCTAATCCTAACTCTCTTTTTTCTGCATACCTGAGTTGGAACGTAAGCCTCTTAAGAGCTGAGTCCTGGTCTAGCCAGTGTCTCTTTGTATCATCTGCAATATCCAAAACTGTACCCTATATTATACATGCAGTAATTAACATTGTGGTTGTTCAGTAGTTTCAGTTGTATCTGACTCTTTGTGACTCCATTTGGGGTTTTCTTGGTAAAGATACTAGAGTGGTCTGCCATTTCCTTCTCCAGATCATTTTACAGATGAGGAAACTGAGGCAAACAGAGTCAAATGACTTGCCCAGGGTCACACAGCTAGTAAGTGTTTGAGTTCAGATTTGAACTCAGGTCTAATTGAATAGGAACTCAACAGTGATAACTATCAACACACACGTACTTACATGTATGTATATGTGTGTGTGTGTATAAGTGGACAGAACACTAGACTTGGAGTCAGAAACACTCCAACTCTGACATTCTATGCTCTAAGCACCCTCTCAGCTCTGACCTTCTGTGTTCTAAGGGCCCTCCCAGCTCTGACATTCTGTGCTCTAAGGGCTCTCCCAGCTCTGACATTCTGTGCTCTAAGGGCCCTCCCAGCTCTTACATTCTGTGTTCTAAGGCCTCTCCCAGCTCTGACTTTCTGTGTTCTGATGACCCTTCCAATTTTGATATTTTGTGTTCGGAGAACCCTCCCAGATCTATCATTCAGTGGTCTGCATTCCAAGGTCTTTCCAGAACCTTCTCAGGTTCTATGGTTCTGTGACCTGGAATAGCTCTCCCCACCTCCAGAGTCCCTGTTCAGAAGGTTTCTCGCAGGAACACTCCCTGCCTCTCCTGCCTTAGACTTTGGTGAGCAGCCCCCGTATGGAAATGCTGGGACGTTCCCAACGCCTCCCTCCCTTTTCTTCCCCTCCTTCCCAAATCTGCTCCAACCTTCCTATTGCAAATGCCTTGTTTATTTCAATATCAGCCTTATTACTTTTCTGTTCATGCAAAAAAAAATTATGAAAACAGATTTAAGGGGGAAAAAAAGTATTTAATGAGTAAAACTGTCTGCGGTTCGGTTTCCTTCCCAGGGAAAAATGGCTGTGATTTTGGCATAAGAAAAGAAAGCTCAATAGCTTCACTTCAATGCAGCTGCCAGGAGGAATACATTTAAGAGTAGACCAGAACCTTAAAATTAAACAGTATTTCTTCCCAGCAGACACTTCCTGCACTTGATTGTGTTTGGCAGGTAAATGTTCCCAGTTAAATCCAGGATTCGGCTCCAGCAGGAACAACGTGAGCAGCAGCCCCCAAAACTCCATATTTCAGGGTATCTGAGGGCATCCTCCTCAGCCTTCAAGGCCCAAATGCCACCTCCTCCTTTATGTTTTCCTCGACCACCCTCTTATCCACTGACTAATTAACAGCTCCATCCCAGATCCAGACCCAGGTTCTGAGAGGAGGCTTCTGGGGACAGTGATCAGGCCCAGAAACAAACATCTGGACAGAGACGGCTGGAACTAGCTCCCATCCTCTCCTTTCCACCCATCACGTTCAATCCTAAGCTGAAAGCAAAGGCATTTACTGGAATACCTTAGTCAGAAGATTTGCAATAGAATGTTCTCCTCATCTAAAATTAGGGCTCACACTCCTACCACCATACACACCATCGAAGGAGAAGGTGAGCAAGTATAGAGATCCCACACAAAAGGCCCACATGTGAGCAACTCACAACTCCAATGCTCTAGGTCCTCTGACATTCTCTAATATTGTATCCATACTGTTCCTCCCTGACAGTGACATCTTGACTGGACCTGCTCTCACCTGGGTACATTCTATAGCTGGGCCATCTCTCTGTAGATCAGGTTGGTCTGGAAGTTGGCCATGGTCTCTGCAGTCTCCATCTTCTGGCTTGGCTGACTTCCTTAGCTGAAGCATTGCCAGGCTCTTTCAGAAAGAATTAGAAGTCTTACCTTAGGACAAATGGGAAAACTCTTGAGTGGGAAACCTAAGAGATTCTGCTCTGAGGGCTTCCATCTCCCAAGTGGAAGAATTCAGCTCTACTCTCTCTCTCTCTCTCTCTCTCTCTCTCTCTCTCTCTCTCTCTCTCTCTCTCTCTCTCTCCTTCCTTCCTCCTCCCCCACCCCCAACTTTTTCCACAAAAGGTTGGAGGGCAGGAGCCATATCCTTGAATTTCCCTCTCAGATTACATACAAGCATGGAACTCCTACAGCCATGTGATGCTGCCATAATCTGGCATTGCTGATTGGAGGAAAGGAGAGGAGAGGGAGGAATGAGAGGCAAATTCTTCTGCAATAGACACAAAGGTGAATCTCTAAAGATGAGAACACCCTCAAGAGGAGAATTTCTTCTTGGCTGCCTGCAAGTGGGGACTAATCTGCTTTTTTATCTAGGCCACAAGGTATATGACGGATCCTCTCAGTCAATCATTAGAAAATCCTCTGGACCAGTGACACCTATTCTAGGTCAAAACCCCCAAAGTTTAAAGAAAGAGAAAAACTACACATTTGTACAAAAATATTTATAGTAGCTCTTTTTGTAGTGATAAAGAACTAGAAAATAAGTTGGGAGGGTCATTAATTGATAAAAAGCTGAACAAATTATGGTATATACATGTAATAGAATATTATTGTACCATGCAAAATGATGAAAGGGCAGAGAAAACTGGGAAGATTTATATGAACTGATGTAGAATGATGTGAGAAGCATGAGAACAATTTATGTAACAATTTAACAATAAAGTAAAGAAAAGAAACTTTGAAAGACTTAAGACATCTGATCAATGAAATGATTTAGCAATGATTCCAGAATATTGATAGCAAAGAATACTCTACCCACTTCCTGAGGGAGAGGTGAAGAATTCAAAATACAGAATGAGGGAGGGGAAAGAAGGGAATAAGCATTTACAGAGTACCTACTAGGTGCCAAGCATTATACTAACAGAATTTAAAATATCATTTGATCCTCACGACAACCCTGCAAGTAAGTATTATTATTATTATGCTCATTTTACAATTTAGGAAACTGAGGCAAACAGAGGTTAAACAACATGCCCAGGGTCACACAGCTAGTGAGTTTCTAAGGTCAGATTTGAACTCAGGTCTTCCTGATTCTACGTCCAATAATCTACCCACTGAGCCACCCATGAAACATATTTTTGGGCACGGCCAATGTGGAAATTTGTTCTGCTTGATTACGTGCATTAATTATAAAGGTTTTTTCTTTATATTCAGTAAGAAAGGGGTGATGTGAGAGGCAAAGAGATATTAGGAATAGAGTTCTCATCTACCCTCCAAAAGATGAGAAGAGAACAGAAGGAAAACCAGAAGGAATCCCAGACAAGCAGGACAGCTTTGAAAGTTACATGTTGAATTTATTACATACTTTAAAAGGAAAGCAAGCTCTACATAATAGAGATTCACTACTTCATGTGCAATACTCCCCTTCTGTTCTATAATCTATATGGAAATGCTCATTTTATTTAGTGTTTTCAAGTGCAGAATTTTTAAAAAGGAAAAAAGATTTTTAAAAGTATGTTCCTTGTTCCCCATAAGTTGTCTTTATTTATCCTTTAGCCACTGCCCTATATTCTCAACAAGGTGGTTGAAGAACTTCTTCAATTTAATTATCCACTTGTTACAATCAATGGCCCATACCATCAGGTTGTTTAGAAAACTCCTTCATACTTTGTTATCAAATTATTTAGGAAAACCTTCCAATTTAGCCAAAGACTTCCCCTGACCCACCTCTTTTGCACTGGAGAAACTCAAGCATTGTCTTTTCAAGTGCCTTCCAATCATGGCCATTAATGAATGTCATCAGAGTCTGTGTGACCCAGTTTTAGACGATCTGAAAATTAACAGTCTTTGATGAGAATCCAGACTTACCATATCCCATGGTCCTGGAGATTACACTCACCCCTACACACATGGTTTTACAAGTTCAACAAATAATTGTTTTTATTTCTCACTGACGCATGTAAAAGCCTTCCTTGCCCAAAAACAATTAGAAAAGAAAAAGGAACAAGTGAAAATAATTGCAAAGGGGAAGGAGAAGGGGGAGAGAGAGAAAGCAAAGAATAAAAGAGGATATGGGGAAGGAAAGGGGGTGGAGAAAAGGGAAAGAGAAAGGGGAAAGGGCAAGAGGAAAGGGGAAAGGGAAAGGAAAGAGGGAGAGGAAAGGGAAGCAAAAGGGAAGAGGAAAAGGGGAAAGGGAAGAGAAAAAGGAAAGAAGAAAAGAGTAAGAAGAAAGGGAAAAGAAAAGGAGAAAGAGGAAGAAAAAGGGAAAAGGGAAGGGGAAAGAGGAAGAAAAAAGAAAAGGAAAGAGGAAGAGGAAGGGGAAGTAAAAAGGGAAAAGGTGAAGGGAAAAGAGAAAGGGAAAAGGAAAGAAGAAAAGAGAGGAAAAGAGGAAGAAGAAATAAAAGGAAAGAGGAAGAGGAAGGGGAAGCAAAAAGGGAAAAGGAAAGAGGAAAGAGGAGGAAAAAGGGAAAGAGGAAGGGGAAGAGAAAGGAGAAAAGGAAGGGAAACCAAAAAGTAGAAAGAGGAAGGGGAAAGGGAAAAGGGGAAGGGGAGGGAAGAGGAAGGAAGGGAAGGGGATATGAAAGAGAAGGGAATGGAGAAGGGGAGAGGAAAAAAAAGAGAAGATAGGAAGGGCTTACCTTCATGCGAAAAAACCAACTGTTCGTGTTCTGGGTGAAAATTCTGCTAATGGTTTCCTTCAATATATAAATTTCTCCAATGGAGTCCTAAAGACTCACGAGCATTCCAAATGGAGGTATGGACAAAGATTTCTCCAATGTTTCCCTTCAGTTACGTAGGCTGCCAAAAATTTCTCCATTGGATCCCTGCAATGCACAAAGTATTACAAGTAGAAGTTTTTAAAAAATGAAATTTCAAAAGTTCATAAATACTTGAAAAATATGTGGAGAACTCAAAAAAGGACTAATCACTTGGGGTTGGTTACTCAAGATTTCTAGGCCATCAAGTAAATCTCATCCTGAGGACATGTAGTTCATAAGGATCTCAGAGGAACTCCTTTAACTGGGAATCTTCTATGTGACTCTTGGTACATCAATAAATGGCATTCTAAGGACAGAATACTCCTGATGCTCTTATGAGGACTTCCATACGCATGACAGATGCAGTAACACGGCAAAAATCAGTACTTGAGCATTCAACATATAAAACATATATTCAGTATACAAAGATTACATCAAAGCAACTGATCAGACACAACTAAAACCTCAGAAAATTTATTATATTCTGAAAAAAATCAAAAAGTAATGAGTTAAATAAAATTAAACATTTAGATCCAGACAGCTTAGTGGTTATCTAGTCCTACCCCCCAAATCACACAGGTAGCTCATTGTAGAGCCAGATTTCAAGGCCAGATGGCCTGATTCTCCATGCTGTCTCCTACTAAGTTCAAGAAGAACCTGGATGATGTCTTCTCCAAGACATAGAGGCATTCTTGTTCAAATACAAGTTGGACTGGAGGCCTGCTAAGGACCCTTTTTTCCTCTGTGTTCTGTGACCACTTGGAAGCCTTGGAACATAGTAGGTGATTATAAAAGTTTGCTAATTAAGGGCAACGTGTCTGACCTAGGAACCTCTGGATCCCCTAGGCAATTGGGGGCAGGGAGCATCATGTAGACACTGAGAGCATTTATCAGGAAAAGTCACCAAAGGGGGACAAGAGAATCCACTCTGGGGTCTGTCATACTTCCATCTCCTTGGATTCTTCCTAGCAGGGTATAGAGAACACTGGATTTAGAGCCACAGAACCTGGATTTGAATTCTGACTCTGCCACGTATTGTCTCTATGACTTTGGACAGGTCCTTCACCCTCCTAGGTCTCAATTTGCACATCTACAAATGAAGGGGTTGAATTAATCTTGTGAAAACTCCTCTATTTTCCTTTTAAGGTTCTTTATGATCTGGTACCAAGCCACCCTTGCTTTCTCCCTGCTCATACTCTATAACACAACCAGACTGGACATCTTCCAACACGACCCTCTATCTTCCATCTCTGGGCCTTTGCAAATGCCACCTCCTACATACAGCCTTGCCTGATGTGCCCCTTGGGCCCCCATTGCTCTCCCTCCCCCCCCAAAAAATATATATATCTCCTATTATTTCATATATACCTAGGTGCACACAGCAGATTCACTTAGCAAACAATGAATCTCTGAAGTAGTAGCATTATTCAAATTCACATTGCTTATTTTCATTGAGCTGCAACCAATTACTATAGTTTACCTAATTATAACTTTGAATATAAAGAATTAGAATACAGGTGACCCCTTCAGGAGATTCATTATTCATACTAATTGGGACCTAGCTATGATCGTATGTGCAATATTGTCTTTCCCTCTGATTAAATGTAAAATAAGCTCCTTAAGGACAGAAAATGGTCTCTTTTCTTTTTAACTTTTTCTGTACAGCACCTAGCATAGTAACTGATACATAACACATGTGTGGTGTGTGTATATGTATGTGTCTGTGTCTGTGTCTGTATCTGTGTCTGTGTCTGTGTGTGTGTGTAGTGTGTGTGTGGTGTGTGTGTGTGTGTATGTGTGTGTGTGTGTGTGGTGTGTGTTTGTATTTACTGAGCCCTGACCCAGCTGCCAGAAGCAGCTCCAGCTAGAGTTCAGGGTTTGCTAGAGCAGCTCCAACTTGCTCCAGAGAATAGAGTTAAATGTTCAGTGTGAACATTCAGTGTAAACATTCAGTGTGAACATTCGGAAACTGGCAAATCTACATATGAGAACTTGATTTGTTTTGTTGACTGCCTAGACTTGAGAGAGTGGTGGAGATAATGTGAATAAGTGCAAATTAAACTCCAAAGTGTTGGGAGCACTTCCCTTCTCACCGTCCCAGAAAGCCGATTGTTAAATGTTTACCGGCACATGATACAATGCGGGACAGCGACTTTCCCAAGGTCAAACTGCTAACATCAGAGCCAGGACACAAACACAGGCTGTCTGGCTACAAGACTGATGCTCTTTTCAGGATGTCTAGGACAGCCCCATCAGACAGATGAGTAAACTGAAGTTCACAGTAGTGAAATCACTCACCTAACACCACACAGGTAGGTAGCAGCAGAATCAAAATTCCAGCAGCAGTCTGATGGCACAGTAAGTAGAGCACCAGCCTTAGAGTCAAGAGGACCTGAGTTCAAATCCAGCCTCAGACACTTGCCACTCACTAGCTATGTGACCCTGGGCAAGTCAATTAACCCCAATTGCCTCACCACCCCCCCCAAAAAAAACCATCAAAATTCTAAAGGAGGTCTTCAGACTCCAAGCCCAGGGCTCTTTCCACCACTCCACATTGCCCTGTGAAGGAAGAACCACCTTACACCATGTACAGGGGCACAAGAGGGGACAAAATAACCAGCCCAGGGACAAATGGCTGCATCCTAAAGTCTTCTTTCTACTTTGGTCTGGCTAGCTTCCAGTGTCCACACCTGCGTCCCAGGGGGACACAGCCCCACCCCACCCACACCTTCCCTCATCCTCTAGCATTGCTCAGCTCCAACATTACCTGCTCCCCTCATTAGGCCTTTGTTCATGCAACGAGCTTCTAGTTCCAAGATACTGTTTCTTTCTTCATTTTGTCTTTGCATCCCCAGAGCTTAGCATAGCACCTGGCACACAGTAGGTACTTAATGAACGTTTACTGATTGACAACATAACCAGAGCCAGAGCCAATCATTCAACCCATCCAAAGTCAGTCTCCTCCTCTGTAAAATGGCACTCTGGAGATCTATGTTCTCTGTTCTGATATTATAGGTTCTAATGCCTCTCTTGGTTCTGAGATTTCTCTCTTCTGAAGTCTCTCTTCGTCTGTGACATTCTGTGTTCTAAGGGCCCTCCCGGTTCTGACATTCTGTGTCCTAAGGCCCTCCCAGCCCTGACATCCTGTGTCCTAAGGCCCTCCCGGCCCTGACATCCTGTGTTCTAAGGGCCCTCCCAGTTCTGATATTCTGTGTTCTAAGGGCCCTCCCGGCTCTGACATTTTGTGTTCTAAGGGCCCTCCTGGCTCTGACATCCTGTGTTCTAAGGGCCCTCCCAGCTCTGACATCCTGTGTTCTAAGGCCCTTCCCAGCTCTGACATCCTGTATTCTAAGGTCCCTCCCAGCTCTGACATCCTGTGTCCTAAGGCCCTTCCAGCTCTGACATCCTATGTTCTAAGGGCCTTCCCAGCCCTGACATCCTGTGTTCTAAGGCCCCTCCCAGCCCTGACATCCTGTGTTCTAAGGGCCCTCCCAGCTGTGACATTCTGTGTTCTAAGCCCCCTCCCAGCTCCAACACTCTCTGTCCTAAGGCACCTTTTGGCTCTAACATCCTATGTTCAAAGACCACCATCAACACCCTACCAGCTTTCTGTTCTGACATTCTCTGCTCTAGGGTCCCTTCTAACTCCAATGCTCAGAGATTCTGTAACTCCCTAGAAGGGGCTGGCGAAGCATGCAGGGCTGTTGTGAGAAGGCAGCTGTCAGGGCTGGAACTAGAAGCCTGGTTCCCAGGCCTAAGTTCAGCCTCTGGATACTGTGGCAGCTCTATTTTCTCTCTGCCAACTCCACTTGGCTGTTATTGGACCACAGTGCATCCTAAAGCTCTCCTTCACGAGAGCGGCCACGGCAGCAGAGCGCTCCACCGTGGAGTGTTAGGGCTGCTCAGGGCTTGGCATTTTGGTTTTTACGAGAGAGTCTTTAAGCCGGAATCTGCTGTCATGCTGGCTCTGTGCCAAAAGAAGATGGAGAGGGGGAGGCTGACAGAGGAACCCTCCCCTACAATGAGTCCCCCCAGAGATCTGAGGCCACAGACTAGGGAGAAGGGGCCAGGCACCAGAGTTCCTCGGGCAGAATCCAAAGCCCAGCCTGAACACCACTGCTGGGAAAGAAAGGGGGGGCAGAGTGGGGCTCCTCTGTATGTCCTGGGGAGCCAAAGTGAAAAGCATCCGCAAAATCCTAGGGAACAGGGAAACATTTCTGCAAATCCCCTCCTGTGCCTAGTCCGGAAGGTTCTCCCAAGCCTTCCGGGCCTCTGCACAATCTTCTGCCCTCCTCCATTTCTGTTTTTGGGGAGTAAATATCACGTACCACAAAGATCTACATAGGCAACTTTACCCACAGATATGCAAAGTAAAAAAGACACACATGTATACACAGAGGTTTACTGCCCATGCATGCACACACATACACACACACACATACCTTCAATGGAGAGACTCCATCATCACACATGATTTTACCTGGAACCAGGCAATGGGCACATATACAAATTCAAGAGCAAAGTTATAAATACACCCATCCACAAACAGAAGGGCAAGCGCTCTTATATGCATGTGCCCATATACACAGCTTCACACACAGAGATATTCCAAGTCACAGAGGCCTATATCAGCACACACATACACTTGAGGTCACAGAAATACTAAATTCACATAGACTCACAATCCCAAGATTCAATCAGGGCTTATTACTGCACAAAGAATCCTAAATATAGAGACAGAAGGGAACGTAGAGGCATTTTACAGATGAGGAAACTGAGGCCTGAGGAGATGAAACACCTTGCCCAAGATCACAAACCTAGCAAGTTTCTGAAGTAGGATTCAAACTCGGGTCTCTCAAAGTCCCATCCTCTCCCTCACCTTTTTACAGGCACATTGTACGTACTTAGATACACACATAAACAACAGAGACACATGTAAACATACAGATTAGCACATATAGACACCCCAATTTCCACTGTCATACTATATTTGTCAAGGAAAGGCAGCTCCTCACTGCCTTTCTTAACTCCCTCAGCTCCCCTAGCCCCACTCTCCATTGGGAGTTGTCCTTGCTGGCCCCACAGGGACACACACCTTTCCTACTTCCATAAGTGAGAAGGAGGAACAGGACAGGGAAAGTGGGCCAAATTCACAGACCTGCCTTCATTAATTCATTCATTCAACCACCACTAATTAAGAACACAAAGACTGAACAAGAAAACATCCTTACTCTCGATCAGCTCATAGTCTAACGCCATAGAACCTCAGAATGTGAGATGTTAGAGCTACGAGGATCCTTCATGGACTCAGGCTCATTAGAGAACATCTAGATTTCTCCCTTCTAGGAAAAACTCAGGTAAATGATCACCCAGCATGATGTGATCACTGCCATGAGTTTCTGATTGGAGAGAGTTCATCATCTCTAGCCCTGACCTAGACCCACCCTGATGCTTCCCTACTATCTTCATTGTTACCATTGTTACCAATCCTAAACTCCACTTACCTCAGGGAGCCTCATCTTGTGCCAGGGCTTCTGACTGTTAAGTGCTAGCCATATCAAGACCATACTTTGCCCACGGATGCTGATGTTCCCTGATCATCTTCATGACTTACTCCTGTACTTGAATCCCTTCCTTGCCTGCCCTATTCTCCCAGCCCCTCTACTTTCCACCTCTAGCTTTGAGAACAGTCATCAGATCAACACCCCCATTCCTGCCAAGGACATCTATATCCCCTATTCCTCCCATCACCATTACCTCTGACTTCACTCTCCAAAACACTCCTCCCTGGTCACGGCTTGTCTATATGTGCTGGTCTTCCCTTATTAGAATATAAGTTCCTTGAGGGCAGGAGTTGTCTTATTTGCCTGTGTATCCCCAACGCTTAGCACTGTGTATGTTATGATCACTTAGTGAATTTTTTTCAGTCATTCATTTATTCACAGGTAACCAATAGAACACCAGATATGATGTCAGGCAACCTGGGTTCAAATCTCTGCTCCAGTATTTATTGCCTGAGTATTCATAGGCAAATCACTTTGGCCCTCTGATTCCCTGATTCCATTAACGTAGGGAACTCTTATTAAGGGAAGCCCCTCTGCTTCTACAGATGAGGGCCAAGAGAGAGGAGAAAAAAGGAGAGAGGAAGATAGAAAGGGAGAAGGAAGGGGAGGGAGAGGAGACAGAGAAAGAGGAGAGAAGGAGAGAAAGAGAAGGTAAGGAGGAAGGGGGAGAAAAGGATGGAGAAGGATAGACAGAGAGCAAGGAGAGGGGGAGACAGAGGGAAGAAGAGAGAAAGGGGGATAGAACAGGGAGAAAAGGAGGGATAGACAAAAAGGGGAGAGGGAGGAGAGAGGAGAGAGAGAACATTTATTAAGCACTTACTATATGTCAGGCCCTCTGCTAAATGCTGGAGATGCAAATACAAGCAAACAAGATAATCTGGCCCTCAGGGAGCTTACGTTTTAATAAAAGCAACATGGAAAGGAGAGCTAGAAAGTGAGGAGAGGTAGTTAAAAGGGTCCTTGCATGTGGAGTCAAGGTTGCTGGTGAGGAGGCAGAGAAGTTGAACCTGGAGGGAAGGGGGCAGGGCTGGAGTCTCCCTAATGAAGTGGTGGTCTGGGCTAGAGACTGAATGACCAGGAAAGGAGTCCTCAGGGCAGAGATGTCCCTGGGGGACCAGGCTGCTGGTGAAATATGAAGTCAAGAGTGAGAGTTGAGCCAGATGTGAAGCCAGAACAGACAGAACCCTTCATTAGAGAAATGACTTGCTTGGGTCCAGCAGCCCATCTTCAAGAGACACCTGGGGCACTGCCAGGTTAAGTGATTTGACCAAATAATAAGTGTCTTGAATTCAGGACTTCCTGACTGGCTAGCTCTCTACCCATTGTGCCCCCAATGAACTCTCCTAGAACATAAATGTGTCATATTATCAATAGATGAGAGAACCAAGGTTTTTGTTTTTTGAGGGGTGGGGTGGGGAGAGATGTTTCCCAAAGGACAAAGAGGGAAAGATCACTTCCAGATGGAGGCAATCAGGGTAAGCTTCATGGAGGAAGCAGCCTTGGGGCTGAGCCTAGAAAGATGGACAGAATTTCAACAGGCAGTGATCTGCAGTGGGGGCAGGCGAAGGGATGGCGCTCAGAGGAAGACAGACTGCTTTACAGCCCACATCTCTTTCCTCCTGAGGATGAAAGCAAAACAAATTTAAGGATTAAATCACACCGAGGTATAATCCCCCAGGGGAACATGGTTATGATGATGATATTGCACAGGAACTGGGTTAGGGCAGGAGAGGGGTGAGTACCATTTCAGCAGGGACTCATTAGGAGTCTTCTAGCCAGCAGAACATTACTGGGGCTTTGCAGGGGCCTGGTGACGGATGGCCACCACAGGGCAGGGACTCTCACCCTACCCTTGGCAGTTTCTTTTGTACTGGGAGAAAGGGGGTAGGGGAGGGGGCACCGATGACAGAGCAGAAGGGGGTTAGTGTCCAGCATATGCCTCCATTTGCAAAGGTCAGCCTTTACAGGAACCCTGTGCTGAGGTAGACTTGAAGGAAAGTGAATGGAGGGGAGAAAATAGGGATGGGGAGGGGAGTTAGACAAATTTAGAGAAAGCAGAAAGCATTGAAATCTCCAACCCTGGATAGGAATTGTCTTTCCCCAAAGGAGCTTCTTCAGGCCCCTATGGCCACCAGACATTGACTGACAGGAGACCAGAGCATTTTTACCTGTCCTAACTTTACAATAATGCCCTCCCTCTTTCTCTTTGTATGGGTCTGTCTCCTGGTGGGTTTTTTCCCCTCTGTCTCTCTGTCCTGTTTCTTTGTCTTTCTCTCTCTGCTTTTTCACGTCTCTGTCTTTGTCTCTGTGAGTCTCCCTGAAGTGCTGATAATACACCCAGCCCAAACCATTGGGCCCTGACCTTGAACTTAACACTCATGAAGTACGTATATGCATGTGTATGCATCTCTGCATGGCTGTTCGAGTATATATGTGTGCCTTGCATGTGACCATACACTCACATCTCCTGGAGCCCTCAGCTTCTCATCCCTCAACATCATTTATATGGGGGCTTTACTGTTAGATCCCAAAGCACTTCCACATCTGTCAGCTCATTTGATCCTCACACCAACACCGTGAAGGAAGCAGGGCAACGTAGAAAAAAAGAAATTTTTTTAAGGAGATAGGGCAGGGTTCATTCTCCCTGCCTTACTTAAAGAGGAGTCAGCAGATGCCCAGAGAGCGGGAATGACCTGATCAATGTCACAGAGCAGAGCTGGACAAACTGCAGCTAGGCATCCTAACTGAGTACCATGCTCCCCAGACCTGTACCAACACCCCCATTGCTATGGTAACAGTCAGGTAGCAATGATCGAAACAAAAGCTTGAGTCCAAGCTAGCCCCAAGCTAGTTCCATGAATCCTCTAAATGTGGTCTTATAGAAAGAACCCTAGATTTGGAACCAGGCATCTTAGGTTTGAATCCCAACTGGACTGCTTACTCCTTTTGTGGCTTTGGACAATTTACTTACCCTATCTGAGACTCAGTTCCTCCATCAGTAAAATAAAAACATTAGGGGTGGGGAACCGGCAGCCTAGAGGTCACATGTGGCCCCCTAGGTCCTCAACTTTAGCTGAATCAAACTTCATAGAACAAATCACCTTAATAAAAGGATTTGCTCTGGGAAGTTTGGATTCAGTCAAAGGGACCTAGACTCGAGGACCTAGAGGACTACATGTGGCCTCAAGGTCGCAGGCTCCCCATCCCTGTATAGTTTGTAAGATCCCTTTGGGTTCTAAGAATTATAATCCTTGGCCTGCCCTGCTTTGGGGGATCGATAGTCCCCTCGGGTTGAGAACCCCAGAATCTCTGGAATTAACATTTTCTGCCTACTCACCCTACCACCAAGATAAGCTTAGACTCCACAGAGTCTGCAGAATAGCTAAAGGGGTGGGGGAAGGGCCTCCAGACTAATGATTTTTCCTGAGGACTCAAAGGGGTTTTGTTTTTTTGCTTCCTTTTTTTTTGTTTGTTTTTGTTTTTTCCAACCTGAAATATCATTTTAGAAGAGTATCTTGCTATGAGCCCAGGACTGGAAGTCGGAGAATGTAGGTTCCTATCCTGACGCTACCTTGTATGGCTTGTATTGTTCCCTTTCTGAGTCTAGGACTCAGTTTCCTCTTTTGCAAAAATAAAGAAGTTTGGCTAGATCATCTCTGAGGGTTCCTGCCAGCTCTAAATCCCATGAATATCTTGGGGTGGGGAGGCAATCAGTGCTCTGTTATCTCATCTCTAAGCCTCCAGCCCAATAGAATCCTCTGCCCCAGCTCCTGGTGGACTCAAGGGCATCCCCTTCCCCCCATGCACAGGAGAAGGGAGGCACCCGATTCCCTCACCATCCACTCTGGAGCCTCCCCATTTCTTCTTCCTTTTCATAGCCCTGTGCCTGCCCGCCCGCCGTTTGTAGTTATAGAGCTGGGCCTCCACAGAGTAATTTACTAGCAGAATCTCTCTCAGAATACAGCTTGAAGCCGAGCTGTAAAAACAGCTGAGGGTGTAAATAATTCATGCAGACAATATGACTTTTTTATGTAAATTCGGTGCATTAACCCTCTATTATAATGATGGACGACAGATATGGGCGACGTTGCCTTGGTAAGAGCTAATGGATGGCCGCCATAAATTCACAGCACATTTTATTGTGTTGCTAGAAATTGTGCCTTCCGGCAAAGCTGTTTACTTTTATGTAAAACTCTAGGTTCCCTAAATATTACAAATATTTTACATCCGGCTCCTCAGCATTTGGGCGCAGGGCACAAATCAAGCTTTCTCCATGTGAGTTGTAATTAAAGGTTTGTTGTTGTTTTTTTTCCAGGGACAATTATCTCCAACTATAAAAAGAAATATTTTTCCTCCCTTTAGATATTCCGTCATTGACTTATTAACAAATCCTTTGAAGAAGGAAGGACTCCGAAACCTGTCTGCCAGTGTTGTCGCGGTGGAACTTGGAGCCAAGCGTCTGGGAGGGAGAAGAGAGAACTGGGGGGCAAAGTCCTGGTAACTGACTTTTACGTCTGTTGTTGCTCATGCTTATTTACACATATAATATTCCTGCTGCCCCTCTCAGGCTCCCCACCCCCCTTCTTGTCTTTCATAGTCACAGTTATGGAAAAGAGTCAGAAGACCTAGGCGCATCAAGACTTTGCCTTTCCCTTACTACATAGCTTCAGTCAAGATGATCCCCCTTCCCTGAGCCTCAGTTTCCTCTCCTCCCTAATGAGCATGTTGGCTGTTGGACTAAATAATCTCTTAGACCCCCATCTAGCTCTAACAGTCTCCACTCTCTGCTCTAATATTTAAATATTTATATTTAAAAATTCTTTTCCATAACTAATACTTTATGTTGTGAGGTCCCTTCCAACTTTAACATTTAACTCTATGTTTGAATACTCCTTTTTTTGTAACCTCTTTTAAATTTTATTTTAATTTTCAATTAACAAAAATCTAGCCTTCTTTTCCACTCTAAATGTCCTCACACCCCGTGTCCAAAGGTCCCTTCTATGTCTGGAAGTCTTTGTTTTAGCTTCTAGGATTCTGCTTTCTAACCTTCTTCCCAGTTGTAATCTTTTGCATCCTAACATTTTCTCTTCTAAGACCCCTTGTAGATCTGACCTCCTGTGTCCTAACATCCCTCCCAGTTCTAACATTCTCTGTCCTTAATATGCCTTCCAGGTCTCAGTTTCCATTTGTTCTGTTCTAAGTTCTAATGTTCCATGCTCTGATTCCATCAGGATAATATTTTTTTTTTTCCCACCTGCCTCATTGAGCAACCAGGTCTATCCATGAAAGAATACAACCTGTCTCTTCTTCCAAAGGGCATCTCATCTTTCTCAGGTCTGGGTCACATCCTAGTTCTGGGGCAAAAAACTGTTTTCGCCTCCCAAACCCCAAGCCCTCTCCATGGCCCACAGCCCCAGGGACTAAAATCCCGTTTTTGTTCTTTTATGGATTCTTTTTAAATCCCCAGCCCTGGAAATGCCCTTTTTCCTTTCCTACCCCTCTCCACAAGCCCACAACAACTCCCCACTCCCCCATCCCCCGCCCCCCTGCCAAGGCTGACGGTCGTCGGGGATACCGTCCAACTTCTGCCAGGGACCAAGGAGAGAGAAGTATGACAAGAGTCATTTGTCAGACACAATGCCGTGGCTTCTCCCGCATAGAGTCACACCAGCCTGTAATGAAAGGAGGCAGCTTCTGGAACAGCCAGCAGCTTTGAAAAGAACACTCATACTTGTTTATTGTTGTCATTAATATTAATGGTGAATCCCGTAAATATTCACATAATTGGATTAATATCATTAAGGAATGCTGAGATCTCAAAGCACTTCTAATTATGCATTTAATTAGGCCTTTCAACCCTGTTGAATGGCTTGCCTGCACCCTAAACCACACTGTTTTCATCTATCTTCCAAACCCACCCAGCCTCCAATGTTTTTATGTTTGTGGCTATCCAGAGCATGGTATATAGTCCCAGATAAGAAGTCAGGACCTCTAGGTTCTAATCTTCACTCTAGCACTGACTTCATGTGTGATTTGGGGCAAATGACTCTCTTTCTCTAGGTCTCAGTTTTCCCACCAGTAAAAATGATTCGGGATAGGGGTTGGTCCCATGGTGTTTTCTTCCAGTTCAAAATCCATGATCCTATAATTTTTTTTCAGGTCAAAACAAAGCTCAGAAGGTGGCTGGCTAAATCCAAGCTGAGGCTCAGGGGTGGAGAGAGGCAGAGTCAAGGCTATTGCTCCTTCAGCTCAAATGCATCCTTCTCCTCATGTGACAGCATGATGCAATGAACAGAGCCCTTGATTTGGGGTTGACGACCTGGGTTCCTCTCCTGGCTCTCTATTCCTTGCAACTTGTGTGACTTTGGACAAGTCCTTTCCCCTCTCTGGGATTCAGTTCCCCCCTCCCCCATTAAAGTAAGGGAGTTGGATGAAGGGGCACAGTGGAGTGGAATGGACACTGGGCAAGTTGTCAGAAGACTGTCTATGAAGCCTTACTCTGACACTTACTCTTACCTTGGGCTAGTTTGTCCTTCACTATCTCAGGGCCTCAGTTTCCTTAGCTGCAAAATGAAGCAGTGGGACTCCCCTCCAAGCTCTAAATCCTCTGATTTCCACTACTGTGAGAGAAGTGGCTCCAAGTTGTATTTGAAGGTTTCCAACTGAGATAGCTCAAGTAGAAGAAACATTATATTTTCCCCAAAGGCCCTAATTTCCTGAAGAGTCAATAAAAGACGAGTTGCGATAGAAGTGAGAGGGGGGAGGGCGCCACTTATTAAATAAAAGCAGAATGCAAAGAAAGACCTGTTAATGACATCACTCTTCTCACCAGCCTGTCAATTTCGGGGAGTAATAAGAGAATGGCTAACAGGTTAATTGCACATAAACTGATTTAATAAGAAGACTTATTTGGCTTTGCAAGCCCCGGTGTCATTGTTCTCCGCTCTATTAGATGGGTCGGAGGGAGAAAGCCTCGTGGGGTACGACAAAGGCCACTGGCCCGAGAGAGTTCCAGGGTTCAAGTCTCAGCTCCGCCAATTTACCAGCCATGGGACCTCACCCCTCTGTGAAGCCTCACGCTCCTCATCTGTAAAATGGGGACTATCATCCCCACCAGCCGAACCCACTTCCCTCTCAGAGTTGTCGTGAGGGTCAAGCCAGAGAATGAATTTAATCACAAAGTAAAGTGCTTTTGTTATGAATATTATTGGTAAGTGCAGAAGCCAGCGCTGGCGGCCCAGCCTGAGAGTCGGGGTATTGCCTTCCTCGGCTGAGCCTGCAGCATTGGCTGAGATTTCTAAATTGGGACTTTCGGATTTTGCACCTTATTCTTCTGACATGCTTTACTGCCCTGAAGCCACTTTGCAAAATTCATCGCGGCTTTCACATGCTCCGCTGCTTCCTGGGACCAATTCAATCTTGAACAATAGCCGCGTGAGCAGAGGAATAGGGGAATGGTACACTGGAGAGGCAGCAGGGCCCAGCAAGGCGGGGGTGCCTCCGCGACCCACGGCAGACAGCGACGAGCGCGCGCGCGGGAGGCGACATGAAAAGACATGAGCTCGTCCTGCTCGTCCTCTCCGCGGCCGCTGGCGCCACTGGGAAGACGAGCCCAGCCGGCCGGCCAGGGAAAGAGGCAGCCAGCCTCTCATTCCTCGGGAAGCTGGGAACAAAGCACTCCGGAGAACCGACCTCCTAGTGTTCACACCTCCAGGGACAGTGGTGTGATTTTAAAATCAGAACAAAGAATGCCAGAGTGGGAGGAGGACTTAGAATGTAGAACGCAAATGCCAGGACCGGGAGGGAGCTGAGAACACAGGATGTCGGGGCTGGGAGGGCCCCTGGAACAGGGAATGTCAGGGCTGGAGAGCCCATGGAACACAAATATTAGAACAAAGACTAGTGTCAGAGCTGGCAGGGAACTGAGAGTATAAAATATTAGGGAAGAAGGGAAGGAGTATTTATTAAGTACCTACTGTATGCCAGTCACTTAACAAATACTGTCTTTTAATCCCAACATCAACCCTGGGTGTTAGGTACTATTATCATCTCCATTTTACAGATGAGGAAACTGAGGCTTGCTATCTCAGTTTTCTTTGCTCATTAGCAGAATTGCTGCACTAGCAATCCAGGGAGTTTTGGAGACTGGGAGTGAGGTTTATATATTTTGTGGGTTGCCAAGAGCTAGAAGGTTCAGGTACCTTTTGACACCATTGCAGATGGATTCTGAATTTCTGAATTCACACTTGCCTGAGGTCTCACAGTAAATAGCTAGGACTCAAACCTAGGTCATCTGAAGCCAAGCCAAGGATTTTTTCTACCTGACCCACCTGCATCAGGTGTCTTTCAGAGGCCTAACCTAGATTTCTGAGCTCTGAGGCCATCCTTGGTGGGTTTTAGACTCATTTCTGAAAGAAATGAAATTTGGTCTTCCTGGGGAGCCTGCCCCACAGTCCTAAGAGATAAGAGTACAGAGCCTGCAGTCTCTGTCCCTTCTCTTTCTCCTGCCAGGCATTTCACAGACACACACACACACACACACACACACACACACACACACACACACACACACTGTGACGTGGGTCAAATGGAACTGTCTATTGGGGGTGGGGGGAAGCCTGTTTGCAGTCCCTTGGAGCGTTCACATTTTTGCAGCTAAGAAAGGAAGTTGACATGTTAGCCAAGCTATGACGGTGTTTTGCATAAATGCTAATTTATTAATTACCATTTACAAAAAGATGCAATTAAAAAAGTTAAAAATTTTTGCTTCAGAATCAGTGAGGCAGGTGCCCCTCCACCCCAGTCTGTCACAAACGGGTAGTCTAGCCAGGAAGCTGCCATGAACCCAATCCAGTGCTCCCACCACTCACCTGAGGTCAGAAAACAGAGTACCTGAGGAGAAGCAGTCTAGTTTGATAAACAGGTGCATGGTGGGAATCAGGAAACCTGGATTCAAATGCTAAAGCAGCCCTCAGCCTGATGGGTAACTGTGGAAAAGCCCTTTCCCCTCTTGGCCTCAGTTTCTCCGCTGTCAAATGAGAGTAGTAGACTAAATAATCTTTCTATTAATTAATTAAATTTTAGTTTTCAACATTCACTTCCACAAGATTTCAAGGTCCAAATTTTCTCCCCATCTCTCCCCTTCCCCCACACCAAGAGAGTTTACTAAGCTTCCACTAAGCTGCATAGACTAAATAATCTTTAAGGTGACTTTCGGTTTATGTGAGCTGGAGGGCAGAGACTGGGTTTCCCTCTTATTTTGTATTTCCAGTGCTTGGCTCAGTGGATATCATAAACTAAGTGCTTAATAACGCTTGTTGATTGGCCAAAAAAGTTCAATCTCATAAGGGAGACAAATTCACCAATACACACACGACTGGTAGAATAGATGAGCCATGAAGAGGTTCAAACAAAATGCTCAGGTTGGGGGCAATGGGTGAGGGAGAGGGAGAGGTCTCATGGGGGAGATGGATTTTTTATCTGCTATTTGTGACCATGGAGACATGGGTGAGGAAAAGGACCCAGAGATGGCCAAGCAGTCCCAGAATGACCAAAAGGCTCTCCAAAGCTCTGTACTTTAAGCAAGGGACAGTCACAAAGTGAGCAAAGGCTCTGGGGGCATTGTGCCTACTTCAGCCACCACCCCCACCCCACCACCCCCAAAAATACCGAAGAAGCCATGAGACTGATTGCTGAAGAGCAGCTCATCCGCTTGCAGAAGAGGCAGCTCCTTACCTGGCTATGATCTAAACCCAGAGAAATACAAAAAAAAAACAGAGAAAAAGTCTGAACCAGAGCCAGAGGGGACAGCTCCTGCACGCCACACCTCCCCTCTTTCTTTGTCCAGTAGCAGAAAGACTGCACCAGCAGCCCCTGGGTTTCTGGAGGCTGGGAGCATGGCTTTTTTACTTTACAGGTAGCCAAGGATTAGGAGATTGCCATCTCTGCTGACACCATCGAAGGTAGATTCTGAAGCTCTGGATACATACCTACCCATCTAAACCAAACTATAGTAAGAGCTTAGATCTGGCATTGTTCTAAGGGGCCTTCTGGCTCTGCCATCCTTTGTTCAATATGGTAAAATCCCTTCTCACTCCCATTCCATGGACGGTCTATGTTCTATGTGCTAAGATCTTGGGAAGTAGTGCTATTATTATCCCCATTTTGGAGGTGAGGAAACTGAGGCACAGTAAAGTTAGGTGACTTGCCCAGACTCACACAGCTAGTGTCT
The DNA here is from genome assembly GCA_028627135.1 of Pseudochirops cupreus. Lineage (NCBI taxonomy): Eukaryota > Metazoa > Chordata > Mammalia > Diprotodontia > Pseudocheiridae > Pseudochirops > Pseudochirops cupreus. Next base: position 122,610,450 of record CM053582.1, read on the forward strand.
GAGGTAGGATTTGAATTCATCTTCTCGACTCCAGGACAGCTAGGTGGCACCACAGTGCACAGAGTGCCAGGCCTGGAGTCAGGAAGACCTGAGTTCAAATTCAACCTCAGAGACTTACCAGCTGTATGACCCTGGGCAAGTCACTTAACCCCAATTACCTCAGTTTCCTCATTTTAAAATGAACTGGAGAAGGAAATTACAAACCATTCCAGTATCTTTGCCAAGAAAACCCAAAAACTGGGTAATGAAGAGTTGGACACGACTGAGAAATGACTAAACGACACTTATTGACTCCAAGGCTTGCTCTCTTTCCACTTTACCTTCTTGGACAGGGGTACAGAAGACGTGAGTTCAAATACAGTCTGACACTAGCTATTTGACCCTGGTAAATCACCTAACCTCTGTTCCTCAACTGTAAAATGAGTATAATAGTAGCACCTATCTCCCAGGATTGTTGTAAGGGCCAAATAAGACATTTCTAAAGCACTTTGTTTGGGGCCATCTCAAAAGAACTGAGAGCTAGGGGAAGCTCAGGGGCCTGTGTCCTTCAGTAAAACGTGCTAAGGAACCAGAGTTACCCCTGGTGAGGGGGTAGGGGAGGAATGGCCAGAGGAAATAGAGGGTCCTTGGGTCTGGGGAGGGGCTCACTGGGAACTTCAGGGGCTCTGAAGTCGTCAGAAGGGAGCAGTGGGTCCCCACAGTGACCAAAGCTCCCTTTGTCCCAAAGGTCAGGAGCGCCCAGCCAGCTGTGGGGGAGTTCCGCTTCCCCCCCTCCCCCAGCCCACGGCCCAGATGTGCGTGTTTGCACAGCCGATCGGGTACACTGAGGGGGCCTTGTTAAGCAGGATGAAAGCGGGGCTTGTGGACCGGCTGTCAGCCTCCTCCCCACACCCCCATCCCTGGCCCGCCCGACTCCATGACACACATCCAGGAATGCCGCTGCCACTGGATGGATGGAAACCTGCTCCTCGGGGCTCTCTGACTTTTCCTTTCATTCAAGCAGCTTCTCCCTTCCATGGGACCCACATTTTATGGATCAGGAAAGTGAGTCCCAGAAACATTAAGTGGTTTGCCCGAAGTCACCCAACTAGTAGTGTCTGACATGGGATTCTGGCCTAGGTCTTTCTGACACCAAATAGCGAGGAAGAAATAGAATCATAAATCCACAAAATCAAATTAAAGAGCATCTAGTCCCAATCCTAAAACTAGGGCAAGGCAACTGGTACTTTGTCCCAAGGCCAAAATTTTAAAGGACATCAACATTGCTGCCCCAGGAGCTCTTTCTTCCCTACCCCACAGAAATAGTACCCTACATGCTATGTTCCCTTCCAACACATTAAAAATGTCACTGAGTCCCAGGCATGCTTCTCCTCCCCTCTTCCAATATGGAGCCACAACCCAAGGAAACCTAGCCCACCTCACTTGCCACTCATCCCAGGTACAGAAATGTCTATTTGCATCATTTCACAGAGAAAGAAACTAAAATCCATAGAGGAAAGGGGGCTTACTCAAAGACACATATCAAGTGAAGAAGCTGAGGGAGCATTTGAACACAGACCTTATGACTACCAGTAAGTTCCTTTTTGAAATACGTTACATGAGCCACAGCCTAGAGTTGAAAATCACAGAGAAAGAGATGTGGGTTTAATGTACTAATTAATAACAATAATATCAACTACAACCAACATTTATATTAGATTTTATATCAGCAAATAACTTTCCCTACAACTATCTTGTGAGGCCCATAAAACCAGTAATATGTGCCCATATCAGAGATGAAGAAACTGATGTTCGGAGAGGTGTGACTTACTCAAAGCCATTAGGACCAGAATTCCAGTCTCAGGACTCCCAGCCCAGAGCTCTCTTCACAGCAGCACACTGAACTTATCGTAATGATAATAATGGCCCTTTACATGACGATTCTCATAACAGCCCTGTGAGGTAGTTGCTATTATTATGCCCATTTGACAGATGAGGAAACTGAGGCTGAGATTTGCCAGGTGACTTGCTCAGAGTCACAAAGCTAGTCAATATCTGAGGCAGGATTCAAACTCAGGTCTTCCTAACTCCAGACCCAGAACTCTATCTACTGTACCATTCAGCTGCCTGAGTAATTAGAGCTTCCCCAAAATGTTGAGGAAGTAATAAACTTCCTGTCACTAGAAGTATTTCAGCAAAGACTGGGTGACTGTAAGGGATGCTTTAGAAGGAGGTCCTCTGAAAGACTGATAGAGGGAGAAGGAATAAATTTTGTAGGTCTCTGAAGACCCTTCCTTTTCAGGTTCCTGACTCTCCTTAGCCCATGGGTTTGTTGAATTGAAAAATGCCCTTTCTCACTAGATACATTTCATGAGTGATGTCCATAGGCCCAATCCAACACATTGTCAGTATCCCTTGTCCACCATTCTCTCCCTGCTCTTCCAATGATGAGAGAGATATGGGAAGCTGAATCAGCCCTGGCCAGTGTGGCCTCTAAGCCTTGGCCTGTCTGCCTCAGATAGTAGGAAGCAGGGCTGGGACTGAGCTCTTGAGTCCGCAGACATGGTCTTGCCTTAATGAAAACACAATAACAGTTCCCATTTCTGGAGTAAAGTTTACAAAGTACTTTGTGCCCAACCATGCAATGGAGGAAGGAATACAGATTTGTGGAATAGTACAAAGAATGGTAGACAGAATGAGACATAGATTTTTTGTACATGACCAATAAGGGCATTTGCTTTGCTTGACTATCCATATTGGTTATGAGGGTTTGATTTGATTTTGCTTTGCTTTTTCCAGTAGGAAGTCAGGAGGTAGGAAATAAAGGAAATAGATTTTTGTTTTGATTTAAATTAGATTAAATTTTTAAAAACAAAAATAGACTTTTATTTCTATTAAAAATTAAATTAAACAAAGATAAATGTAGGGGGAAACAAGAGGTATACTTTAAAAAAAGGGAAAAGAAACAAAAAATAGTATTAGACCAGCAGTCAGGAGACCTAGGTTTGAATCCTGGTTGGGACACTTGCTAGCTACCAGAGCCAAAGAGAGTCACTTCGTCTGTTTGAGGCTCTATAGAGAGGTTACAAAAAGGCAGAGACATTACCTAGCTCCCAGGGAAGAGAAAAGTGCTTTGTAAAACTTAGAGTTCTAAAGAAATTAAAATTATTTTTACAGGTGAGGAAACTGAGGCCAAGATCAAAAATCTAGAGCTGGCCAACCCAATCCACCACCTTCCTTTTACAAAGGAGAATACCAGGGCCTAGAAAGATGAAGTAATTTGCCCAAGGTGACAAATGAAGTAAGTAGCTGTCTGGGATTTGAACCAGGCCCTCTGACTCCAGATCCAGCACACCCTTCCACTGAGTAACATTGCCTTGAATGGGAGGGTAAGTGATTTGCCCAAATTGTATCTGGGATTTGACCTCAGCTGTCCCAGTTTCCAACGCCAGTGTACTTGCTTGACCTCCTGACTCTCTTCGACCAACCATGCCCTCCCAGACTTCAGCATCTCCACCCTCCACCTTGGCTATAAGACTTACCACAGAAGTAGATATATAAACTTCCTTCTCTTACTAGAGCAGGATCTCCTGAAAATACACACACAGAGATGGACCAGGGTATTGAAGGAGGGGTCAGATAGGCTCACAGTGGCAGATTCAATTCAAGTCCACGTTGATCAAACACTTTCAGAGCTTTCAGTTCCTTCAGTGTTAGGACCACATATATGAAAGCTAACACAGTCCCTGCCCTCAAGGAGCTTACCTTCTACTGGGGGAAACATCAAATATACACACAAGTATGATATAATATGGAGCATGATGGGGGTAAAGTATTCTAAGGAAATTTGAGGTGAGAGAAATACTTTTAGCCTGGAGAACAGAAGGCTTCATGGAGTTTTCTGACCTGACCTTGAAGGAAGGGAGATTTCTACAGAAATCTTTCTAAGACTGATGAACAGTTCCTCAAATTCCCAAGCCAAAAATCACCTCCTCCAGGAAATCTTTGATCTCAATCCTCCCTTCCCCTACCCCAACAGTAAGAATCTTCCCATTCAGACCTCACTTAGTCTCTGCTTCGTCATTCTCTCATGCACGTATCCTTTAATACTACATATCATAGTTATTATGTTGGTGTCCCATTCCTCTTCTAGACTGTGAGTTGCATGAAGGACCCAGCAGACATACACATAGTTGTTGTTGTTGAGTTCCTGGAGTGAAGAGAAGGGAGGGAGGTGGGGAGGATGACCTGTGACTCTGTGTGGAAAAGAAGAATTTGGCTAGGAAACAGTGAATCCGCTCTGTTGGGCTGGAACAAAGTATTCGTGGCACATAAGGTCAGTCTAGAAAGTTAGGTTGGAGCCAGATTGTGGAGAGTCTTGAATGATAGGCTAAGGGATGAATATTTTATCTTAGGAATGATAGGGTAGGGGCAGCTAGGTGGCACAGTGAATAGAGCACTGGCCCTGGAGTCAGAAGAACCTGAGTTCAAATTCAACCTGAGACACTTAATGTGTACTAGCCCTGTGACCTTGGGCAAATCACTAAACCTCAATTGCCCTGCCTTTCCCCTCCAAAAAGCAAAAAAAAAAAAAATGGTAGGGAGTCACTGATGGTTGTTTTGGTTTTTGAGCATGTGAATAAAATGACGAGAGGGACTATACTTACAGAATCAATCAATCAACATTTATTAGGCACCCGCTATGTGCCTAATAAACACTGTGCTAAGCACTGAACCCAATAGTTCTCTGTTCCTCCACATTTGTTTGTCTTATTTTATCTTTTCCTTTCATTCCCCAGTAAAGTTTTTAAAATCTAAACATATCTCTGGTAGATTAAGAAGAACATTTGCCAATACCTGGTAAATTTGAAGGAAATTTGATTCATATGTGAATTGCTCCTTCTCCCAACTTCTTTTTTATTAACGGTACCATCATCTTCTCAGTCACCAAGTTCTTAACCTTGGAGTCATCTCTGGGGCTCCCTATCCCTCATCCCCAGTGTCCAGTCCTACATCAAGTCCTGTCCATTCCACTTTCATATCTCCATTCCATTCACTCCATACCCAAGGCCAGCAGCCTTGTTCATCACCTCTACTCTGGCCTGTTGTAGTGTCTTCTTGCTTCAGGAGAGTGCTGGAGGCAGAACTAACCAGCTTGTTAAATTTTTAGTGAGCATTTAAGAAGCAAATAATTGCTACAAATCAGGGCTTGGCTTATTGTTTTGTTTATTGTAGACTTTAAAAATTGTTAATAGTGAAAATTAAATGTAAAAGTGTGCGTGCATACAATTTTTTCCTGAAGAACCTGGTTGTTAAACATTTACCAGCCCTGCCCACCTCTAGCTATTCTCCTTGCCAATTCATCTCCCATAACAGTTGCCAAAATAATCTTCCAAGCCATAGGCTGAACTGTATCATTCCCTTTCCCAGAGACCTTCAGTGGCTCCCTATTGCCTCTAGGTTAAGAGGTAAACTCTTTAGTCTGGCCCTCAAGGCCCTCCCCAATATGGTTTCAAGCTAACTTCCCAGACTGTACCAGTCAAATTGAACTACTATCTATTCCCTGAATTCAACATGACATATTCCACTTTTACACATTTGCACATACTCTCCCCATCCCATACCCAGAAGCCTTTTCATTTCTGCTTGTAGCAATCCATGCCCCTTCCCATTTCTGCCTTTTGCAGTCCTTCTTTTCCTGTAAGGCACAGCTCAGAAGCATTCCTCCATGAAGTCTTCCATGATCTTCTCCTCCATTCTTCCCATAACGATGAATTTTGATGAGCTTTGAGAACAAAGGACAAATAACATGTCCTCTCTCATATTTTCCTAGAGTGCTTTGTCTCAGTCTTTCTTTTGCTCCCTTCATATATCCTATCTTGTAGGAGTGATAATCTCCTATGTTCATACATTTTCCACCACCTCCCAGTAGAATATTAACTCTGTGATGGCAGGAACTGAGTCTTTTTTTTTTAATCCCTGTATCCCCAGCACCAAGGACAGTGCCTTGGCCATAGCCCTCTTTTAAAAAAATGTCTGTTGAAACGAACTGAACTAAGTGAGAAGGGAAGGAGTGGCCAATCTCTTGGAGGGTGGAGCTTTTAATTTCATTTCTTCCTGCCACGACCAAGGGATAAAGAACCCTCCTTAGATTAAAGCAGGCCAGACTGCTGTTGTTCAGGGAAAAGGAGAGCACTAAATTTGAAATCAAGAGAGCTGAGTTTGAGTCCCAGCTCTGCCACTTACTACCTCAATTTCTTCATTTGTCAAAATAAGAATAACAACATTTGCAACGTCTTCTTGAAAAAGTCATTACAGGAACCACTTGAAATGTAGGCAAATACAGTGTTTCTTAAATATAGTAGTAAATATACTGTTTCTTAAACGTAAAGAGCTATCTGAAAGTTAGACAACGCTATTATCTGTCCATTAACATTCTCCTCTGGTGATCCTGAGCTCTAGAAGGCAGGGGAAGCGGAGCAAAGGCTCTGAAATACTTTGACAAGGCTCAGAGTCTTCAATGAAAAGCAGTCTAGTTAAACTAGGTGAGGCTCATGGTCCAAAACCACCAGATGATGAAGTATTTTGGCCACAGCAGCTGATAAAAAGCAGGAAGATGGTGCAGTGGATAGAGCACAAATCCTGGAATCAGGAAGATCTGGGTCAAATCTGGTCTCAGGCACTTGCTAGCTGGGTGACTTCGGGCAAATCACTTAACTTCTATTTGCCTCAGTTCCTCTTCTGTAACATGGGGACACGCTGGAGAAGGAAATGGCAAACCACTCCAGTATCTTTGCCAAGAAAAGCCCATGAACAAAGTCCATGGGGGTCCAAAGAGTCAGACACTGAACAATATCTATTAAGATATGAAAGAGCTGAGCTCCGTATTGATGAAGCCCATTCAGTCACTCTTCTTTCAGTCAAGATCACAAACTTGTAGGGAGCTGGGCTTGAAATCAGGAAAATCTGGGTTCAGCTCCTTGGCTGCTAAAAGCATAGACAAGTCTGCACTAAGTCTGAACCCCAGGTTCCTCCCCTGACAGAAAGATAACACTACCTGTGATAGTTACCTCACATGGTGGCTGGGAGGATCGAATAAGCTCATGGATGCCAAAAGCTCGTGTAAAGGTGTGCTGTTCTTAAGAAGCAGTTTGATAAGGGCCTCGGAGGTAGAGGGAGGGAGGAGCCTTTCTCCTTCTAACCTAGGGGCCTGAGGTGACGCAACCTCCCCCCCACCCCCCCACAGAAGCAGTGCCAGGACCCGAACAGAACCGTACCCCACCGCCAACCAGCCGGAAGCTGGAACCTCCTCACCACTGCTCCGGAATCCAAGTCTCCGAGCAGGGTGGGACCCAGCCCTTCCTCAGTCCCAGCCCCCCAGGCCTCAGGTTCCCCCACCCCGGGCGGGCCATGAATCTACTTCTCCATTTAATACCCTAAGTAGTGCACTCTGCATATGAGAAACCGCAGTGTTATCAGAAAGCATTTCAAAAACATATGTTTCGCCGAAATGTGTTGACAACTGCAGAAGCCAAGTTTTTGTGAAGTCTCAGGAGTTTAGCCATGACAAGCAGTATTAATGAATGGAATTAATTAAAAAGCATTTCCAGATGAAGAGGGGTCTGCGGCGGCCCGCGCGGCTCCATACATTGGGAGGAGGGGGGAGGGAGGGTAGCATTATCAGGCAGCCATTTGTAAGGAGGGGGAGAGGGTTTGCCTTCTGAGAGCCCCCACCTCGGGCCGGGCATCTCTGGCAGCAAGCCCTTCCACTCCTCCTCCGGGTGGGAGAGTGGGCTAGAAGCGGGAGACTGGGGGAGGGGTTGGAGAGGAAGGGGGTCTAAGAGGAGTGGGAGGGGTCCGAGTCTCAGCAGCGGGGAAGGGAGGGGGGGCGGAGTGCTGCAAACAAGGAGCCTCAGAGCCTTCTCTGCTAACCTCCCTCCTCAACCCTTCTGGGTGCAGGGCCAGGCCCCGCCCCTCCTCTCCCCCGCCCTACCAGTTTCAGTCCCCCAAACCCCCCTCCAGGTCCTCCTTCCCCACTCTGTTTCATCTCCTGCCTCCTCCTCTCCAGGTTTCCTTTCCGGGTCCAGTCCCCTCTCTTCCTCCTCCCCCTCTCCCCCCACCCCACACTTACCCCTCTCTGCCCATTCCTTCCAGTTTCTCGCTCCATTCCTGTCCCAGCTCCGCCCTCCCTCCTCCAGTTTCTTTCCCTTCAACCCCAGTCCACCCTACCCCCCAGTCACCGGCTCCTCTCTTGGTCCACTCCTTTTCCCCCTCCAGTGGCCCTCCCCGCTCAACTACCCCTCCCTTGTCTCAGTTCTCCTCTCCAGATGCCCCAAAGTCTCCGCCTTTCCCAACGTCCGCACCCCAGCCCGGGGCAGAGCAGCTTTCCCACACCACCAATTCGTGAACCCCTGAGTTAGTTCACTGAAGGGACTGGGGGTTTGAGGAGGCAGACTGTTAGAGAAGTAAAGAGAGACGGGGGAAAGGGGGCGGGGGACGAGAGAGAGGGAGGGAGAGGGAGAGAGAGAGAGAGAGAGAGAGAGAGAGAGAGAGAGAGAGAGAGAGAGAGAGAGAGAAGCAGGGAGAGAGAGAAGCAGGGAGAGAGAGAAGCAGGGAGAGAGAGAAGCAGGGAGAGAAGCTGGGCCCTAAAGTTAAAAAGAAAGAAGGGAGAAAGGGGGCGGTAGGGAGGGAGGGAGGGCTAAACTGCTCCTTCGTTCTGCAATCTTCCTGAGAATGACCCAAGTCCGTTCCAGCGACCTGGGCAGGGCCTGCAACCAGGTAACACTTCAAAGCTGCCCTGAGAATTCTGGGCACTGGTTTTCCTGAATTGTAGGAACTTAGGATACTAGGGCAGAGGGCTGCTAGGTAAAGGAGGTGCAGGTTTCTCTCCTGCCTCATGATGAACACAGCCTCCTCCCTCTTTTCTTGCCTCTTGTCTTTTGCTCCTCTTTCTCTTGCCCTCCTCACTTGTTTTCTGATGGCTCCTAGTCTTTCTGCTTCTCCTCTCTTTCTCCCTATGTCCAAGCCTTGGAGCTGCAGTAGACAAGAAAGGGGGGTGGGGGGGGCGAGGGAGAGGGCCCTGTACTGGGAATGAGAAAAGCCTGACTCTAGTCTCCACCCAACCACTACAGTAACTCTTTGTGACCTTGGACTTTCTCTCTCTAGACCTTAGTTTCCACATCTGTAAAATGAGGATCGAATCAAATGATCTTCAAAGTCCCTTCCCACCCTAACATTCTCTAGCCTGACATATAATAATATTGATAATAATAATAATAGCTCACATTTATGTACTGATTTAAGTTTTTACAAAGCACTTTCTGTATTCCAAGGACCCTTCCACCTGTAACATTTTATGACCTACAAAATCCCTTTGGGTTTGAAGTCTATATTATTTTTCTTTAATTTTCATTTTTTTTAAAGCACAGAGCCTTTTTTTAAATTCCAAATTCTCTCACTTCCCTTACCCCCTACTTCACCCATTGAGAAGGTTTCAAAAAAAAACATTACAAACTTAACAAAAGTCATACAAAACAAACTTCTACATTGGACATTGGACAGTATATAACCTAGGGGCCCTTCTACATCAAGCATTTATGTTCTAAATCCCTTCTAGATCTAACATGCTATAATCCAAAGTTTCTTAAAGTCGGACATTATGTGTTCTGAGGTTCATCCTAAAGTGCATGTTCTAGGCCCCAAAATCCCTTCCAGTTGTAATATTGTATATTCTAAGGTCTCTCCTAGTTCTACCATTTTATGTTTGAAGATCTTTTATAGCTCTAACATTTTATCATCTCAAGGACCTTCCAGTTCAAACATGCTCTGTTCTAAGGGTACTTCCAACTCAAACACTCTAAGTTCCAGGCTGCTGAGTCCTGCTCTGGCCAGCATTAAACTTTAGGATGAGGAGGGATTCCTCTCCCACCAGCACACCCTCCCCCACATCACCATGGGCAGGGAGTAAGGAGAAGGTTATACCCTCCTGGGAGGTTTCCAATAGTTCCATTTGGCTTCTGATGTAAGAGTCACCAGTGCCTCCTCCAGCAGCTCATCAGGCCACCACCCCAACAGAAAGAGGAACTTCTCTCCCCAAAAGAAGGACAGGGTGCACAGTGGGGCAGGAAGGTCTCTGTGAATCAGCCTTGTTCAATGTTAGTTCTCTGTTGTCGGTACTGCTATTTGGAGGGGTAGCTTACAGCCCTAGTGGGACTATTGCTGCAGGACGTTCATTAGAAATGGCAATCCTGTTACTCAGCCTCTCCCTCCAGCCCCCACACATCAATATTTAATTTAATTACCCATGTTGTGGTGCAAGTCACATCTGATTTAGGGGATAACCATACTTATTTAGTAATGAGAGATAGCATGCCCCAACTGTCACCTTTCTCACTGGGAGTCAGTGAAGGGACTCATAGAATGTCAGAGCTGAGAGAGACCTTAGAACATAAAACATAAAACTATCAAAGCATGAGGGCCCTTAGAACACAGAATGTCAGAGATGGAAGGGATCATACAACAGACAATGTCAGAACTTATAAGAGACCTAAGAGCATAGATTGCCAGAATTAAAAGTACTTCAGGGTATCATCTCATCCAACCCATTTCTTTTACTGAAGAGGAATCTGAGATCCAGGAAAGGAACATGACTTGCCAAAGGTTACACAAAAAGTTAGCAGCAGATCTGGGGTCTGTGAACTCCCACTCCAATGTTCATTCTAATATCATATTTATATATATTCGTACATACATATATTTATATGTATGCAGGTATACACATATATATTTGCATGCATATATGTATATACACATATATGTAGCCTGCCAATGAGGAAGCAGAGATTTTTCCATACCCTGCCACCCCAGAGACTCCTTAGGATGCCAGTAGCACCCACTGGCAGAAAAGCCCCAAACTAGTCATGGAGCATCCTCAGTCTAAACTAATTTTACAGAGGAGAAAACCAATGCCCAGAGAAGGCTAGGCACCTGCTCAAAGTCACACAGACAGTGGCCTAAATGGGGCTCCTGAATCCCTGGTTATCAGTCAATGTTCAAGTTTCAAATAGTATGAAAGAAAGAAAGAAAGAAAGGTAGGAAGGAAGGAAGGAAGGAAGGAAGGAAGGAAGGAAGGAAGGAAGGAAGAAAAAGAAAGAGAAAGAAAGACTCCACTCCTAAGTCTGTCCCTTGGGGTTTCCAAAGGAGAGCAGTCTGGGGAAAAGCCCCAGGGAGAGTCACTTAAACCTGTAGTTTTCTATGAGGGCTCAGGAAGGTAAGGTCTGATGTCAGCTGGGGTTCTCTACACTGGGTTCCTGTAGCCTTAATGAATGAAACAAGATGACATCTCCACTTTTGTTTCTATCCAGGATGAATAATTTACATGTCTCATCAGTGTCTCCTTCATCCTAGAGGGACTGGGTGGATATGAGTGGGGGAGGAGTTCAAGCTGATGGGTTGTGAGGGGTCCTTTGTCCCTGTGCAATTTTCCACGTGTCATGTTCTCTCTGTGTGTCCCCAGCACAGTAACTAACATATATTTTCAAACTTGAGCAGATCCTCAACTCCCTACACTTGTGCCCATCCAAACCTCTCCATACATGGGAAGAAGATGTCTGTATTTTCCTGGAGATGCTAAAAATCACAGAAATTCAGAGAAGAGAACTCAAAGGCCACTGAGTCTAACCCATATCTGCCCAAGAATCCCCCTGCCAAAAATCTGACAAGGAGTCATCTAGCCTTTTCTTGAAGGCCTCCAGTAAAAGGGATCCGCTGCCCCCACAGCAGACCATTCCACTTCAGGATAAGCTGTCATTATTAGGAAGTTTTCCCTGCCTTCAATTCTAACTTTGCCTCTTTATGATTTCCACTACTTCCTTCTGGAACCAAGCAGAGCATATCCAATAGTTCTCCCATATGACAGTCCTTCCAAATGGATCAACTCAATTCTTTTCCAATTCAACATTTATCAAGGATCTACTATATGTAAAACATAAATACTTGAATATAGCTATTATGTGCATCATAAATTCTCTTTTCTCCAGGCTGAACATACCCTGTTCCTTTAAGATAGCTTCATAGGACATGACCTCAAGGCTCCCTGACATTCTGGTTCCCCCCTCTGGACAGTGTCCAACTTATTCTTTCAAAAATATGGCACCCAGAACAAAAAGAAACCATCTAAACAGGACCCACTCAATGTACTGAAGACTTTCCTCAATTTCTTTTAGGATTTCATGTAATACTTAGAGCTGTCCATCTGCTGCCTCACATTATTACTTTGATAGACTAGGAAGTTCTTTTTTTTTTCTTTTTTATGAGCTAATTTTCTTATTTTTAGCTTTCAACATTCACTTTCATAAGTTTTCAATTTTCTCCCTCTCCCCAAGATGGCATACAATCTGATATAGGCTCTCCACATACATTCCTATTAAACACACTTTCACATTAAACTAGGAGGTTCTTGAGGGCAGGAGCTGTTTCATTTTTCTCTTTGGATGTCCAGTGCCTAGCACATAATAAGCAGTTGGTAAATGCTTGCTGGTTGATTGATTGATTACATGGCCCATCTACCACAAAATCACAGAATCAGATCTCAGAGTGAGAAGGAACCTCAGAAACCATCAAATCCAATCTATACTTGTGCAGGAAACCACCACTACAGCATCTCCAGCAAATGATCATTAGCTTCCCTTGAAGAACTCCTTTGACAGAAATAGCTCCTGACATAGCCCATTCCACTTTAGGAGAGCTTCATTTCTCCAAAAGTTTCTCCTCAAACCAAACCAAAAACATGTTTCTCTGTAACTTCCCCCTTCTCCTCCTAGTTCTGCTCCCTGGAACCAAGCAGAATACCTCTCTTGCACATGATAACCCTTCAGATATCTGAAGATATGATGTCTCTTCTTCAGGCTCACCATGTCCACATCTTTCAATCAGTCCTCATATGACATGGTCACTATCTTAGACAGAACTAAGTCAGAGAGAACCATGGCTGTGGGTTAGAAGGAAATTGGACTGTGGACATATAGAAACTTTAGCCTCAATCTCAGTATATCCTAAACTTATGTCTTGCCCTTCCTCAGGTCCTTGCTACCTGAGCCCTCTTTGAGATGCTGGAAAGCGGGGAGGGCTCGTAGAATATAGAAGCTTAAAGGAACCACAGAACACAGAATATCAGATAACTTAGAATATAGAATTCTGAACTAAAAAGGATTTTAGACTACTAAACATGAAGTTCCAGAGTTATATGAGATCTTAAAACATTGAACATAGACAGTCAGAGCTAGAATAAGCCCTAGAAGATAGAATGTGGAAACTCGAACATAGAACATAGGATATCAGAATTAGAAGAGCTTTTAGAAAACTGAAGATAGACTGTTAGAGCTGGAACATATCTGAGCTAGAAAAAAATTTTAGAACATTGAACAGAGACTATCAGAGCTAAAAGGGACCTTCATACATAGGATGGGCTCCAGTTTGTCCAGTTAAAATGGAATAGTCAGAATGGAACACAATAGCACAGACATGGTCTGACCAGGACAATGTACAGCAAAACTATCAGCCCTCGTTCCAGATCACAATCGCTCTTATTGGACTCTAACAGTAAATTAGCTCTTCTAGCTCCTATATCACCCTCTTAACTAGAACTGAGGAAATGTATGCCCTTTGTCCAAAAACCAGCCTAGCTAGGTGCAAAGAGACTCATTAGCAAAGACCATTTCCTAAGGCATAAAGGGGTCAAGAGCCATAGTAGTGGCTGGAGATCCCACCCTAAAGAAATAAAGTATCTTTGAGGAAGTGGTTGCATTTCATTTATACCATTTTGCAAAGCACCTTTCTCCCAGCATCCCTGTGAAGTAGATTCTGCAAATATTGACATTTCCATCTAAAACATGAGAAAAGGGGCGGCTAGGTGGCGCAGTGAGTAGAGCATGGCCCTGGAGTCAGGAGGACCTGAGTTCAAATCCAGACTCAGACACTTAACACGTACTAGCCCCGTGACCTTGGGCAAATCACTTAACCCCAACTGCCCTGCCCTACCCCCTCCAAAAAGCAAAAACAAAACAAAACAAAAAACCATGAGAAAACTGAGACTCAGATTAGAGGAAATAACCTTCCCAGGGTCATACAACTAATAAGCAGAAGAACCCAACCTCAAACACAGGTATCCTGTCCCCAAGTCCAAGATTCTTTCCATTGTACCAGGGTAAGATGTGCCATGTGGAGTTCACAAGGTGCCCATAGGGACAAGCACCTGACTCCCATGACAGGAGGAGGTATTGATGAACAAGTGTGGCTGGTCCTCATAGCCTTTGGGACTAGGACTGAGCACACTCATGGCACAGAGAAGTTTATTCTCAGTCAGTTCAATCCTTGATTTTCATGAAGACAAAGTGGCAAGCTGCCATGGTATAGCGTGGTGCAACCAAACCCAACCCAATCCTACAGCACAGAATATCTGCTGTCATCCATCTGCAGTCCCACATCTGTTCACAGTGATGTCCATTTGCAGAGTAACATATGTCTGTAACAGCATCTGTCCACAGAATGAGGTCTGTCTACAGTGTAGACTCTTTCTTCAGTATGATTTCTGTCTTCAGGGAAACATCTGTCTACATGGTGGCTTCTGTTTGTCATGTGACATCTTTCTGCAGGGAGAATATCCATCCTTGGAGATGTCTGTCTTCAGAAGGATGTCCATCCACATTGTGACATCTGTCCACAAGGAAACATTTGTCTACAGTATGACATCTGTCTGCAAGGAAACATGTGTCCACAAGGTATGACATCTGTCTACAGGGGAACACCTGTCCAGAGTATGACAACTGTCTGTTAGGGGATTATCTGTCTTCAGAATGACTTCTGTATGCAGTGTGGCATCTGTCAGGGGTGGGGAAGGGTAGGAGGAGTAGAGGAGTCATCTACCCCAGTGAAGTCTGTCAACAGAGGCATGCCCATCCTCAGTATGACATCTGTGCCCAGGGGGAAAATCCATCCATAGCACTCTGCCTGTCCCTTGTGTGACTTTCCTCCTGGTAGTAGTATTTTGCCTGGGTTTCTGTTAGTCTCAAGAGGATCCCTGAAGCAGGATATGACCTCCTGCAAACCAGATGTTTGCACCTGAGGCCAGACACATCTGCTTCTACTGTGCAAGTAAAGGCATAGGGAGGCCCAGGAAAGGGGGGAAGGAAAGGGCAGGTGCATGTCTCTTGCCTGTAAGGAGGTTACTGTCCGTACATCTGAAGCATCCAGTCATAGCAGTGGCCTCCAGGCTGTCTGGAACCCAGCCAATGGTGTCTCTTTGATCTCTGCACCTGCTGAATATAGCTGCTTCTCCTCCATCATGGGCTGTTCCCACTTGGTATCTTCTGATTTTAGAGTCTTAAAATGTTTTGGAGCTGGAAGAGATCTCAGAGATTCTATAATCCAACTCCCTACTCATTTTACAAAACAAGGAATTGAGGCCAAGAGAGAAGAGGCTTGTGTAAGGTGACATAACTAGGTAAAGGCAGAAGCAGGGCCAGCACCCAGGCATCCCTAATCCTGACCCAATGTTCCTTCCACTACACCACACTGTCTTTCTTCCAGCCTCTTCCCACAGTGATTTCAGGCCTTGCTCCTACATGGATCACTGGCTTTTCTTAGCTCCTTGCCATGCTAATTGTTACCTCAGAGAGTAGGTGTCCTCCTGGCAGCAGGGAAAGAAAGGCACCCATCCAGTCAGAGGCCACCAAAAAAAGCTGCATTAGGAGTTAGGAAAAGAGTCTCAGTCTGGAAGTCTAGACACAAAGCATCAGACCTGTCTCAAGCATCATTCTCCCATAGAATGTGGTGCCTTCTCTCTATTTCCCTCCTTCAGTGATGCTGTGGGAGGAGCCTTTGAACAAGGGGGCAAAGGAGCCCTTGGTCTAATAGACAGTCCCTGCCATTTGTAAGCACCCAGTAGAATAGAAATTAAGTAGATGTGGGAAAAGCAGCATAAAAACGTTGTAGAGTATCTATACGGGCAAATGCAAATATAAAGTGAATTCAGAATTGCTGAGGGGGCATAGATTAATTAGGGGGCGTGGCTAATTAGGGAACCCTTAGAACGTCAGAAACGGAAGGCACTTCAGGACATGGAAGAACTAGCAGGGATCTTGGAACACAGAATATCAACACTGGAGGTGACATTAGAACATGGAATGTCAGGACTGGAAGTGACCTTAGAATATGGAATGTCAGAATTGAGAGGTGTCTTAGAACATAAGAGGCCAGTGCTGGAAGGACCTCAGAATATAGAATCCAGAGCTTGGAGGAACCTTTTTTGTTGTCCTTCAGTCATTTCAGTCATGTCTGACTCTGTGTGACTTCATTTGGGGTTTTCTTGGCAAAGATACTGGAGTGGTTTGCTGTTTTCTTCCCCAGTTTGTTTTACAGATGAGGAAACTAAGACAAACAGGGTGAAGTGACTTGCCCAGGGTCACACAGCTAGTAATTGTCTAAGGTCATATTTGAACTCAGGTCTTCCTGACTCCAGGCAGGGTGCTCTATCCACTATGGCACCTAGCTGCCCTACTTCAGAACTGGAAGGGACCTTAGTACATAGAACATTATAGTTGAAAGCAATCTCAGAGACCACCTAGTCTAACCCCTTCTTTTACAGAAGAAGAAACTTATGACCCCAAGAAGAAAGAGCCTACAATAAATTGATGGCTCCTTAGCTCAGTTTTGAAGCCCATTATTCTTATCAGATCCATAGTGCAAGGATTTTGTCCTCTCTTGTGGGTGGAGCTCTGACCACTGACTTTCCTTCCACAAAGCCTTCCCTGGGTTATTCCCTCTCATACATGTCAGATTCATTATGTCTGTGATTCACAGAGCTTCTACTTCATGGGAGGGCTTGGCTTCCTCATTCAGTGTCCTCCCCACTGTAACATCTGCACTAGATTGTAGACTCTGGAATTTTCAGCACCACGGCCAGTGATGTCCCTCACTGAGGGTGGGATGGGGGAAATGGGAAAGGGCAAGGAAAGAGTTGCTGAGGAGGAAGGCAATGAGGAAAAGGATGAAGCATCAAGCTGCAGCCACGTTCTAGAGTCAGGGTAATTGGTCTTCAAAATCTCCCTCCCACCACTACCACCCTATCAGGAGAAGACTTCGAGACCTAAGACTAACACATTTCATTGATGATGGAAAAGGAACACCAGAAGAGAATTCATCAATAAGTATTTATTGATATCCTCTTTGCCAAGCACTCTGCTAGACACTGTGGAGGGAAAGAGAATTTCCCTTACAGCTTATTCCTTGCTACATAGCAATAGTGTACAGTTATATAATATACATTATGACAGGTAACATACACTTGTGTATCCATTTGCAACATGTTACATCTGTTTATGTTATACCTTTTATTACAATTTTGTGCAGGAACGAGTATTATGAATAGGATTCAAATAGTGAAAGTAATAAATCCAATCAAGTGGTCGCATTATTTGAATTTACACTGTGTATTTCCATTGCCCTGGAACCAACTTTCCTACTCTATAACTTCAGATTTATAACTCTGAATTTATAACCTTGAGACATGTGAATTCAAATAACATCACCACTTTATGGGATTCATTGTTAGCACTAATCAGATCCTAGCTGTATATTGTGTGCGTATGTGCAAAACCTACCCAAGTCTCATATAACATGAATATTGGCACATGCTATGTAGTACGTATGGAGATATCATGTGCATGCATGTTGCACATAGGTATAGACTACAGGTGGGTTGGGAACACATTGTGGAACATGTATGGGCTATGTAATACACATCTGTATGATTTGCATATGTAGTGAGCCCAGCACAGGGACACTAAGTGCTGCGTACAGGGTGTAACATACATGTGTAATGTGTACAGGTATCCTATCCGAAGATTTAGAACTAAAAGAGACCTAAAGATCACCTAACCCAGCCCATCCCCATTTTACAGAAGAAGAAACTGAGACCCAAAGAGGGGAAATTATTTGCCCAAAGTCATTCAGGCAGGAAAGAAGAGTGATTTGCACATGTGTGTAATATTATAGACAAGTAACATACAGGTGGTTGACCTGAACAAATGTCATTTGCACAACTGTGTGATAACCTCATAGCTTTTGATACAGATGACTTGGATGTGATTTTAAAGTAAAAAGAACCTTCCTTCTGAGGCCTCAGTTTGGGGATAAGAAGGATGTTTTCATCAAGACCAGGACTTCACAATTATGATGGAAGGGATGGGAGTCTTCCGCAACCCCTTCATACCCTGGGCAAGCATTGCTCTTAGTGTACTGAATCTGAAGTCAGAGGACTTACATTCAAAGCCCAGCTCTGGCATTAGTTCCCACCTATGTGACCTTGGCTATATTATTTTCCTCCTTTTTGTTTCCTTGCCTGCAAAATGAGGGGATTGAGCTGGATAATCTCAAAGTTCCCTTTCAGATTTCTAAATCTTCCCCCTAAAATATGATTCTGAACTTAAGCCCAGAAAAGAGGTGAGGGTAATCTCTGTTGAAATATAAACTCTGTAATAAAACAAAATTGAATGCCTCATAATTATAATGAAAAAGCTTGGCCCCAGAGAAGAGTTGAGAAAATGCACCATACACATCTATCTCCCTTCATTGCAGAATCTGGAGGTGGAGAATATTACATAAACTCTCAATGTGTTGGTTAGTAATGGAAAGAGAGCTGGTCTTGAAATGAGGTGGATGTGGGTTCAAGCCCTGCCTCTAACACAATACTGCCTGTGTGACTCTGAGTGAGTCATTTAATCTCTCAGTGCCCAAGGCAACTCTCTAAAACTAAAGATTACAAAGTACCAAACTGCATCGGTGGTGGAAGCTTCTTTACCTCCGAGATCCCTGTACCAAGAAATCGTAGATCTAGTCCCTATGTCTAACCCTATAGTCCCTACTCTAATCCAGGGAATGCTCACTGGGGGAGGGAGGGGGAGATGGATATATTGAGAAATCAACATTGTAAAAACCCAAAGTATCAATAAAAATAACACAAAAATTCAGAGCCTTAAATATTTTAAAAGTACAATGAAAGTCAACCTCCTCTAACGACCTCCTGCAATGCCTTGCCCTAGGAATGAGGTGACCCTGGCCTGTACCAATGGAACACAAACTAATGGGGCCTATTAAGCTGGAAATTCTTCAACCTGAGCCTGAAGAGGCTGGTGACTGTCATTCTAGAACCAGTTAAGCTACTTAGAACAGAAAGGCTCATCAACAAAAAGTTGGCTACCAAGTAATGATTTTTTTTGGCACACACCCACACCGGTGAAACCTCCTCTATCTTTTGAGATACTGTAACAAAGAGAACAGAACTGGGTCACTTTTGAAAGGCAAATGTATGTCGTGAGCCAGAAGATGACCCCAGAATGTTACTAGTTGCAGCAAGGTCAGGAGGAAGTGACTGTTAGATGGAGACGCATCTGTAAAAGCCCAGGAAAAAAGGGTCTGGATCAGGGCAGGAAAGGGGAGGGAAAGATAGGGAAGTTCCAGGGGGAGGAAAATAGATCTTAAAGCAACAGGGAAATGAAAGTTATGATTATTAATTCTATTGGCATCATTATTAGCATTGTTATTATCTGTTTGCACTGTATATGACTATGACCCATATATACATAGTCATTTCCATGTTATCACCTCCATTAGAATGTAAGCTTCTCCAGGGCAGGGATCTTTCTTTGCATCCGTGGCACTTGGTACAGTGCCTAACAAATGGCCAGTATTTCATAAATGCTTGCTGGCTGAAAAGAAAGGAAGACAGACCCACCATGATGGATGCCAGATGCAAGGAAGTAGCCAGAATCCACCAATATGGCAGAAGGTAGAAGAAAAAAAGGCAGGACAGGATATGCAGAGTATGTTAAATGGGGAAGGAAGGCCAGGCTCACTAAAGAGAAAGAGAAGAGGGAAGATACGGAGGTGAGAGGCATGGACACCAACTGAGCTCCTAAGGAAGGTGGCACTTTTAATCAGAAGGGGAGAAAAGACCTGAAGCCCGAACAGCAAACAATTTTCCTCCTTCAGAAAACAGAAGGAAGACTAAAGACCACACCTTGATCTTAACCCTGGGGTGAGGGGAACAAAGCTTCACTGAGCAGGGTGAGTAAGGTTCACCATCCTCTGCCCTGGCCAAAGTATTCTGGCATACCCTGTATAGTCATGGGATTCCATTTTAGGAGGAAGTTTAGAATGTGTCCAGAGGAGGGCAAACAAGATGGGGAGAGGACTGGAAACCATGCCATCGGAGGATGGCTGGGGTCAGTTGGGGTCAGGGACATGGCTCAGTGTGGGGCTGGAATTTGTGTTCAGTCAGGAGGCAGAGTTAGGGCTCAGTCTGAGGGCAGGCACAATTAGTGCTCTGTCTAGAACTAGGGTTAGAGCTAAGTCTAGGATTAGGATTAGAACTCAGGCTAAGATCAGAGCTTAGACTAGGACTAGGGTTAGGTCTCATTCTAGGGTTAAGGTTAGAGTCTGGTCTATGACTAGGACCACATTTCCATCTAGGGCCCGGATGGGGGCTTTATTCTATAGTTTAGCTATACTGGGTTTCCCTATCCCAAAGCTGGCTTGACACGTCAGGAGAATTTGAAAATCATGGTAGCCAGAGGAGGACTAACTAACTTCTAGGACCAAGACTTTGTCTTGGACTGAGATTGGTGCTGGGGCTCAGGGATCTGCTTCAGTGTCTCTGGTGCCTGAACCTGCAAGGGTTAAATTCTCCCATTTCCTGTGGAAAATAGTAGGGAAGACAAGGAGTTCTCTTTAGGTTTCTACCTTTCTATAGAGAACCTGCCTCACATCCTATGAGGAGTTTTGTGAAGGGAAACCCCATCACCACTACCACCAAAGAGTCAGACCCTGACTGGAGAGAGGGGATAGCAATGCTGTCTCACTTAGACAATGAATGGCTGTCCTAAAGGGCACAGGGATACAGTTAGAAGTGTTCAAGTGTGGCAGTGGCAATGAGAGGCCTGGCTCCTTTGCCAGCTTTACCTTAAAGGCCTAGGGCAGGGTTTCTGTGGATTTAGTTCTTCATTATTTTATAATCTCATTTCAATATTATTCTACGTATTTTATTTTATGCATTTAAAAGCATTCTTACAATGGGGTCCATAGGCTGCTCCAGATTGCCAAAGGGGTCCATGACACAAAAGGTTAAGGCCCAATGGCCTAGATGGAGCCTTTTCTTCAGATAGAGATTTAAAGATCCCAAGGATATAGAGCCCTCTAAAATTCTCTGACTCCTCCTGAGAGTGAGAGGTCTCTGCAGCAGCCTACGCTCAAGTCAGGCCTCCCTGGCATACACTGAAGACTACAATCCCTACCCTGTGCCAGCTAGATAATGAGCGTCCTAGTGAAATAGACTATTTATAAGTCAGAAAATCACAGATGCAACTCACAGCTCAAGACCAAAATTCTGGGTTTACATTTGCCTGGGCTCAATCTTAGGCGTGATCTCTCAAAAATGTCTCTCGTTGGCTCATTTAGTCTCTATCCAGGCTTTCTCCTTCCAATATCAGAATCTGGTTCATGTCAAGATCTCTCCAGGAAGGGTATAAGAGATCTCAATTCTCATGCAAGCACTCAGGCTAATGATATATGGAATACATAACAGGCTTTTATTTCAGATGAGAGAACAGGCAGGGATTTGTAACTAGCCCCATAAACAGTCAAGACAACTCTCCTCCATTCCAGAAGCCCTACCACATCCAGGAACCTATACAGACCCAGAGCTCTACCTTCAGCTTCAGTCCCAAACCAGATCATGACAACCTTTTCACCTTTGCTCGAGAAGCCTTCCTCCTATTGGTGAGTTTCTCCCCAAACTTGCACTACAGCTTTGCTCTCTTTAAACCCAGGCCAGCTCCTTGAGGGCTGAGACTGTCTTTTTGCTTTTAATTGCATTCCCAGAATTTAGTAGCTGGCATATAATAAGTGTTTAAGAAATATTAAGTGCTTTATCTATGGATCTATTTATCAAAAATTCTGTCTTTAAGTTGTCTCCTTCTAATTCCCATCATAGGAGAAAGCACTCACTGGTAGGGATGGGGAGTCTGCAGCCTTGGGGTCACATGTAACCCTGTAGGTCCTCAAGTGTAGTTCTTTGACTAAATCTAAGTTTGGATTTGCCTGAGAACGACAGAGGGCCACATGTGGCCTCAAGGCAGCAGGTTCCCCACCCCTGGTTTAGAGAATCAAGCATATCATCTCTTCCAGTTCTGTCTTTCTCAGAGATCTAAACAGTCCAGACTTACAGCACCTCCCAGCAAGGCTTCCCTGTTCAGAGAAAGAAATGAGGATCACCAGAGAGCACACTTCCCTTCCACTGGATTTGCAGGGTCCACATAACTAGTGAAGGGTAATGTTTGAGTTTGTTCCTCCCTATCTTTTTACTCTGTCTCTTGCTATTCCTTGGTGCCAGATCCATTTTCATCCCAGAACTCTTCCTTTGGTCCTGGAATTCCTCCTCTTTTTCTCTGGAAGATTTGGTCCCAGAATTCTTTCTGCTTGTCCCAGAATGCCTATTTTTTTTACCCCATTTCCAGTGTACACTAGAATATACACTGACATATTTGTTTTCTTGTGGCTCCTCCTATTCTGGGGCAATAAGAGGAGCTAATTCTCATTTCTCTGGAGGCAACATGGGGATCCACAGGGCCATGGAACTGCAAGATTCCCCCAAGGAAACTGGAGTCTCCCCTTCTCAGTTGTGTCTCTCATTATCTCTCAGATATGTATGCTATCCCTTTTTACAGGTCAAATGGGATGGTGGGACTCAGTTGTATACCGACCATGACTCAATCAACCATCATTAATATGGTACCGTTGGGCCAAGCACCTAGGGCAGAGGTACTCATACCTCAACAAGAAGATACCATCATTGGCAGAACAAGGTCTCAAATGTGACATTTAATGGGGATGTTTGGATTTACAACTTTTAGAAGGAAGAAGCCTTCAAATCCAGGAAGAAGGCCCCCTCCTTCAACCTTGTCAGCTTTGGCCAGGATCCTCCCGGTTGTGCCCACTACACAGATATAGAGTTCGATTCAAAGTTCAATCTGGAAGCCTATTCTTTCCTGACTTCCCCTACACTACAGTTCTTCCTCTGTCCAGCCCTTCCTCTCACCTTCTCCCTAAGCCTATTTCTTGGACTTCCCAAAAGGCTTTTTTTGCTCCTAACTTTCTAACTTTTTTCATCACTGCTTGGTTTCCTCCTCCCTTCTGGTATCCCTAGATACCCATCTCCTTAGCCTCCTGACAAGAGACAAATGATAGAAAAACAGAATCCTAGACTCTTGGTGCTTGAAGAGACCTAGAGCATGAATCTCCTCACCAACAGCCTAAATGAAGTAGTTATCCCAGACTTTGAACTTGAACTTGATCACCTGGAACACCTAAATACCTGAACACTTCCACTATAGCCTCACAACTACACACAGACACAGTGATGATTTACAGCAGGCCTCTCTCACTGGCCTCAGCAGAGATGATGACCTAGGGACAAACACATGCAATTGCAACAGGAAAGATGTCCATTCAATATAAGAAGGAATCTCATCACATTAAAAGCTCCCCCAAACCAAAACGAGCTTCCTCCCAAAGAAATAAAACTTCCCATCTTCAACTGCAGGCATTCAGTTGGACCTTAAATGATCATTTGTTAAGGACATTATAAGGAAGATTCTTTATCAGGTACAGTTTGAAGTACATGCCCACTGAGTTTTTTAAAGGTCAAGTGGAATGATGGGACTCAGTTTCCCCTGACTCAATCAGCCATCCTCAATATGTTAGCAATGAGCCAAGCACCCAGGACAGGGACAATCATTGGCCACCAAGGAGATACTATCAATGACAGAACAAAGGCTCAAATGTAGCTCAAGGCTTCCAGCTCTGAGATTCCATGGCTCTAGAATTCAAAGACCCTTTAGATCTTCAAGACACACCCATGGTGAGTATCTCAACACGCTACTGAAGAGCTGTTTGTTTCTTCCCCGGTGGGTACCTCTGAGTGTTCCCCTAAAAGGCCAATAACAAAAGGACTAGAATTTCTTGTGCATCTGTTTACTGATCTCTGTGCCTTGCCAGTAGTAGGACTGCTTCCCCAAGTGTTTATTTGAGCAGGATAAGCAAATGATTATCAGCAAATCTGCCCATTCAAATAGACAGAGAACTTTTTCATACAGCCTTTCCATTTCTGTGTCTGTCTGTTTCTCCCTCTTCCTCTTTATGGTCTCTCCCTCTCCCTTCCTCCCTTCTTATTTCCTTCTCTATTTCTGTCTCTTTATCTGCCTCTCTACCTCTGATTCTGTCTCTTTGTGTATCTCTCAGTCTCTCTCTCTTTCTGTCTGCCTCTGACTCTTTTTGTGCATCCCTCTGTCATTCTCTGTCTGCCTCTGCCTCTGTCTCTCTCTGATACTCTCCCTCTTTTTCCTCTTCCTCTCTCCCTCTTTCTGTGAGTTTTGCAGAAGACAGTTTTTTTATGTTTTTGTTCCGAACTTAAAAAACACTAAATAAAATGGGCATTGTCCTATGCATAAGAGAACAGAAATCAGAGTGTACATGAAGCTACAGATTTCTATTCTGTTTATCCCCAAGACAAAGTAACAAAATGAAAAACAGTATTCCACCTTGCCCCTGAGAAATCACAGTCTTAGAGACAGAGGGGACCTTACAAACAATTTAGTCCATCCTCTCATCTTATGCAGGGGGAAAACCGAAGCTGCCCTAGGGGAACTGAATTGTGCAAGATCAATCAGTGAGTCAGTCAGTGGCAGAGGAGAGACCCAAGTCTTCTCATCTGCACACCTGGACTTTGGCATACCATGCTGCTTCCCCTCTCTGATCCCTGACATTTTTTCCATTTTAACTTAAAATTTTTGCTTTTACTTGATGGCTACTTCCTGACAAATCAAACCCACAATACCTACAAAGCACTTTTCTTGAAAACTGTTAAGCGAAGTCAGGTTCCTTCTTCACCAACACCACCCATTCATTCATTCATTCAGCCAGCCAGCCAGCCAGCAAACAAAGAAACAATGAATAAGCACCTATTATGTGCCAGACACTATGAAGGATGTTATTTTTACTTGGATGTATAAACATGGAGATAGCCATTAATACTGTTTCTCTGGTTCCTTGGATGTCATCCTTCTCCCTGGGGATCTCCTAGGGGTTCCACTTTGACCCAGCTCTGGCTATGTCATCTGCATCAAGCACAGGGGTGGGGAACCTGTGGGTTTGAGGTCACATGTGGCCCTAGAGGTCCTCAAGTCCAGCCCTTTGATTGAATACAACATTCACAGAAGAAATCCTTTTATTAAGGGGATTGTTTAGATTCAGTCAAAGGGCAACTCTTGAGGGGCCTAGAGTTCTCCACCCCTGATCTAGTCAGTTCAAAAGACCTGCTAATTATGGCTCTGGGGTGAGGGGACAGACTGTGTGCAGACAGGAGTGGCAGGTTGCACAGACAAGTTCATACAATTTAGGCAACCTCAAAGTAGTTTAAGGTTCCTTCTCTGTGGTCATGGACTCCAGGGAGGTCCCTGCTCTCCCTGGCCATTGGGGTTCCCATCCAGCCCACCTGCTTGACTTTATCAGCTACAACTTTTACCCCTCCCTTTTTTCCTGAATATTAGAGAAGCCCACAACCTCAGGGAGGGAAAGGAGTTCAGAAAATGTCTAATACCACCCAGACCAGAACAATGATCCTCACTACAACCCCCTCAACTAGAGGTCACCCAACTTGTTGGACAAATGTTGGTGCTAGGGAATGTGCTAACTCCCCATTCTACTTGTAAGCACTTCTTAATGATTAGAAAGCTTTTCTTTACATTAAGCCTCAATCTGCCTCACTGCAACTTCACGCTGCCACCACCATCACCACCACTAAAATGTCCATGCAAAGCATGTCTTCCAGCTGGCATATATGGCATGGTCTTTATTCTCTTCACTGCCCTGGTCGCCATCTTGTGAGAATAATGAATATAGGCGTGTGAGTGAAGAGGAAGGCAGAAGGAGGGAATAAGGGAGATGTGTGAGCAGGTCATTTTTGTGGTTGTTTTTGTTATTGTTCAGCCATTCTCAGGCCTGTCCTACTCTTCATGACCCCATCTGGAATTTTCTTGGCAAATATACTGGAGTGGTTCGCCATTTCCTTCTCCAGTTCATTTTACAGATGAGAAAACTGAGGCAAACAGGGTCAAGTGACTTGTCCAGGGTCACACAGCCAATACATGTCTGAGGCTAGATTTAAATTCACAGAACAAGCAAGTCATAAGGGTGGCATAGGTAGAAGGGGAGCCCCAGCCAGCTCCTGCCAGCAGCCCTCAGCTTTACACATCAGCACTTCTAAGCCTCTGGAAATGGGTAGTGGGTTCAGGCACCCAGGTCAGAGAGCAATCTACATTAAACCAAAGCTAAAAGACCAGAAAATAGCAGCCTCGGGTAATGAATTGCTACACAAGAAATTTAGTAGGAGGGCTCTTCTTTATGAAGCCCAGAACAGAGGCCCCAGGACAGGGTGGAGAGCTGGGCAAATAAATACCATTTACAGATCAACAGCTAGGGCCTGTCAAACCTCATCTGGCCAGGCCTTGCAGAACTGGCCATACCAAACTCCCTCCTGGCCCAGCACTAAGAATTAATGAATCAAGCAAATCACTTAGCTTCAATTTCTCCCATCTATAAAATACAGAGGGGATAAAGAGGTGGATCAGATCATCCAGAGTCTGTCCCTTCCAGCTCTCATGTTGCATGCCCCAGGGCCACTTCTGCTCCAACATTCATTTCTCAGGCCCTACAAACTCTGACACTTTGTGTTCAAAAGTCCCCCTTTCTGATCTAATATTTATTCTAAGATCCCTTCCAGTCCTGACATTCTCTAGTCTAAGGTCCTTCTCATTTCTAACATTCTTTCTTCTAAGGTCCTCTGACATCCTGGGTTCTAAAGTCCCTACCAATTGGACAATCTATTTTCTAAGGCCCCTCCCAGCTCTGATATTCTGGATTCTAAGCTTGTTCCTAGCTCTAATATTGTTTGTTCTAAGATCCCTTCCAGCTCTGACATTCTATGTTCTAAAGGCCCTCTCAGCTCTGACACCTTGGCTATATCAACAAGGCCCAGAGACAGAGATAAGGGTAGATACTGGGCCCTGGGGGAGAGGGAGGACTGGTGCATGGGGAGGGAGGAAAGAGTGTATGCAGTCAGATTCAAACCTGGGTGACTTGGGGCCAGCCCTGGCCTCCCACCCAGGGCTGCTCTGCTGCCTGGGGGTGTGGGGGAAGAGGCTCTAGGCTTTGCCACCTGAGTTCTCTCCCTCCCCCAGCAGGTTATCAGCATGAAAACAGGAAGGATGGCAGCACCATGAATAAAACATGAAGCCTCTCCCCTGGCAGTCAGGCAGGGCAGGCAGGCAGGCAGGCGGCTCCTTCCTCCTCCTTCATGGAGCAGGCGAGCATGGGGGAAGGTGGGGGAGATGGAGAGCCAAGCCCCACTAAACCCTCATCACACTCTTCTCTTTCTCTCTTTTCTGAAAGCCTCCTGGATTCAGAGCTACCTGCAGGCCTTCTGACCCTGAGATTGTCTGTGACCTTCAGAGATCACAAATACTCCGTTTTAGTTTTATTGATGAGGATTGCTGGGGGGGGGGGGGGAAGGGGGAGAGAGACAAGGAGGGGAGAAGGGCAGGACCCTCTTCTGGCTCTGGTTGCAGCTCACTGGTAAGAGGTGAGGAGCTGGCAAAGGTTCAGTGGAGATACCCAGAGTCATCTGGTTCCCCATGATCACCCAGAAATCCCTGAGATCAGTTTTCCCCAAGTCCAAGAGGCCCTGTGGTCCCTGTAGGAAAAGCAGAGGATTCTAGAGCAGAGGACTTGAACTCAAATCCTAGCTCTTCCATTTACTATCCTCAGTGACCTGGGGGAAGGCTCTGGACCCATTTCCTCAAAATGAATGGATAGGATTAAATTACTTTTAAGGCCCCTTCCAGCTCTAAAGCTCTGATCTGATCATCTAGAAATGATCAAATATTACATAATTAAAGGGCCAGCTTAGTGAATAAAATGGTGGACTCGGAGTCAAGAAAGTAACCTTAATCATTTGTTAACAGCATCACCCTGGGTTTCACTTAACCTCTCCCAGACTCAGTTTCCTCCTTTGTTCAACAGGGATCCTCAGTGGGATATCGTGAGGGTCGAAGGAGACAGTTCATGTAAGGTGCCTCTCACACGCATGAGAACCATGATCATCAAGCGCCAATGTGGCCCCAGCCCCACGTTTTCACTACTATGGGAGTTGATGCTATGGTCTAGTGAACAGAGTATTGAACTAGAAGCTCAGACTCCCCTTTTTCACTCAGGCCTTGGCTTATTCTGTAACTCTTGGTCACTCTAGTACTCAGTTTCCCTCCCTATAAAATTATAGAGAATAACCCCTACCCTTGCCTAGAGCTTCCTGTGACCGTGAGACATGGGCCAAGTGGTACAGGGGAGGTGGCATGTCAGACAAGCCTGGATTAGCCCGAAGCTGCCTGCATGATCTCTGAGCTGTTTCCTGCTCTTGGCTCTAACTTGACTTGGGCTCCTAATTAGGATCAGGCCCACTAAGGTAACCCAGCAGGGAAGCAGGAAGCCTTTCTAGGGATGCCCCAGGGCTTAATCTGTGACCCCAGAGAAAAAAGGCCAATAATGGCCCAGAACATGGTGGGATAGGCCCCAGACAGGTGGAAGGATCCTCTGTCCCAAAGGAGGAGAACAGGGAGCCCAGGCCCCGATGAAGGTGACAGTGGTAACGGTTGGCCAGCATCCTCTGGGATCACCAGAAGTTCGGATGAGGACCTAGCTGGAGGGAGGGCCCAACCACAGTGCCATGGCTGGAAGAGGGCAAGGTCACAGTCAGAAGGGAACCTCAGGCACAGCTAAAGGAAGAAAAAACACTAGCAGCCCAAGGCTCCCCTTTCTGCTCCTGCTTCTGCTTGCCTAGAACAGGAGACAGATCCCAAACTCAGGAGTCAGGACACCTGGCTTCTATATGGTCTGTGTTCTTCCACTTACCAGTCACAGGACATCAGACTAATCACTTCCCCTCGTTCCTCACTGTCTGTCTGCTCCTGTATCTGGTACTCACTTCATGTCTCTATCCGTAAGGAACCTTCCCACTGTGCCCAGGCTCCAACAATTTCCCAAAGGAAGAATGCCTTCTCCATAGGCATCTGCCTACTTTCTGTGCTCCAATGCATTTTTGTAAAAGACCAGAGGATTTAGATCTAGGAGCAGGGCTGTTATGAGCCTCAAATAAGAGAAGGGGTGTAAAGCACTTTGGAAACCTTAAAGATATGTAAATGCCAGTTATTGGTGGTGGTAGTGGTGGTGGTGGTTGTTAACCCACAGTTTCCAAGCCTCCAAGCTGATGATAACTTCATTCCCTGAGCATTCTACTCCCCTCCTACTGTGCTCAAGCAATGTTTATAGAGCAGGAAAGGAGTATGCTGGTAAATGTTTAACAACCTGACTATCCAGAAAGAAAGAAAAAATTGTGCCCACATACTTCTTAGTTTAGTCTGTATTGTTGACACTTTCTTAAGTCTAGACAATCAATAAAACAATGAATCGAGCTGTGATTTGTAGCTGCTGTTTTCTGAAGTGGACGTGCTCACAATTGGGTCTTCTGTTAAAGCTGGCTTCAGCCTACCCCTGTCTGGAATGGACTTAGAAATCATCTGGCCTGTGGATTCAGAGGAGGAAAAGAATTTGTCCAAGATCCCGCTGTCTCACTCACTCACTGCCTCTCACTCACTCATCTCTCTGGCTCTCTTACTTTCTCCCTCTCTGTCTCTCTGTCTGACTCTGTCTCTGTGTCCCTCTGTTTGTCTCTCTTTTCTCTGTCTATGTCTATCTCTCTGCCTCAAACTCTCTCTGTGTCTCTGTCTGGCGATTTGTTTCTCTGTCTTCTACTCCTCCATCCCTGTCTGTCTCCCTTCTTCTTTCTCTGTCCTTCCTCCTCCCCATCCTTTCTTCCATGCCCCTCTATTTCTCTGCCTCTCTCAGCCCTTCAGATATAAGGCCACCCAGGAGCATCATTTCCTCCTTAGAGATAATGTGGACCAGTGCCACTCTGCTCTACTGGTGGTAAGATCTGTGTTTGCTGCTAAGGCCAGTGGTTCTCAAGCTGTGGGTCACGACCTCTTTGGGGGTCAAACGGGGTCACCTAAGACCATCAGAAAACACATATTTCCAATGGTCTTAGGAACCGAGACACCACTCCTCTAGCGGTCTCCAGATGGGTCTGCCCACATGCAGCTACACCCACATACGAGTATTAAAGGGTCACAGCATTAGGAAGGTTGAGAACCACTGTGCTAAGCTATAGAACAACCAGGTACAGCTTCAGGTTGAAGAGCCTTTGATTACCTATTGGGCCAACCCAAAAAAAAAATCTGTGGCAGAGAAGAGACTGAGGCAGAGACTAAGACCAACAGGGAAGATGGGAGCCTAACTGGATGCCTCCTTCTAGTTTAAGTACTTGGGTGGCTGGCCACCCTCAGCAAAGGAGTCAACACCCAGGAGATCTTTTGGTGTCTTTGTAGCCAGAAATGTTTTTTAAAGTAATTTAGAACTTAGAGATAATCTAACCCATCGCCCCCTCATTTTACAGAAGGGACAACTGAAGAGATTGACTAACTTACCCAGATTGGAAGTGGGAGAGCCAAGATTTGAACCAATGTATTTCCTCTCCAAATCCAGTGCTCTTCCTTATATACTAGTCCCTACTACCAAAAAAAAAGTAAGGGTGGGTGAGGAGGGGAAGGGTAGAATTAAAGATGAAATAGGACCTGAGTTCAAATCCAGCCTTGGACACTTGACTGTGTGACCCTAGGCAAGTCACTTAACCTTGTTTGTCTCAGTTTCCTCATCTGTAAAATAAGCTGGAGAAGGAAAAGGCAAATCATTCCAATATCTTTGCTAAGAAAACCCCAAATGAGGTCACAAAGAGTCAAACAATAAGAACAAAAAGAAAAGAGGGAAGTTAAGGGGTGATAGTCTCCCTCCCCCGGGGCCCCCTCTGGGAGAATCAAGGTGAGCAGCAGCTTGGGGAGGCCCCAAAGACCCCCCATTCCAAACACCTGATGACCAGTCTTTGCTTGGATGGACACACTCAAGGCACCTTCCAGTCCTCAACTGTTGTCTAAAAATGAGGAGCCTCCTCCCCAACGGGCTGAGCTGGAAAGCTCCATCTCTGTTCTCCGTCCCTTCTCATTATCTCTCTATCTTTTCTCTCTATTTCCCCCTCCTCTTATCTCTGACATTTTTCTGCTTTTTCTCCTTGCTTCTTTGCCTTTTCCCCCACATCTCTTTTCCTATCTTTGTCCTTTCCTTCCATCTCCCTACAGCAGCATTCCTCCAGCCCTAGCCCACTACCCTAACATTACCCAAGCCAAAGATCCCTTCCCAGAACCTTCCCCAGGATCCAGCATTTCTCCTTCCTCCACTCTCTTCGAAACCTAGGTTTTACATTTCCTCCCATCATGGTCCATACTAAGATACCAGTGAATGAATTTGACAATGACATGGCTATGTTTCAGCTCAGAAGGGGCCTTCTGGAGACAGTGCCTTAACCCAAAGGCTCCAGTGGCAAAGTTTTTGGAGACAGGAGGCTTTTTATGAGAGAGACAGAGACAGATATTTGAGGAGCACTAGAAACTAGCAATATTCATAATATATTTTCAGATATCCCAATGACAATCCTGAATAGAAACAAAAGAGCCAAAGAATTATGATTATTGGCAGGGCAAGAGGGGAGGCAAGGCTGGAAGAGGAGATGGATAGTGATCATGAGTCATAGATTTAGAACTGAAAAAGACCCTACTGCCCACCAAGTGCAGTCCTCTCATTTTACACAAGAAAAGTAGGGTTCAGGTTCAAATGACTTACCCAGAGTCACACAGTAAGTATCTGAGACAGGGTTTGAATTCAGGTCTTCCTGACTCCAGGCCTGCACTCTATCCACTGAAACACCTAGCTGCCTCCTCCCTCACCACACACACACACACACACACACACACACATGTATTAGTCTCTTGTAAAGTCTTGCAGGTGACCTGGAAAAAGGGAGGTTGATATTAATAAATTAACTAATCAATTAATTACTTACACATGTTAATTAATATATGTAAATCAGATGCAAATCAATTTAGTTTTTAATATTTAAAAATCAATGTGTCTATATCACAAGGTATCAGGGTATCAGAAAGATGCCTGAAGGTTTTGGGACAGGGCTTTCAGGGATCTCAGAAAGCAAGATTCTATAGACTTAAGGTGAGTTAGGACATCAGTGGTATTTCTGACATATGTCACCATATTTTTAAATACACCTGCCCCTCCCACTAGAACTATCTGTTTGTCTCCTGGATCCATTTGGAATCTCTCCGGAGGAATCTCTATCCCTGAGATTCAATTAAAAAACACTTATTAAGCACCTACTTAACTACCTAGGGAGTTAGTGCAAGTATTGCATTCTACCATTTTACCACCTAACTGCCAGTACCAGAGGGATGCTCCCAACAACACCCCGGGATCAGTCATTCCTGTGTGACTCTAGGCCTAGGGAAGACAACCCTGAAAAAAAACCACATCAGTCAAAAGCTCCCTGCCAGCCCATGGGCCTCCCCAACCTTCAATTTTGTACTGTTGGCAGTCCTTTGACAGGTCTGGTTTCAGTAAAGTCATGTTCATGTGGCATCTTGGGAGCATCAGAGAAGTGAGAAGTTAAATTCTGCAAAAAGAAGATGTAGTGAGTGTAACAAGTCAGAAGGGAGGGGCAGGGACAACAGAAGAAAGAGCACTGAATTCAAAGTGGAAAGACCTGAGTTCAAGTTCCACCTCTGGTGTGTGACTTGGGCAGGTTGGGACACCCTGATGTGACTCTGTTTCTTGTCCTATGAAATAAAGGAATTGCAATTGATTCCTAAGGTCCCTTCTAGCTCTAAGCTCTACAATCATGACTCTGAATTTGAGGGAGCTCTGAGGCTTGAGACAACCAGAACCTGGAGAATCCCTGGCCTGGTGTTTTCCCAGAAGAGCCCTGAGCCCTGCTCTGGGGCCAACTCTCATTCCCCTGGATCAGAGCAAGCTTCCTAGGGAATTAGCTTTAGCCTGGAGTGGGAAGATAGGCCAGAGATGAGAAGAGTGGCCACTGCTCTCTCTCAGGAAGGAAAAGACCATTGAGCTGGGGCTGCACTCAGCATGATTCAGAAGCAAAAACAGATGATGTGGTCTTTGGCTGATTCAACAGAGATCTGGTGGGCAGAGCAAGGGAGGTGTCCTGTGCCCCGGTCAGGTCATTTCTGGGGAACTGTGCCCAATCTGGGCCATGGCCCTTAGGAAGAATATTACATAGAAGGCAGAATGATACAGTGGAAAGAGGGAGAATTTGGCATTGGAAGATCTGGGTTCAAATCCTGAATATGATAGCAGTACAGATTGGTCAAGTATATATATAACCTGCTTGGGCCTTCATTTTTTTGCCCACGACTAGAGGACCCCTCTGAGCCATTCCAACTCTAACTCTCATTATTTTAAACAGAAAGATTGTGAGGGGACTGGACTACATGCCATATGAGCATCAGTTGAAATAAATGGGGATGCTCAAGTCTAAGGGAAAGATAAAAATTGATATAATGTAAGATAAAATAATTTAAGAAAAAAACAAAAATAATTTTTTTCAAAAGAATGAAAAAATGAGCCAGATAAAATGCCACAATACCACTTACCAGGAAGGCTGAGGCTGGTGAATTGTTTGAGCTCAAGATTTCTGAGGGCTAATACACATCAACTATTCAGACTAAATTTGGCACCAAAATGGTGAGCCCCCTGGAAGGGCTGAGGAGAGGGTCGCTAGGCTGCCTGAGGAAGGATACTAACCCACCCCGAGCAGAAACAGAGCAGCTCAAAGCTCCCATGCTGACCAGCAGTGGGAGTGGGTCCCTCAATGGCTGTTTCACTTAGAAGATAGGGAGGCAAGATTGGGAGGCCCAGCCTCCAGAAGAAAAAAACAAAGACAGAAAGACTTAAGTGGAAGAGAATGGCCATCTTCAAGTCTGTGAGGAGCTATCATGCAGATGAGAGATTATATTTGTTTGGCTTGGCCCCAGAGAGCAGAACTAGGAGCAATTGGAATCATCATCATCATCATTATTTATATAGCACTTTAATAAAGTTAGATTATATTAATCAATAATATGTAAATTCTATTAATCAATAACATAAATCATATAATATTAATATTGTATTAATAAATAATATATAACACATTTTCAAAGTACTTTACATGTTAACTTATATTGTCCTCACAACAGCCCTGGAAGGCAGGTGATGTTATTATGCCCATTTTATAGATTAGAAAACCAAGACAGACAGGGAAGAAATTACTTGCCCAAGGTCATACAGCAACAGATAGATAGATAGATAGATAGATAGATGGACGGATGGATAGACAGACAGACAGGCATATATGTATATTTATATTTTTATCACTATATTTTAATCTAATTGATTTCCTGGATAATCTTATGCAATTTGTACATTTAAAAACATGATTCTGAGGAGGAAGGAAATAAGTATTTCCCAGTTTCAGCAGACTGCTAAAAGGATCCATAACACACCCAAAAAGTTAAAAGTGCCTACCTTAGCCCATCTCTCACATCCCTAGTGTTCTATGATTCCATGGCCAACAGGAGGAAGGGTCCCACCTAGGGATTGTGGGGAGCTTCGGGGAGACACTTAAGGGCCTAGACTATCCCACCTTCTACCCCCTGAATCCCTCCCAAGGCACCAGGAAAAGGAGAGTGCTGTGACTTCCTCCCATATCAGTACTATCCAGGATGAAAGGAGTATGATTATTGGGCCTTTATTGTATAACTACTGCCCCAGAGCAAGGCAGATTCAACCAAGAAGATAAGGAGCTGGTTGCTGAAAGCAGACAAATAAGAGATCATTTCTCCCCACCTACTCAGAGGAAATATTTTTGGGGGGTTAGAGGTGCAGGTGTCCTAATCTATAATGTGGTAGAAAGAGCCCTGGAGATCAGCATTCTGGTCCTAGATCAGCCAAGAATTGACTGTATAACCTTGGCTAAGTCCCTTCTCCTCTCTTGGCTTTAGTTTCCCCATGGGAAAAATGAAGGTTATACTTAGTGATCTCCAGGGTCACTTCCAGCTCTGACATTGTGTACTCTGAGGTCCTCTTCAGCTCCGATATTCTGTGTTCTAAGGTTCCCATCTCCATCTCCATCCCACTCCCACCCAGCTCTTACATTCGGTTCTCACATTCAGAGTGTATATGATTTTGTGAGCATGGATCTACTCCCATTCTCCCTCCTCACTAACCCATACAATACAGGCTATAGAAGAAATAGTGTCTAAAACTTGGTTGGAGAAGTGTTCTAGAATATAGGCACAAAGCAGGGGAGGAGAAAGAGAGGAGGAAGAGGAGGAGGAGGAGTGCCCTGGATGGAGCCTTTGGTGCCCACAGACTAGCTGAAAGAAACAGATTATAGATAGGTGCCTTCTAGAGAAATGGCCCCAGCAGGTACAGAAGGCTCATGAATGTGGAAATCAAATCCCAGAAACCCCCAAACAGAAATCTTCCCACCCCAACTAGCCTACCCTGAGGTTCTCCTCTGGGATTTTAGAGCCCTGTCCACCCTTCTCCCAGGGGTCCTTCTAATGGGATAAGGGATAGCCCTCATTCTTGCCATATGAACTCACCAGGCCTAGGGAGTAGAGGATACTAGAGCTATATAACTCATCAGCACAGAAAATCAAGGCTGAAGGGCTGACTGGGCTGAGGATTTAAATTATCTCAGACTCCCCTACCCATTCTCCTTCCAGCCCTCACCTCCCTCCCCTCTTCCCCTAGTGGGGTGGAAGCTGAAGCCAGCCAGAGAAAAAGTTTGCTTTGTGAGAAATGAAATCTAGCCCTCAGCCTGGCGGGGTGATTAATCCCCCTAATGATTTACTGATTTGCAAAGAGCCTGCTTTGCATATCGAGAGAGCAGGGAGATACATTCAGCCAGTGCAATTCCCCTAAAAATGGATATAAATATCCCAAGCAATTGACCATCCCCAATTTGAATATTCTGCCAGTGCATCATGGGGGAGTTGACAGGCCAGGTCAAGGAAAAAAAAAACCCACCATGGAAATGCTTATCCCAGGACAATATTTCACGCCCTCTATCAGCCCAGAGCTCCACCCCTCCGTTCCCCCATACCAGCTTGGAACCTGACTCCACAGAATCAATAAATAAAAGCTGCCTATCCCAATCCTTCCCTCCAACACCACCACCACCTCTCACAGGGAAATTATCCTCCTGTGGGCAGCCACTGATCCTGGGCAAATAACTTCCTTTCTCTGAGCCTTAATTTCTCTGCCAGTAATATAGGGATATCATGCTGCCAGCCTAGCTAACCTCCCAGGGATGGTTTCAGGATCACCATGTGATAGTGGGTGATTATTGCCCTTTGTAACTGTAAAGTAGCATATAGAAATGTAAGTTATTATTATTACTTTTTAATTATTAATATTACTGGCTGACCCTGACCTAGGGTGATTCCTAAGGTGACTCCCAACTCCTTAGGCTAAACAACAGAATGAAGCAAAGGATGGTGGGTCAGAAAAGAGATCTGGTTCAAGATCAGGCTCTGCTACTTCCTGGCTATTATCTGTATGGTCACCTCACCTCCCTGAGCCTCAGTTTCCTTGATTGTAAAATGAGATGTTGGACCACATTCTCTGTAAGGTCACTTTCACCATTAACATTCTGTCACCCTAATAAACACATCAGAAAAAAAAAGAAAGAAAAAAAAGGAAAAAAAAACACGTCAGGAGGAAGATTAATATTAGGTCTGAAGCAATCTTCCCAGAAGGAAGGTGGACAGTCCTGAGGTCAGTAGCTAAGACACCCTTCCTTTCCTGGTGGGGAACTTCAGGCATAAAGAAGAAAGAGGGCCACCTCTTTTTCTGGGTTGGATGAAGAGGGGTAGATGGGACAGATGACCTCTGACATGCCCTGCTTAAGCTAGGAGTCTGTGATCCTCTGAGACAGCTGGGGTGATGCCAGGTTCCCCTCAGGTCAAAACTGATACACATTCCAACCCAGACATGCTGAGCTGAGTGAGGCAGGGAGGGGCAGCTCAGGTGCTGGGCACGTAAACAGCTGTGGGTGGTGAAGTCATTCCTGAAAAGATTTAGCAAGAGGCAAAGCCTATGACAGCACATGGGGGGAAGGGAAGCAAGAGGGACTTCCTAGGGAAAGGCTTTTCCCTCTGGTCCAAATGGCCTCTGCATCCTACGCCTAAAATGGGGAGAGAGGAAGAAGGGAGAGTTCTGTCCAGCTCTACTGACAATACTTGACTGGAAATATTACCCTCTCTTTTTAATCTCTCTAACAAACTGGAAAGGCAGGGCAGAAATTATTCCACCCATTTTGCAGGTAAGAAAACTGAGACTCGGAGAGCAAGCGCCTTTTAGTTACTCTGAGGTCACACAGAAAGTTAGGAGTAAACCAAATGTAATAATAATAATAATGGCATTTATGTAGCACCTACTATTCACCTGGCACCTTACAAGTATTGTCTCATTTGATCCTCACAATGACCCTGGTAAATAGGTACTATTATTATCCCCATTTTAGGAGGAAACAGAGATTAAGTGACTTGCCCAAGGTCACAAAGCTAGTAAGTATCTGAGGCTAGATTTGAACTCAGGTCTCTCTGACTCCAAGTCTAGCACTATATCCACCAAGTCTCTTGACTTAAAGGTTTAGTAAGAAATAGACTCAAGGCTCCTTTATAGTTAGGAACATAAAGAAGAGTGGATGGATACAGAAACAGATGAACAGGTCAGTACCTGCCTCAAACACAAAAGAGGTATCCATAAAAATGGGGCCCCTAACCAGAAAAGCACTGTCATTTTAAAGGGCCTCCACTAGCCTTAGTCCCAAGCCCTTCCAGGCTCCTCCAGCCAGATGGGACTCTTTGACGGCATAGAAGAGAGAGGGCCAGGGCTAGGACCCCAAAGCTGACTCCTCCCAGGGAGCCTTTCCAAATGGACCTGCCCTGAATTTGATCATTTGTTATTCCTGTCCTACACACCACACACACACACACACACAGACACACATACACACACACACACACACACACACACACACACATACACACACACACACCCCCTACAGCCTCCCAGCCTTCTTGAAGGAGACAAACTTTGCACTCAGAAATGCAATGAAGTCATAGAATTTAGAATTAAGAAGCAAAATGGCAAAGGGAGAATAATCAACCTAGTGGACAGGGCAGTGGACTTGGAATTACCTTGAAGACCTGAGTTCAAATCCCACTTCATATACTTACCATGTGCATGACCCCAGGCAATTTACATAACGTATCTCAAATTTCTCTATCTGTAAAATGAGCGAGTTTTGCTCAGAGGCATCTAAGGGTCCCTTCCAACTCAAAATATATGAGTTGAAAGGACCTTAGAGATTATTTAGTCCACCCTTCAGTTCCAGACTGGTGGGGTGGAGAAAGATTCAAAAGTTCTGGGTTTGAATCCCTACTCTGCCACCTCAAGGTCACAGGGCATAGACATATCTATTATATTAGAACATCCCTTCCTTCTGAGCTTGAGTGTCTCCTTCTATGAAAGCAGGGTGAAGGGGACGGGACTGGACTCAGTGATTTCTACTATCTCTTCCCATCTGGCCATCTCTGATCCTATCCCCTCATGGTCAGAATTTCCCCTTGGTCTCTGTCTCCCTCAGACCTAGTAGGGTCTTGTAACTGACCAGCTAAGGTCTACTAGTCTCCTGATTGAAGGGTCTGAGACTGAGCTATGCCTCCCACACTCCCACGCTCCAGGACAAGCAGTCTTAAGAGAAAAACTCCCCTTATCCCAGCTGCTTCTAACAAACCTGGAACAAAAGAGAGACCCTGGTCTTCCATTCACAGTATGTCCACCCAGTCAGGGCCCTGGTGTTTTCATATGACTATGGGTGTGGGACCCTTGATTAGTATCTGTAGCTCAGGGGTACAGATCTATATCTGTAATATTTATGCAATTTGTGTATGTAACTGCTCTTAGATACATTGTCATATGTGAGGTGTATGTAGTTGTGTGTGATTTCTGCCTATCTACACTTATGTGTGGTTGCGTGTGATTTTTGTGTGATTGTGGCATTTCTGTGGTTTTCTTTGTGCTTGGTAGCCACGGTCCAATCTGTGACATTAGCATGTGGAAGTCTACATGGCTTGTATGTGTGTGGCTATGTCTGATCTCTGGGATAACGAATGGAGCACTGAATGTTATACGTGTGGTTGTGTTTGCATCATTCTAATATGTATGTGCAACTGTGTGCATACACTGCCCTCTACAACCCTGTCAGAGGCCTGCAGGACCCCCCCTCCCCTCTCCTACCCTATCTCCAAGCCCTCCTTCTTGTCAGCTCCTCCCCATCTTGCCCCTTCCCCAGACAGCCCCACCTCCCTCCTGAGACCCCCCACAGAGACAGGCCCATCTGCTGGACGATCAGTGACCTGTGTCAAATGAGGCAGGAGTTTGGGTAGGCCGGACTCATTCTGGGCCAGAGCAGGCAGGCAGCTATGCTGGGAAAGCCCCCAGCATGAGAGTGGGAGGAAGGGGAGGGGGACAGATTGACTGATGTGAAGGGGAGCCCTAAAAAAAGAGAAGGGGGGAATGAGTAAGGAGGGGGAGGAAGACAGGCTGGAGCTGCTCTGGCAGGAACACTCTCTGGAAACAATGGAAAAAAGCATTGTGGGCCAGGGAGGGTGGGGGAAGTGTCTTTTTTCCCTCTCTGGGGATAAAAGTTTGGACACACAGTGTCACACCTCTAGTGCCCTGATCTGGGTAACCCATTGGATTTCAGAGGCAGCCTCCCCTTGACCTGGTGTACTTTAGTACATCTGTTAGAGTGTGTGTGTGTGTGTGTGTGTGTGTGTGTGTGTGTGTGTGTCTAGGTGTCTATCTGTGCCTCTTTCTGGATCCACTCTTGGATGCACTAAAAGGAATTCTGCTTCCATCTCTATACACCTGCTCCAGCTCTGTGTGCTGCAGGGAGGCTGACCGTGTGCATTCTTGCTTCTGTGGGTGTCTGTGAGGGGTCTGCATGGATCTGTCTGGTCTATGTGTATCTGTGCGTGTGTATCTATTTGTGACTGCGTCTTTGGGGTCTATGGACGCGTTGGCATGGATCTGCCTGCCTGCCTGCGGGCCAGTGTTGTGCAGGAGAAAAAAACAATATTCAGCTGGGGAAAGGGGGAGGGGAAACACAGCAAAAGCCCTGGATTTGTATCCTAGATTCATCCTTGGCTCTGTGCATCTGTCACCTTAGGCTAGTCACTTTCCCTTAGTTTCCTCGTGTGCCAAACACGGATAATATTCTGTCCTGTCTCCCAAAGCTGCTGTAAGGATCAGGTGAGATCAGACAACTTTCAAAGAAGCTTACAGCTCATCCAGTCCAGTGACCTCATTTGACTGAGAATGGATGGAAAAGTGGGCTGTAACAATGAAGAGTTCCTGAAAATGGAAGCTGCGGATATTATTACCTGGGGGGTATGAGCTGTGACCCAGAAGGGAACCCTTCTCCCTGCCTCCATTCCCTTTGAACCAAGCTTTCACTGGTTAAGTCCTTGCTGATTGGGGTTCTAATGCCAGAGGTGCTTCAACGCAATGGCTTGAAACCTCCACTCCCAAAATGGAAGGAATTTTGACTTAAAAAATAAATCCTAATCATTAGTGTTGCAAATCTTGAAATTCCAAAACAGAGAAATGAATTTTACTTTGTATCCTGAAAGGAAAATCCTTTTTTTCTGTCTCCTAGATCTCTTCTAGCTCTAATGGTCTGTAGTTGATGTTCCAGCACAGACAGAAGCCTGGCTAGGGTAGTAGCTGGGTGAGATCGAGGTAGAAAGTACAGCTTCAATACTGCCTTTGCCCATATATCATCAGCTTCTACAGGCAGCAGGGATCTGGGGAAATGATCTCCAATTAGAGTAGCCAAATAGGTTAGAACAGAGTACATAGACTGCTAGAATAAGAAGGGACCCTAGAACATCAAACAATAAATGTCAGAACTGGAAAGGATATTAGACTACAGAATTCTAGCACGGAGAACAGAGAATGTAAACTGGAAGGTGTCTAAGAATTTCAGAATTGGAAGAGATCCTAGAGACAGCCTAGTTTAACCCTCTCATCTGACAGATGGGGAAAAAATAAAGCCCCCAAAAATAAATGTGAACCAGTGTCCAGATCTTGAAATACCAAAACAGAGAAAGCAAATGTGACTTTTTCCTGGAAGTCCTCATAAAGGACTTACTTCACTTAGAAGCCCCACCCAGTCCCCAAAGATTTGAAGTAGAATCCTTTTTGCCCCCTGAGGATGGAAATAGCCAGGCTGGTATCTGGTGCCAAGTCACAGCCTAGGTGCTCACTGATGGCTGAGCCTGAATCTAAAGTACCACTTACTGTACAAAACCCATAGTGACACTTCAGGATGGATTTTTTTCCTCTCCCTAAGCTTTGCCCACAGCAGCTAACAGCAGTTGGCGCCCAATAGTAATCACCAGGTCACGACAAGCTCCTGGACTGAGGAGGTCCACCACATTTGCTGTTGATGCCAAAGACAAGTAACTACTATACTACTTTTAAACACTTGTCATATTACAAGATTTCTGCCCCAACAAGAAATCAGTGTTGAGGTTACATGGTTAACAGTGCAATGCTCTCATGAAAGGGGTGAAGGCCTGATTCAGAGCTGGTGAGAGCAAGCTTTCGTAGGTTTTTAGAACTGGAAGAAATTTGAGAGACCTCCCTAGTCCAGTGGTTCTTAGCTCCCTAAAGTACTCAGCTCATCAAAAGATCTAGGTTCTCATCCCATCACTGCTGCTTACAGTGTGACCTTGGACAATAACCCCTCTGAGCCTTACTTTTCTCATGTGTAGAAATAAGGGAGTTGGTCCTTTTGGCTCTAACCATTACTTTAAATGACACTCAAGTGGAATTCAGACTCCATTCAGACAGAATGACAATCATGGTCCATTTATTGATTCAATACTTTTGGGTTGTTTCTCCCTATACCCCATCCCCAGACCAAGGACTGGATGGGTTTGCTTGCCTGCATTTTCCTTTCACTGAAACTTTTTTCTTCCTGGACATCATTTGGAAATCTAGTCCCCTTGTGCTACCAGGGGGGAAGCTGATACCCTCAAATCAGTAGTTCAAGATCACCCTAGCTGGGAAATTAGTGTCAAGGCTAGGACTAGCAACTATGACTCCTGTCTCCGAACACCAGGTTCTTTTCCATCACCTAAATTGTGAATCTTGATATCCTAGTTCCAAGGAAATGAATCAAGGCAGAAGGGAGAAGCCTTTTGAAAGGTAAAAAGAAGAAACTTACCTAACAGAAGGGTTCTGCCTCATATCATCAAAAGGGCATGGTCTCAGGAGCACAGCCATCTGACATCCCAGGGTAAAAAGACATTTTGGAAGCATTTCATGTCTATCCTGGAGGTCTCAGTTTTCCCAGATTTAGCCACACTAAGAGCCTAAGGTAAAGACAGAGAGTAATTCCTGAAACTATGGGTGGTGATTGGGGACAACTGGGAATCTGCCCCTGATAGGGAAGTGGAGTAGTCAAAATGTCTATCACCTGCTGTCTGTCACCTACAGGGTAAGAGGAAGGAAGTAGAGGAGACTCCTCTGAAGTTCTTCACAGGGTTCAGTCATCATCTGAGAAATCTGTGTCATAGACAACTCTAAGAATGGTCAATGTTTCTCTAAGACACTGGGGAACCTCCAGAGAAAATTTAAAAACTAATAATAATAATAATAGCTCCTATATCTATAGCATTTTATGTTGTATTAAAAGATTTTCAGAAAACCCTGAAAGATATGCAGTGCAAGTAGTATTGTTATACCCATTTTAAGGATGAGAAAACTAAAGCCCAGAGAGGATAACAAGCTCAGAACTCAAAGAATGACAGAATTAGAAATAAACTAGAGATAATCTTAGACATCATCAAGTTCCTAAATGAAGAAGTTGGATCAAAGAGGGGGAGGAATTTGCAGCAGTAAGAATTAGTAGAGGGGAATGTTCATTTAGGTCTCCTGACTCAAGGCCTATACTCATTCTACCACCACTACATGAAGCTGAGACCTAATTAATGCTTAGTTGGCCATTTGCTTGGATGGTCAATGCTGGGCATCTTCAGTGTGGGTTTCCTGATGGTCTGTTCATAGAAAGCCCCCACTCACCTTACTTTGAGACCCAGCCTCAATTCACAAACAGCAGCCTAAAGGGGCTAAGGGAGGAAAAGAGGGAAGAAGGAAAAGAAAGAGGGAGGAAAGAAAAGAGGAGGGGGAGAGAAAAGGAATTTCAATGGCAAAGAGATCAGTCCCCTCTGCAGTTCATATAGCATACACACACACACACACACACACACACACACACACACACACACACACACACACACTGCAAACAGCCTGGGATCCCTAGGGATGAGAGATTTCTCTGGCTATAATCTCAGAGCTGGAAAAAGACAAGAGGCTGGATGAGGCAGTTAGGGAGGACATGGATGAGGACTGGTAGCTAGAAAGCTGGGGTTCCTGGGGATCTGAGACCCTCCTGAAACCTGTAACTCCCCTCCATGAAGTCAGAACATGATAAAACTTCGGAGGACTCTCT
Organism: Pseudochirops cupreus; assembly: GCA_028627135.1. Lineage (NCBI taxonomy): Eukaryota > Metazoa > Chordata > Mammalia > Diprotodontia > Pseudocheiridae > Pseudochirops > Pseudochirops cupreus. The sequence goes on from CM053582.1 coordinate 122,654,203, forward strand.
GCTATGGCTGAAACTCTGCTCAGGGCCCTTCACCTGCCCTTAGTCTCTGCAGGCTTAATCCTGGAGTGACCAGCAGAGTACCTGAGTCAGGGCCTGGCTATAACTAACTGCCTGATCCTGAGGGGTTTGAGGAGAAGGTGTATCAAAGATGTCAGTCCCCTTCCTTCCTTTCCTGTCCTGCTCTCGGGACATAGCTTGCTGAAGATCCGACCCACAGAAATGGTAGGAACAAGAGTGAGAAGGTTTCCAAGGTTTCTCTGACAAAGCTCAGCCCCAAGCCAGACTCCCAGAGAGGACAGGCTGGACAGCTCCCCATCCCAGCAGGTTTGCCCAACCAACAACACCCCCTCCTCAAACCTCTTCTCCTGTCAAGCTGTACAATGTCTCCGTGGGGGAGGAAGAGGGGGCAGTGACCTGGCTGTGACCCTAGTCACTGAGCCTGTCAGGCCCAGTGGGGAAGTGGAGCTGGGAGCAGCTTCCAGAGAGCCCCGAGGGGGCCCGGCCGGAGAGGGAGAAGTCTAAGTACCTGGCCTATTCCCATAGCAACGAGCCCCACCCCCCAACTTGCTCCCTTCAGAGGGCCCTATGACATTATCCCAGGGAAAAACACGGGGGCTGGGCTCTGACCCGAGCCCCTCCCTGACACCAGTTACTTTCCCGCTAGTAGTAAGTGGGAAAAGAATGAAAGGGGACCAGAGGCCTGGGACAGTGGCTTCTTTACTGTGAACAAACAGCCCCCAGTCACCGGCTCGGTACTCACCTGGGCTGCAGCGCTGGGGCTGACTTCGTGGAGAGACCGAGGAGATCGAACTCCAGCCCAACCCGGCCGGTCCTGGAAACCCCGGTTCTGTCTCTAACACAAAGCTTGGGCTCCCTGCGCTTTGCACCCTCCCTGTCTGTCCGCCTTTTCTGGGGAGCCAGAGGCCCCAGATCGGAACCCGAGCGGCCGAGGATTGGGATGGGTGGGCCCTCAGGAAAGGAGAGCGCAGGTCAGGCGGGGATGGGCAAAGCCGAGCCGAGCCCATAACAAGCCCGGCTCCCGAGCCAGGGGCGCAGTTACCGGACCGCAGTTCTACCTCCCAGCTCGGCACTGCAGGGACTAGAGACGCATGGGGAGGACTAGTCCCGGAGCAGTGCAACGGCCTCTCGGAGAGGAGGAGCCGCGGGGCTGGGAAGCTTCTGGGGGAACCTGAGCGCCTCCCAGAGCCAGCCCTGATCCCCTGGACAGGGGAACCGAGAGAGAGACTCTGAGCCTCCTTCTCCTGTCTTGCCCAGAAAGAGTTATCTGTACTCTCCCGGGTTCGTTGCTCATGGCCATGGGCCTATCCTGGGGTCCCCACTGTCTGTAGGAAGCAGGGCCCACGCAAGGACTGGGGAGAGAAAAGCGGGGCGCGGTCCCCAGGCCACCCCCGCGCCTCTCTCCCACGTGGCGGCCGCGCCCCCGGGGGCGTGAGTGTGAGTGTTAGGTGCGGGGAAACTGGGGGGTGGAGAACAAGGGGGAGGTGGTGAATGAACCCCCTGCGGCCAATCAGCGGGACCGGCACGCGGGACCATCCGGAGCCGGAGGCCAATGGTGAGGGGGTGGCCGGGCCCCGCCGACAGGCGAGAGGAAAGAAGGGGGGCGTCAGCCAAGGGCTTTGGGGGGGAACGGGAGGCGTGTCTGCAACCAGCCAATGGGAAAGAGAAGGGGTGGGGCTCCGGAGTACAGAGCGGGTCCCGGCTTTAAGCCGGCGGAGCGCGGCGGCGGGGCCCGCAGACGGAGCAGCAGCGGCGGCAGCGGCGGCGGTGGCGGCATGGCCACCACCGCGCAGTACCTGCCGCGGGGCCCGGGCGGCGGGGCCGGGGGCGCCGGGCCGCTTATGCACCCGGACGCAGCTGCGGCGGCGGCCGCGGCAGCAGCGGCCGAAAGACTCCACGCAGGGGCCGCGTACCGCGAGGTGCAGAAGCTGATGCACCACGAGTGGCTGGGAGCAAGCGCGGGGCACCCCGTGGGCCTGGCCCATCACCAGTGGCTACCTACGGGCGGTGGCGGCGGGGGCGACTGGGCGAGTGGCCCCCACTTGGACCACGGGAAGGGTGGAGGCGGCAGCCGCGGGGACGACGGCGGAGGCTTCCACGCGCGGCTGGTGCACCAGGGGGCGGCCCATGCGGGAGCGGCGTGGGCTCAAGGCGGGACTCCTCACCACCTAGGCCCGGCCATGTCACCGTCACCCGGGGCGGGTGGGGGTCATCAGCCCCAGCCTCTAGGGCTCTATGCGCAAGCAGCCGCGTACCCAGGAGCTGCTGGGGGCGGGGGCCTCGCGGGGATGCTAGCGGCTGGCGGGGGCGGCGCGGGGCCAGGCCTGCACCACGGGCTGCACGAAGACGGACACGAGGCGCAGCTTGAGCCGTCGCCACCGCCCCACCTGGGTGGACATGGACATGGACATGCGGGTGGGCTCCATGCGGGTCACCTGCATCCGGGCGCTGGTGGTGGCGGCTCCTCATCAGTCGGGGAGCACTCTGATGAGGACGCTCCGAGCTCCGACGACCTGGAGCAGTTCGCCAAGCAATTCAAACAGAGGCGCATCAAACTGGGCTTCACGCAGGCCGACGTGGGACTAGCGCTGGGCACACTCTACGGGAACGTCTTCTCGCAGACCACCATCTGCCGCTTCGAGGCCCTGCAGCTCAGCTTCAAGAATATGTGTAAATTGAAGCCACTGCTGAACAAGTGGCTAGAGGAGACCGACTCTTCCACAGGCAGCCCCACCAACCTGGACAAGATCGCGGCGCAGGGACGCAAACGCAAGAAGCGCACGTCCATCGAGGTGGGCGTCAAGGGAGCTCTAGAGAGCCACTTCCTTAAGTGCCCCAAGCCGTCGGCTCATGAGATCACGGGCCTGGCCGACAGCCTGCAACTGGAGAAAGAGGTGGTGCGCGTCTGGTTCTGCAACCGGCGACAAAAGGAGAAGCGCATGACCCCGGCCGCTGGCGCTGGCCACCCCCCTATGGACGACGTGTATGCGCCAGGTGAGCTGGGACCCCCCGGGGCCGGGGGCGGGGGCGCCTCGCCGCCCTCAGCCCCGCCGCCTCCACCGCCTGCCCCGCTGCACCATCACCACCACCACACACTGCAAGGATCCGTGCAGTGACCCCCTCACCCTGCGGGGCCTGGACTCGAGCCCCTTCCTTCTCCTCTGCCCACCGTGCCAACACCCCCCCCAAAAAAAGGGAGCGGCCCCCGAGACAGCGAGACCTAGAGGACAATCGGGGGCTGATCCCGCCCGCAGCCCACGCGGACAGGACTTTTTGTTTGTTTGGATTTTACAATTTTAAAAAAGGCAAAGAAACTTTAAAAATAAATAAATAAATAAAGAACACGACCCCGAACCAGACAGACGAGGACCCGAAATTGTCTCGGAGATGGCGGACTGGTGGCGGCGGAGCCTGGGCGGAAGCCGAGAGGAGCCGAGACCTCGAGCGGACTTAACCAACTCGCCAGCCTACCCACGGACCACCACCTCCATCCATCCCACTCCTGGCAGCCCTAATCCCCCAGACTCACAGGCAGGCGGGCGCGCACCCACCCCTTCCCACCCTCCCTTCCCCTGGCTGTTTCGGGCGGGATCCCGGCAGCGTCCTCCCAGCAGCGACAGGTAACGCGATTAGGGGGAAGGGGGATCCCGGGGAGAGGGGCAGAGGAGAGGGCGCTCGATGCACACACGCAAATACATATACTCTTATCACACGGACACGCTTTCGGGCACACTTAACAAACACAATCACACTTGCAATCACACGCACAAACATACACACAGTCGGCGACCTCCATAAACACATGATCACTCTCCCTTACGCAGGCACAGTCAGGCATACACGTTGAGGAACCTCCCCATTTGGGGTCCCAGGGGTAGCAAGGTCCCTAAAGGGTTAATGCCCCGGGAAACTCATGCACCCACGGGGAGAGGCGGGGTGTGGGGGGAGGGGACCTCGTTTTTTCCCTCCACCTCTTTTCCTTCCCAAATCTCGGCCCCTCTCTCCCCAGTCCTCCTGGTTAGTGGGTGTTGTTTGGGGCGGGTTTTTTTTTTAATGTTATGTTTTTATTTATTCGTTGAGACGTTTTCGTTTTTGGTTTGCCAAACTCCGCTCGGGTCCTTAATTTAAATCGCTGTTTACTGTATTTATCGGGGCTCTCGACGGGCGCGGGCGGGAGGGCGCAGCAGGCGGCGGGGGAGCCCGGGAGAGGAGAGCCGAGTCTGTGTGTCTGTCACACAGGAAGTAGCCAAAGCTTTCATCTAGTCCTATCTATTCTCACACTCCCCCACTTCACCCCCAAAAACCGAAAACATGAAAAGATGGATCGAAATCCCCAAACCCCGGGGATGCTTTCTGTTTCGTTTTATCCGAACCCGCATCTTTCTACGTCCTTGCAGGTGGAGGGGGGCTCTATCATTCCCCTCCCTCGCACCTTCGGGGACACTCAGACGGCTGGGGACAGAAGGCCTTCAGCCCCTCAGTATCCCCACAACCATCCGGGGGCCCCTTTGTTTCCATCACATTTTGAAAACACTTCTTGGAAAAGTTAGATCCTTATTATTATTGTTTTTAAACCCAGCGACAGAAACAGCCCTCCCCCAGTCTTCCTACCCCAGACTCCCCTCAACTCTCTGCCCCCTTTAGCCCATCCTCCGCGAGATGCAAGTCTGGGGGTCTGGGAGCCCAGGGGAAGCTGGGAAAAAGTCCAGTCCCGCTTGGGGCGTTTAGGGGAGGCACTAGCCCTGTAAATATGTGAGATATGTATGCACAGGCCAGTGGTTAGAGGAAAAGGAGAAATCCGCTGTGCTGAGCTTATCTTGGGGGCTTGGGGTTTTCCATCTTAGAGAATTTTGTACGCTGCCTAATCTGAAGAGGATATTTTAATATGATTTCCGGATTTCTGACCGGTCCTATTTATTTTCTGGATGTGTCTGGAACTTCCCCTCCTTCCCTTCCTTCCTCACCCCATACCCTTCCCCCAGTTTTAGGTCTGTTTGTTACAGTTTAAAGTTTAATTTTATTATTTTTATTAATTTTTTGGAAAGCATTTTGGTGCATTCTGTTTGTATTTTAATTTCTAAAAATTGTAGACTGGGAAGTTCCCCCCTTTATATTTATGTTATAGTAAATATTTTATTACTCATAAAACATGTACCCCATGGCTGTGTCCTGTCCTCTTTGCTGTAGTAAGGGCTGGGATGGGTGGCTCTGGTACCGTGGGCTTGAAACTGAACCTGGAACAGGGGGTGTCATCCCAATGTCCACATGGGTAGGACCCATAATCAGGGGACAAATGATTTATTTCCATAAAGCCCTCAGCCTCCTCAGCTTATCTTTTCCCCAAGGCTTTGAGCCATGAAGCCTGGTCTCAGACAGGGGAGAGCCCAATACTGCTCAGACCGGCTTCTCCTGAAAAGAGGTTGGGCTCAGCTCTGACTCTAACAGTATTAGAAACCAGAGTCTCAAGTGTGAAGCTTAACAGGACAAAGCTACACCAAATTTCCCCTCTGGATATGAAGACCCTAAAAAGGATTTGTCTTCTGTTCTCACCACTCTGCACCAGAAAGCTGAGCAGACAAGACTTGGGGGCCAAGGAACTGGCTGGCCTGGAGTCTGCAGCTTTGAACCCCTCAGGTCACACCTACCAGATTCTAAACAAAAGCAACTTCATTGTGCTCTCACCTTCCTTGTCTGTTTCAGGGTCTGGGAAAGTCTCTTCTTTGGAGGGGCTTGGGAGAATACAAGAATTCTCACACACCCAGGCCATGAGCATCCCCATGTTCTCCTGGGCCTAGCTCCACTTTTTAAAATGTAAAGCAAGTTGGCTCTTAGAGTTTACCATGTCTCGGCAGCTGGAGGGGTCAGAGCTCTGACAGCCCCTAAACTCCCCAAGTCCATCACCCCTAACCTAGACTTTCATTTTTCTCTTCCATGGGTCATTCTCTTCCTGCTTTGTATCTAGGAGCAAAATGTCCATGTTTGATTCCCACTGGAATGGATTTTTTTAATTTGCTGGAGTATTTGGGTGTATAGGGCCAACAGCATCCTCTTCCCTTGTGTTTTCATACCCATGCTCCTTTCCAGGATCTCTGGTTGAAGAGAATGTCTGCAGAGAGCATCCCCTATTTCCACTGATGCTTTTCTCTAAACTCAAGAATCCAGTATGGAAGGGGTGCCTGGGGAGTAGGAGTAGAAAGAAGGAAGGGGAAGAGGAAGGAAAAGAGGAATAAACAAGATTTATTAAACTCCTATGTGCAGGGCACTGTGCTAATAAGCACTTTATAAATATTATCTTATTTGATTTGATTTGAGGAGAAACATGAACACCTGATTCTGAATCGAGGAGGTCCTTCTTACACCCCCTAGAACGGGAACTTCTTATAAGCCCTTAAGAGCAGCTGGCTAGGTGTTGGTGAAGCTTGTGTTTTTTTAACAGGACATCAGCCTATAGGGTCAGGGACCTGGGCTTCAGCAGAGCCAGAAAATTTGAAGGTTTAACATCCAAAATCTTGTCATTTGGGGCCCCCCAACCAGTTTCATCAAAGCCCTTTAGCAAAGAGGTCTTAGAGTTGTAAATAGTCTTAATATTCTCTCAAATGTATACCTCTTTTTCTCTAGAGAAGCCTATTCTAACTAATATTTTCCTTAGTCACTTTTTTTCACCTTTAGCCCTAAAAAGAAAGTTGTATCCCTATGTGTGTGTGATGGCAACAGCCAGACCCCCTTTACAGTGCTCCATCCCCGCGCCCCAGCCAGGTGGATGGCCTTGGAACTTTCTCCTTTATGGGGGGGGGGGTGTCTAGACAAATGACCAAACCTGGAATGATTTTAGTTTATTCTTATTTAACTTCTGTTGTCTTGTATATAGCAAAGGACAAGGGTAGGGGCAGAGGAAGACTTTTTCTCCTTTGTCAGACTTCCTCTTACTTTGGGATGTATTTCCCAAGTGACCCTTGGGTTCTGTTTCAGGTCAAGGGGCCGTGCTCACCCACCAAAGGTTCTAGGGCTTTTCCCTCAGTACAAAGCCTTGAGCTGGTGTTTTCAAAGCTTCCAAGCTGATGTTTCTTTTTTGTCCTTTTTCTGTTGCGGTCTTGGCCTTGTAGAAGACCAACATGGATGATCAACGCCATCCAAGGGCCTGAAATTATTGGTGTGCATGGGTGAGCAGGCAGGCTGAGTCAGGAATCTCAGTAGTGACGGGGGACAATGAAATCTCTAAATTGACTTCCTCCCCTCCCCCCGTCCCGCCCCCGACCCAGAAAACACTGGACAATTAGTGCCAGACCCCTGGCATCAGCAGGGACCTAGAGCAAGCCAAAGCCTTATTTTGTCCCTTCAGTCCAAATGTTTTACTCAAAATTGTTTGTTTTGTCCTCTTTCTCTTCATTTTTTTTCTTCTCTCTTGCTTTGTGTCTCTGTCCCTGGCCAGGCTGGGAAATGAGCTAGAGGGGAGCTTAGGAGAGGACAAAAGGTGGATCCCCTTCTCCTGGGCCACAAGGCCAGTTTGGAAGAAGGATAAAAGCACTGCTGAAAGGAAGAGAGAGAGAGGCTCTTCTCATCTGAAGAGGCTGAAGGAAAAGACACGGCTTCCCTGGCCTAGCTTCCCTTCCTGATTTCTTGCAGCTACCTGGAGGAGCTTGCTCTCCTAATTGTCTGGTTAATCCTTTGCAAGAGTTTAAGTTTACCCTTTAAAACAACTGACCTGCAAAAAAAGCAACAGCAGAGGGAAAGTCCAAGTCAGAGCCAAGCTGGAGCTGAGGCCAGCAAAGTACAATTTGAAAAAAAAAATGACTCTTAGAAAATCCCCTGATCTCTCTGCTACCATGACAATTTCTCCAAATAAGACACAAGCCTTCATCCCCAGACACCCACTGTGGCCTTTATTTGCTCTTGGCCTTTTGGCCCATCACCTCAGCCCAGCTTCCTAGTTGGGGGCAGATCAAATTCATCCCAGTCATTAGATTTTTCCTGGACATTGGGGCTGATCAGGATGGAAGTGGTTTCTCCAAAGAATGTTTTTTTTCCCCCCTTGGATCAGGGGTCAGGCAGGCAGGCAGGCAGGTACCAGCCCCTACTTCTCCTGCCCAGTAATGCCTGTACTGGGGTATTGGTATGCACATGGATGCATGTCTGTGCATGGTTGTGTCTCTGTGTGCACACACTCACCTTGGGGGGAAGCCTCTCATTCTTTCCCAGAGACTCAGATGTCCCTAGGCTCTGACACACAGTGATGGTTCCCCAGTAAAAAAGATTTTCCTCCCAGATTTTTTTTTAATTGATAATAACCACTAAGAGGTAGACTAGCTAAAGAAACAAGAGGCGTTAGTCTACCGTGTGTGGATATTTCATTTCTACATACATTATTGTTGGTGTGATTCTGTGTTAATGTGTAGATATGGGTGTGTTTCCATGTGGACTGTTCATATATCCATCAATTAAGTATTCATGAAACACCTGCTATGACTTAGGTGCTGAGGACCCAAGTACAAAGAATGAAACTCTCCCGACACAGAACAAGCTTTCATGAATGTATGGGTTTCTCAGTGTCTGTGCCTGTGTGGTTTGGTGTACGTTGGTAAGTGGTGTGTGGGCTCACAAATCTGTCTGGAGTGTCTGTGTGACTGCATGTTTTTATGGACATCCATGTTTTTGCATATATTTCCAAACAGTTGTGTGTGTGTGTGTGTGTGTGTGTGTGTACATGAATATGGGAGAAGGTGGGTCCCTGAGGATCAGCACAGGACTGGGAAGGCATGTGAAGGAAGGCATTGGTAAAATCTTAGGGCATTGGAGGGGTTAATATTTCCAGACCCACAGCTACCATGTTTAAGAGGATGGGAAGACTCCATTCACCAAAATAATGGCTACTTGAGATAGTTTAGAGTCCTTTAAGACATGGGCCTAGCGACGTGTCAGTGGCTGTGTGTGGTCATGGTATGTATGCTCAGGTCCATGCCTATATATGTTCCTGTGTGTGTGTGTGTGTGTGTGTGTGTGTGTGTGTGTATCTGGGACCCTCTGACCCCACAAAGAGCCTACATGTGCCCAACACAATATCTGGCAGAGAAGGATACTGAGAGTAGCCCTTGCCCATCGATGTACTCAGAGTAACTGAAGTAGACTCCAACACTTGAGCTCTTCTCTGAGCTATAATCCCACAGTGACAGAGGCTCCTGCCGGCTGATAGTTTTGAATTTGTTGCCGTTTCTCACCTCATCCTAGGGTGCACATTCAACCAGGCTGACCCCTTCAGGAGCTCACCTGGCTCCAGGCAGCTTCTCCCCCTGCTGGAAGCTGTCTAGCAAAGGGCACAGCCAAGAGGGGCAAGGGTTGCTTGGAAGACTGTTTAATGATTGCCTGGGAAACATGCAAACTGGCCCTGTGTGCTCCGACCTCCCCTGCCCCCAAACTTCCCCTGGTTCCGAATGAAGGAGGTAGGGGGGAATCCCCTGCATAGAGCTAGGTTTGGCTGCCACCATTCCGTGAGTTCCCCACTCTAGGTCTGGGCTCACTGGGGCCTCTGTGTAGGGTCTATTGATGTGCCTCACTCAGTCTGCTAAACTAACTACATCCTGATCGTGGTGGATTGAAAGTGCTTCTTGGAGTAAGGAATCAAAGCCCTGAGTTCCCTGCTCTACTCTGCTCAGCTCCCCTCCGGCCTCCCAGGCCTCTTGTGGGAGAGGACTGCCCTCTATTGGTCTTTGAGCCAGGGGAATGTACAAACCTGAGGGAGAGGGGGAGAGAGAGAAAGTGAGAGAGAGAGAGAGAGAGAGGGATCACTGGAAGATCCAAGAACTGGGCCCACCTGCTCCCAAGTCCTGTCCCCCACAACCCAAGAAGAAACAGCCTAAGCCTCTAGGAACCTGACCTCATTCCCTCCTATACACAGTCCCTCGGATTTTGCCCATTTCTCAAGGTCTTTTAAACACAATCTGTCAATCTTACACACACATACCCCATAGCAACAATGGATGGTCAGAGCTAGGTCTTCTCAGAAAAGCTGTGGGTATGTAGATGCAAGTCCTGAAACTTATAATAAAAGTAATGTTTCTACTTTCATCTAGGAACTATTCTCTGAAGATCTCCAAGCACCCTAGACAACCTACACTTTACTAAAATATTAGCTAGTATCAGCCTTTAGTTGTCCTCTCCTCTATTATCACTTCTGAGTCCCTTCTGGTAATTGGCAGGACATTGTAAGTGTGCATATGTGTAATTCTGTTTTTTAAACATACACCTCCACATATACATATGCATGTGTATATGCAAACACACACATAGCAACGAACTATCGACTTGTGTCTCTACAATCTCACTTCCTTCCATAAAATGCAAATCATGTAAATACATTCACAACAGTCATGCTGTAAACACACCCGCACAGGCACGGCCCTCCAGCACAGTCACAGAGTTGTACACCATCATTATCACACACACACACACACACACACACACACACACACACATACACATACTTCCACCGTCCTTTTACACCCTCACAAATTCGCCTATCGGCATGTTATAGTCAGTCATAAGCCCATCAGACTGTCACCAACATTCACATTGACACACAGAGACGAGTCCTACCAGTATGCCCACGTTTGGCCAACATACTATCTCTTCAGCACTTGATGTCACCCACCCACCCACACACACACACACACACACACACACACACACACACACACCATTCCCCTGGTCTGGTCCAGTCAGTCACACCACGGAGATCAGAGTCACACTCCAAGCCATGAGCTCACACAGTCACTAACAGGAGACATAGCACACACACCCAATCACAGGTACACTCGCACATCCCCAGAGCTCCACCTGGGTCACAACCCCCATCTCTGGTCATTCCCCCGTACCCTTTTGCCAGGTGATAGGAGAGGGCTCTCTCTCCAGACCAAGTTCCCTTGAGTTTCTGGGAGCTGCTTCCCTGAGCTGGTACTGGGTAGGGCTGGTTATTACTAGGCTACAGAGGAAAAACTGAGGCATATGGTCTCATACACAAGAAATAATGTTCATGTTAAATCAGACCTCATGCATAATGCATAACGCCTGGTGCCTGATCTCACATTATTTTGGGTGTTCGTCAAAATCAGTGTTATATCTTGTGAGCTCTCCTGAAAAGATGGGGAGGTGGGGGGTAAAGGCGTTTGTTAATTACCCACACTGTCTCATGGACACATAGCTGAGAACATTCCTTGCCAAGGGGCCTCTCTGCTCTTCTCTGTCTCATCTCGGTCTCTGTGATTCTGTCTCTGTCTCTCTGGATGTGGTGACTTCTCTGTAACTCAGCGTCTGTGGCCCTAGGTCTGTCTCTGTATAGGGGCCAGGGCTTTCGACCATCATTGTGCTCTCTGTCTCTCTGATTGTGTGTGTCTGTGTGTGTGTGTGTGTGTGTGTGTGTGTGTGTGTGCATGCTCGCCCTTTTTTCTGGCTTTCAGAAGGAAAGGGGGAAATTCGTAGGTCTCTGTTGATGAAAAGAGCTCATTCTGAATCCTCCTGTGTTTGCTGGGCTCCTGGTCCCTGGAGGGCTGGGGGACTTGCAGCCTCTGCTTCTGCTCTCACACCCGATTCATTTGCCGTTTCATGAACTCCCCGTTGATTCATCGCCTCCCCAAGTCAATGACTCACTCCTGATGGCTTTTCAGACTTTCTTTTTCAAAGACTCCTGATTATTCAGGCTTTCAACGGAGGCGACCCGAAGCTGGAGCTGCTGCCTGGTGAGCTAGCTATCGGTTGGCTGGTGTACAGCAAGATGGGGAATGGGGGAGCATACTGTTGATCTATCTCAGGCCATCCCTGGGGGCTAAGCCAAGATGGCGGAGCAGGGCCAGGCAGGGGACCTTGTCTTTGTCCCTAGGCTCTGGGGTTGCAATCATTATTAATAGAAGCTCCTTTATGCTTGCACAGCACATTATCTCATTAGAACCTCACAAATGTGTCAGCAGGAACAGGAATCAGCATTCCCATTTCACAGGTGAGGCATCAGGGCCTCAGAGAAGCCTTTCCTACCAATACACATAGTAAATGATAGAGTTAGAATTCTAACCCTGGGTCCAGGGTTCTTTTCATCAAACTATTGATCAAATTGAGTTGGGCAGTAGACGCAGTGCTAGACTAGAAGTCATAAGAGACTGGATTTGAGTCTTAGCCCTACACTTGATACACATGAACATCAAGTTGCTTAAATAACTTGAGCCTCAGTTTCCTTGATGACCATGTAAGTGGCATTCCAGCTCTATAGCTATCATTCTATAGGTCAATCAGAGAACTGGCCCAGGCCCAAGCCTCCCTGGCCCTCGGGAAAACTCCCAGACTAAGACAGACACATACAGGATATATTGCTGACAACAACCTGAGAATATTCAACCCAGAGATGACTGGAAAGGGTAGAATTTCTTCACCTATGGTTCCAGGGTCAGGCATGATTAGGAAAAAGTCTGAAAGTGGGCTATGACTTATTCCAGGAAAGCAAAACTATATTGTGAACCGACCAGAACAGCTCCCTGGAGGGAGTAGGCCTCCTGAGTTGTAATGTTAGGTGTGGTGCGATGAGATGAAGAGGTGAGAAATGGGGGGTGGGGCGCGCGCGCGCACACACACACACACACACACACACACACACACACACACACACACACACACACACTCTCTCTCTCTCTCTCTCTCTCTCACTCACTCCTTCCCTAGAGATCTTCACAAATAGTCAGTGCCTCTGATCAGGGATCAGAGAGGCCCAGAAGCACAGGGATAAACACAATAACCTTCTGGGGGTACCTCCAGCTCCTGCCTCTAGCTGGGGCTGGTTAACACCGAAGAAGTCTCATCACCCAGCCCTGCTTCCAGTAAATAAAGTAGCCTGTTGGCCTTAGGTGAAATAAAGTCTGTTCCTTGTCTCCTGGGCCGCATTTCCCTCATGTAGTCTCCACCATCAATCTGAATAGTCAGCATGTCTGTACCAAGCCAAAAAAAATGATGTCAGTGATTAGAAGGGCAGGGATTTGGGGGGAGAGGGTGCAGAGAGGAGGAAGAAGATGGGAAGGAGAGGATGACCAATAGCTACTATCTGTTGATCTAGAATATAGCAGTGGTTCAGGGTTCCCGACTCAGGGGTGGCTTCCCCTGTGAACACATCCCCAGGGGCAGTAGGATAATATCAGATCAAGAAACTCCTTGACTTCATCTCTTGCTAAGGACAATGAGCAGCCAGCCTTATAACCCTGTGTGCTTCCTAGTGCAGGGCTAGGTTATGGGGCATCTCAACTGTTCCCTCCCAGCCTCCTTAGCACTGCCTAAGTCCTCTAGGAAGCTCCCTCCCAACAGAATGCTGAAGTAGCAGCCCCCTTTGTGGGGGCTGCTCATCTCAACACTGTAGTGAGCTCATTTGAGCCTGTGGCAAGAATATAAAATTACCCCCTTCCTTCCCCACCCTGAGCTTACTCTTAAGTGGATGCATATCTCATTTTTTTTCTGCACCACCCCCCAGCCCAGCCCACCTAAAGCTCAGACTCCTTTGCTCAGTCAATGCTTCCTGAGCACCTACCATGTACACAATACATTATTATTTCAAATGAGATAATATTTGAGAAGCTCTTAGCACAATGCCCAGCACACAGTAGGTACTTAATAAATGCTTCTTCCCTTCCCCCCCACCCCCAACTCTGTACTCAGTACTGCTGGGACAAGGGTGAAAACTGACACAGTTACACAGTTATTAACTACCCTCAAGGAGTGGATATTCTAAGAGTGGGAGAGATGATTTGGATGCAGAGAAACATCATCCGTGGAATGTTGTGGGGGGCAAAGGCGAGATCCCAGCAATGTGCTTTCAAAGAGCTCATGGTCTAATGGGGAAGACAACACATGCAGTACTATGTACAAATAAGATACAGGCAAGAGAGACTGGAGATGACCAACAGAGGGAAGGCACGAGCATTAAAGTCATCTCATTTTACAGATGAGGAAACTGAGGCCTAGAGAGGTAAAATAAGTTGCTAGTAAGTGTCTGGGTCAGGATTTGAACTAAGGGCTTCTTTGTTCTCAGGAGAATGCTCTACCCCCCACAGGAGGCACAAAGGGAGAGGTCATTAACTTTGGGCTAGGGGGGCGGTGGGGAGGGTGGTTGGGGGCATGGAAAGAAGGCAGCATTAACTGAGCTGGAACTTGAAGGAGGGGGAGGATTTCAACAGGCAGAGATTCCAGAATAATGACACCTTATATTAGGAAGCACTTTCACATCCATTATCTAATTTAGTGCTCAAAACAGCCCTGTGAGAGAGTTATTATCCTCCATTGAACAAATAAGGAAACCAAATAATTGACAGAACCAGTACTTGGACACATGTCTCCTAAATCCCATAGAAAAAAGAGCCCAAGACCCTTTCTGTGGCCCCATTGCTGCCATAAGCCACAAGTTCCTCTGTCTCTAGACAGGTTTGGGAGACCATTTTATTCCCTCCCCTTGGCCCCCACCCCAGGATCCCAAGAACCAGGAGCCATAATGTGAGAGGAAAGGAGAAGGTAGATCTCTGCTCCATCTTCTGCAGATGCTGAACAAATTGGCCCCACACAAGGCACGTAAGCAGTCTGGCCTACAGGTTGTACTCTGTTCCTGTCCCAGGACCTCCAGCCCAGGAAAAGAATCAGGACGAGGAAAGTTCTTGACAAGCTTCCTTTCTCTCCAAAACCTTTTCATCAGATGCAAGGCAAACCCAGAAACAGGGGACTAGAAATCCATGTATGAGAGAGCCCTTCCTCTTGTCCTGGTCAAGGTCACTCCGAGTCCATGGTATATTGAGCCCTTTCCCCCTTTTGACACCTTCCTTCACTCTTCCCTGGCCTTCCCTTACCACTACCACCACCATCACCACCACCACCACCCTCCTCACTCCCAAGAACAATAATGATAGCCTATATTTATGTAGTACTTTATGGAACCTGGAACACTTTCTTTGGCTCCTTCCTTATAACCTTAACCCAGTAAGGTGAGTGGTCCAATGGAAAAAAACGCTTACATTCAGAGAACCTGAGTTCAAATTCTGGCTCCAAAACTTACTACCTGCGTGAAATCAGGCAATACCTGTAGGACTCTGAGTCTCAGTTGCCTGATCTGTACAATGGACTACATAATCTTCCAAGGTCCCCTCTAGCACTAAATTTATGAAACTAAGGAACAAAAATTCTGCCCATTTTTACAAATGAGAAAATTGAGACATGGAAGATCAGATTCTAATCCCACTGCTCCCCACTTCAACACAAAGCAGACCATACTTCTAGCCCCCCAGAGGAGTTTTAGCAAAGAGTGACCTTCCCCTAAATGTCCCATATTGGAAAAATTCCATATGCCACTTAAAGCCTCTCCCCTTTATCTACCTGCTCCAAGCCTCACCCACAAACTCTGGAACAGTGAGCTCAAGAAGAAGGATTCAGGATGAGTCCTATGGACTTGCTGTGGGATATTGACTGAATTACTTCTTATTCTGTTCTTCAGTCCTGGGGGTGAAGCTGTGAGCTCATAGAGAGATCAGTCTTTGGCTTGACAGAGGCCCACATCTCCAGGAATCCTGGGTGATCCTGGACAGCTCCATGCTTGGCTCCCATATGCCAGGACCCCAAAGAAAATCTATCTGCTGCCATGGATCAGAGCCCCCTGCAGGCTTCTATGTTAAGGACTCAAGAAGTGACTGATAGGTCTGGAGGTTATTAGTGGTGGAGGAAGAGAGAACTGGAGAAGCAATCAGTCCAACAGCAAGCATTTATTAAACATCTGTAGTGTACCAAGCACTATGGTGAATCCTGGGGACACAAAGACAAAAGTTAAACAATACTGCCCTCAAGGAGTCAGGGAGACAAAACATTCATAAATTATGTGTAGAACATAAGCAGAATAAAAGCAATAAATTTGGGGGTGGGGGCGAGGGTGGGGGTGGAGGGGTAGTCATTAACAAATTAAAGGATTAAAAAAGAGAACAGAGGAAGAATTCTAACATTTTTTTTTTTGCTTTTTGGAGGGCAGTTGGGGTTAAGTGACTTGCCCAAGGTCACACGGCAAAAAAGCATTAAGTGTCTGAGGCTGGATTTGAACTCAAGTCCTCCTGACTCCAGGGCCAGTGCTCTATTCACTGCACCACCTAGCCACCCCAGAGGAAGGATTCTAAGAGGCAGGGAAGTGAGGTGGGAGTCCAATTGGGGAGACAAGTACAAAGACATGGACAAGAGAAGTGGGCTACACGAGGCACAGTAAGGAAGAATATGGTCCCTGCCATAGACTCCGTCTATCCCTCTCTTCACCTTCTCTACTTGGGACCTGCTTCTGAGGTTTTCCAGCAGATACAACTCACTTCAACAGCTCTCCTAGTTTGAGCATAGTGTTGGGGAAGGCACTGAGGAAGATAAAGTTTAGATAAAAGGAGGCAGGACAACCTGAGTTCAAATCCAGCCTCAGACACTTTCTAGCTTTGTGACCCTAGGCAAGGCACTTGTTCTCTGCCTCAGTTTTCTCAAATGTAAAATGGGGATCTTAATAGCACCCACCTCTTGGGGTTATTGTAAGAATCAAATGTGTTAATGTTTGTAAAGCACTTACCACAATGTCTGGCATATAATAAGCACTTAATAAATGCTTGTTTCCTTCCCCCTTTCCTCATGGCCGTCATAGTCTAGTAGTGGTGGGATAACATATCTTTACCACCCTATGAAATAAATGGTCCAATGGAAAGAGCACTTTAGAAGTCAGAGAACCAAGTTTAAGTCTTGGCTCAAGATAATAGACAATGTTATGCTTCTAAGAGAGGCTTCATTTATTTAAGGGAATGAAGAGACAAAGGGATGCCCCAACTAGGGGGATCCAAGAAGGCATCTTGGAGGAGACAATATTTGAGTTGAGCTTTCATGGGAATGTAGGAATAAAAATAAAATAAGAGTAATCGTTGGGGCAGCTGGATGGCACAGTGAATAGAGCACTGGCTTTGGAGTCAGGAGGATCTGAGTTCAAATCCAGCCTCAGACACCTAACACTTACTAGCCATGTGACCTTGGACAAGTCACTTAACCCCAACTGCCCTGCCCTCCCCCCTCCAAAAAAAAACAACCAAAAAAAGAGTAATTGTTAAGTGGGAAAAAATATTTGCATCAGATATCACCAATCACTCAAAGAATCACTATTCTCGATGATTAAGAAGGAGTTAACACAAACACATAAAACCCAGAGCCATTCTCCAATAGATGTGACCAAAGGACATGAATCATTTTCAAAAGGATCAAAAACTATAAATGACCATTTAAAATCATGTCCCAAATTATCAATAATAAGAGAAATGCAAATTGAAAGTCTGGGGTTTCACTTCACACCCAGAAAATTGGGAAAATGACAAAAGATGGGAATAATTAGCATGGGAGGGGTTGTGGAAAGATTCATGCACTATAAACTTGGTATTGATGGAGCTATGAACTGGTCCAACTATTCTGGATATCAGTTTGGAATTAAGCAATACAAGTGACTAAAACCATACATACATACCCTTTGATTCAGTCATCCCACTATTAGACATGTACCCAAGGAAGTCACAGACAGAAACAAAGGTCCAATATATGCCAAAATAGTCATGGGAGTACTCTGTGGCAGCAAAAACTGGGAGAGAGGGAGGAGCAGGTGCCCATCAGTTTGTGAAAAAAAATCTAACAGTCTAATATAGATTTAGAGCTAGACAGGACCTTAGGAGTCATTAGGTCCAAATTCTCATTTATAAATGAGGACCTAGGGGTGGCTAGGAGGTGCAGCGAATAGAGCATTTGCCCTGGAGTCAGGAGGACCTAAGTTCAAATGTGGCCTCAGACACTTAACACAAAATCTAGCCATGTGACGTTGGGCAAGTCACTTAACCCCAATTGCCCTTCAAAAAGCAAAAATTGAAAAAAAAAAAGTACTGAATGTATAAATCAGGACCTAAGTCCCAGAGAGATTGAGTTGTCCTTGGTAACACATCTAGTAAGAATCTGAGACAGGATTTGAATTCAGGTCTTACCAACTCTAAGGACTGTCCCAAACCCTAAATACTCCACCATGCTACTTTTGCTTCTCACATAAATATAAAAGAATATTGTTATTCAGTAAAAAAAATGAAGATGAGGAATTCAGAACAACCTGGGAAGATTTGTATGAACTGATGCAAAGTGAATTACATAAAACTAAAAGAAGCATATACATTATGACGACAATATACATGGAAAGGTCACTAAAAGGAAACTGAATTCTGAGTAACTGCAAAAAACCAGCAAAGGTCCTAGAGAACAGGTAAGGAAGCAAACAAATCTGCACCTTTTTAGTGGGGAGAGGGGGATGCTGAGCAGAATGCTGCATTCCATGTTTGTGCTTATTGTTTATAGAATAAGGGAAGATTGAATCTGAAGTAGGGGGTGACTGAGTAAAAACAAAGGTCAACAATGAAGTTTTTTTAAAACCATGACAGATGTAGGAATTCAATAGGGTGAGGAAGTAGGAAACAGAATTCTTCCAATACAGGAAGAATCATGAGCATGGACAGGGCGGTGAGAAGGTATGGGAAACGGATGAGGAGGAAGAGGTTGTCCAGGTTGGCTTGAGTATGTGACAAGCAAGGGATGTAGAAGGTCCAGAAAGAGAGAGGGGTCTCAGGTTGTGGAGGGCCTTCAAGGTCAAACTGCCACTTGTCCCAGAACAGACCTTACCTCGAAGCAACCATGGGGAGTCACTGAAGGAGTGTGAGCAAAGGAGGGTCATGTACAGATCTATGTATGCCTAAGGAAAATGAATCTGGCAGCCTGTGAAGAATGGAGTGGGAAGGGATGGAAACAAAGTTTCCTACAGAACCAACCCCACTAAGTCCCCTACACCCCTACTACCCCCAGGTCCCCATCACCCTCCCCATCTCTGGCATCCCAGCAGCAGGGGTGGGCGGCTATTGGCTACACAATGAAGTCTCTCTAAACAGCCTACACCCCAAAGGGATTGAGGCAGGGAGAAGGAGGAAAGGCCCAGGAGCTGACCGGCCTTGGCAGGCACCTAAAACTCCTTTTGCCTTTCACACCCTAGCCCCACCCCCTGGGACACAAACAGCTCTCAGTCCCCCTCCCAGCCCCACTATCACCCGAGGCTGGCCACAACTGTCGTCCAACTGCCCCATGAATTCCCCTTCTGTTGCCCCCGGGGGAATGTGGTGGATGGTTGGCCTGGCCATCAGGGTGGGGCAGCATGAGGGGGCACAATGGGGGTCTGTGGTGGCCAGCAGCAAGAATGCCTGGGTTTCTGGACCATTGTCTCCTGCCCCGGAGTTCCCCAGGCCCTGCTGGCCTCCCTGGGCTAGTATAGAGAAGGGTGGGTCAATGCCATGCTGCCCAGGCCACATACACGCCCCAGGAACACAAAGAGGTGGGGGGGGCCAGGGTTGGAAGCAAGAGAATCCAGAGTTTTCCTCCTCTCTATCCCTGTCCCTTGAGTGCATAGAGGGATGAAATGGAAGGAAGGATAGATAAGAGGAGTTAAGGAGTGAAGGGATGAAGGGAAAAGGTATGCATGGAAGGAGGTGAGGTGGAATATATGGAACAAAGGAGGCCTGCAGGGAGAGATGGATGGAGAGAAGGATATGGATGGAAAGAAAGAAGAATATATAGAAAGGAGTGGGAAGAAGGGAGGGGAGATAGTGGGAGAAAGGATGACTGCATGAAGGAGGAAGGAAGAGAGGGAGGGATGGTGTGGGTGAGGAGGGATGGAAGGATTAGCTCTTCCTGAGTCACCTAGCTCCACAAGAGAGCCCATTACAAAGCCTAGGAGGAAGTGGACCCCAGCCTAAAGAAATCAGGGTATAGGCAAGAATTGTATTTGAGATAGAGACTGCATCCTACCTGGATGTCTGCTCCCATCCCTGGGGCACCTGGGGAGGTCTGCAGAACTAGCCTGACCCTGCCAGAAGTGGGGGGAGGGGCCTCTGGGGAAAAGGAGGTGACGTTCAGTTCGGAGACCCAAGTCGTCCATCATAGTGGGGAGGGGGGGGTAACCACATTAGAATAATACAGGATTAGAGTGGGGTTGCCATAGCGACGTATTAGGGCAATGTATCATGAAGCCCCAGCCCCTCCATGATGTATGATGCTCTTGCTCAGTGAAAGTGGGGGGTTGGGGTGGGGGTGGGCAATAGATATTCCACCCCCACTGAGGGGCTGGAGCATCAGACAACAAACTGACCACTTCATCAAAGGGTAGTGAATGCCTCAGAACCTACACCCCCTAATACACACACAGACATGCACACATTTACCCATATATATAGCCACAAATGTACACTTATTTACCTCACAAACACCAGCTCTGGTAAAGGGAGACTCACTCTGCCCTACCCCCATCCGCAGAAGCCCAGACCAAGAAAGTCCCAGCCCTCAGACTGAGTCCTAGCACCCTGCTGGGTTCAGTCTCCTCAGCCCTGGCTTCATGCCTCCAGGTTCTGACCACTCAGGCCCAGCTGCGGACCTTCTTTTACTTAAGGCTTCAGAGACCCAAGGCATCTATAGTTGTTCCCTCTTCTGGACTGAGGATTAAGAGGGAGAATAACTGAGGGTTGAACAAGTCTTTGAGTAGAAAAAGGGCATGGGGGAGGAAGTGGTGGTGGGGGCGGGTAGACAAGGTAGACAGTTGTTTAGAAATGCTGGCTCCCAACCACATGCCTCAGTGGTGCTAACTGGGGACAAGCGAAACAGCATGGAAATAGAAAACAGGAGTATGCTGTCTGTTACAGCTACTTTAAGCTCATAGCTAGTCCCAAAAGCAGAGAAAGACCCAGTGATACACCACCACCACCCCCAGCACAATGAATGGTCTAGGACATGAGGGGAAGGGACTTGGCCTCCATTTCCTCATCTCTCTCAGCATCTCCTGCCCAGCGCATGAACCCCAAAGCCCTTTAAAAACAGAGGAAGGTAGAACTGGATCCCTTCATGTGTACATCCATGTCAGTCTCCATATGTGTTTGTAGAGCAGTGCGGTGGGGGAGGCCACACTCCTCACCCAGGGTTAAGGATTTTTGGTTAATTCAATTGATTACAATAATTACACACCCCAAAAATTCTTCCTTTTTCCTTCTGAATGCAATGCCCTGGCTCTGTGCCAGAGAAAGGAGAGGTTGGAGGGGGGGAGCTGCTGGCCCCGGGCCAGGGACAAAGACTGCGCTATCCAACCTTTTCCTCCCTATTTCTAACCCGGATCCCAGGCCCACACTTCAGTAGAAGGCTAGCACCTTTCTCAGTCATCCATAGAACCTATCATCACCACTATCACACAGGTATGAACACACTTCCCATATATGTATGTGTGTGCATGTCACCCCACATACAAATTCCCAGACTTATGTGCTGATTCCAACCCTGGCAAGAGGAGAGGAGAGGAAGGAAGGGGAAGAAAGGGGAGGAGAAGGGGGAGGAAGAGATGCTTAGAGAGCAAAGAGACCACGTAAAGGACCACAGAGATAGTGAGACCTGGGAGAAAGACTTAGAAGAAGGGAGAGAATGTGATAGGAAAAAAAGATGCGAAAGGCTGAAGTGAGAGAGAAAAATACGAAAAGAGACATAGGAGTAGAGAGAAATGAGGAGAAAAGTGAGAGGCTGAGAGGATAAAGAGCGCAGAAAGAACCAGGGAGAGAGGTCAGGGAGTCAAGTCAAGAACAGAAAGAACAGATAGGGAAAGAAACACAGAGAGAAAGGGGAGAGTAAATGGGGGCAGGCACTCAGACATGAGTGTGAACAAGAGACGATGAGAGGAGAAACCAGAAAGGGAAGTGACCCAGGGACAGGACAGGGTCCGTGTATTCTTGGAACAATTCCTAGGGTGGGGGCAGCCCCACAGCTGCCTGGTCCAAGACCCCTTGGCACACAGAGTGGGTGAGCTGATTGCCTACTCCATTCATACCCCTTTCTTCTCAAGCCAGTAACCAAAGGTCAGCATGTGCTACCCAGTCAGCCACGTGCTATCCATCCCAGGGCCTCACTATGTGAGGTTCCATCAAAACATTATTGTGTGCTGAGTTCACCCAGGCCCCAACGCCCACTTACCCACTCTGCTCAGTCCTTTCCACAAGGTCCTGTCCAGGCAGTCTGACCTTCCTACTACAATGACCTGTAGCTCTCAGTCCAGCAGGCACCTGGCTCCCAACCTCAGCATCAGGAGTAGTAGCCTTTAGGGTGAGCCCTATTCTGGTATCTCTCGAAAATAAGATGAAGTCCCCTCCTGCTTTCCCATAACATTCGGGAAAAGACCGAATCCCCAAGCATCTGAGAGAGGGCAAGATCAGGGCCTGAGGGGGTGGCTGGAGGGCAGGGAATATACATGAGGCCACTAAGAATCCTTGGAATGAGATGCCCCCATCAGGGAGCAGCTGAACACATATAATGACATCTCATATCTTACCTCACGCTGCTCATTCCCCTGAGTGATCTGAGGGAACAGAGGAGGAGCTTAGGACCTCTCTGCGTCATCATGCCTGTCAGTGGTGGGGGTCAGCCCAGGAAGCCCAGAGTACTGGCTGCCAGCCTGGTCCAGAACACAGGCTCCATTGAGGCCCTGACCCAGGGAGGGCATTTAAAGTCACTGGACACACATGTCCTTGCCCACAGGTCCTGGTGTGTGGTTAGCCCTCCCAGAGGGAGGCTGGCCCCCCTAGCCCCATTGAATGGCCCCAGATAGGGTGGACATGGGTGGAAAAAAAAGAAAAGGTAGTTTGGGATGCCTGGCAGAAGGAATGTGCTTCTACAAAATGGGCCTTTATGGTCTCCTTAGTTCCAGACTATTTGTGAGGAGCTACCACCTCCCCACCCCCATTTCCTAATGGCATCACAAAAGATTAAAAGATGTTGGCAGATGAACGAATGTATAAATCTCTGGGATCTAGATGGGGTGTTCATAGGTCTGCAGATTTTTATCAGCCTAGGAAAGGATGGGGGTTCTTGTCTTCCTCACAAAAGTTTCATGTATCCTTTCTTAAAACCAAGGAGTCCCCAAACCCCAAAGGAAGCCGGTTTTAGTTTGCACTGGCCACACCCTCTACATGGTGGGAGGTGAGAGTGGGTGGGGAGAGGTAAGGGAGTTGGGGGATAAGGAATAGAGAATACAAGAGAGGAGAACGTTTGAGCTGGTCTAGGGGGTGGTGCAAGGACCTGGGCACTTCTCGGGTACTTCAGAGAGGGAAGGAGGAATTTGGGGCTGCCAGGAGAAGTGACAGAAACGTGATTAAACCCAGAGCCTACGCAGGGGACCAAAGCACAGCTTCCAAAAGGTGGCACGCGGAGAGGGTGTGGTATTGGCCCTTTGCACCGCAAACAGGAAGGGCCAAATGAGGAAGGGCTCAGCCGGTGGAAGGTGGGACTGTGAATTGTTTGCCTTTTTCTCTCCTAAGCGTACAGGACGGTGACTCCCAAAGCCCAGGCCCGGTTTCTCCCGCCTTATTTCTTCCTCCTCCTAACTTGCTTTGCATCTTCCACCCATCTGCATCTTGGTCCTGTCCCCATCTCCCACTGTCCCTTCGCTGCCTCCCCCCAGTTCTCTCACTTTCGATATTATTAGGTTGTGATTTACATTTGAAACGCTGAGTCAGAAAAACCCAGGGCTGCACCGGCGGAACCACGGAGAGGGGTCCGAGGCACAAAGAGCTGGCCCTCATCTCTACAAAGAGGTAGTGGAGGACAGAGAGTGGATGAGGAGATCTCTGCTTCTCCGGGAACAGGGGGATTACGGTTCCCGAGGTCTCATTGGCATTCTTCCCAGGTCTCGCATTCCCTCCCCGGCTCAGGCTCCTGGTCTCTCCGGCTGAGCCTATCGGGCCAAAGAATCTATACTGACAAGAGGAAGATGAGGGCTGGATGTGGGGATGGGGGGAGGAGTGGGAGGAGGAGGAGAGGGGTGATGAAGACTGCCGGGGACGACCATGAATAAAAGAGCTTTAAACTGTGGGGTCTGGCTCCCTTGGGTCGGATCCCGATGCCAGGGCTTGGGAAAGTGTTCTTCAGGTCATCTGACAGGAAGAGCTTAATCCTCCTTCCCCTCCCACCCCGACCGCCGCCGCCAACCCAAACACCATGACTCCCCTCCCAGAAGGGACAGAGAGGAGCGGGAAAGGGCAGGGAGCGTCCCAGCTCTCCCTACCGGAGATATAGCTCTAAGTCCAGCACACTGGGAGATTTGGGCAATGACTGGGTTGCTACACACGTGGGCGTAGGGGGGCACACATGTACAAGCGTGTTTGGCAGGCATGCGTGCCCGCTTCCACCTTGCAGGGCGGGGAGAGCCAAAGTGAAAGGCAGAGGGGAGGGAGTATGCTGGGCAGGTCTGTCTTTGCTCCCTGGGTCTCTCTGCCTCCCTAACAGAGGAACTGGGCATTGTTGCCAAAAATAAACGGCGCTCCCGCTCCCCGGCTCATTAGGGATGCGTGGCGTTTGGCTTCGGGCCCACACCTTGCAGCTCATTATAAATATGCAGTCGCTGCTGGCGCTACCCCAATCATCTCTGCAATCAGAGCTTTTAATTAGGTTAATTAAATTGTATCAAATCTCGCAGGGACGCAGTTCACTGATGCTGATGAGGCAGCCAAAACAGACCCCGGCTCCTCCGCTAATGAAGGCCGCCGCCTGCCTGAGCGAGCAAGTGAAGGAACGGGAACGCATAATAAGCCGGCATGCATGTCCTCGGAGAGGAGGAGCTGCTGCCCAGGTGGGGGTAGGGAGCACCTCCGTGCAGGAGCTCCAGTACCGGGTGGTCTGGCTGGCAAGGGAGTGATCCCAGACCCTTTACGTTGGCAGCACAGGCTGCAACCCAGGGCCTCCGCAAGATAAGCTCTCTCGACAACTTATCCACAGAAGCAACGGGCAACTCTATAGCCCACCCCCATTCTCACCCAGGAGGCCCATTAATAATAGACGAGGCCTAGCATCAGATGCTCTTATCGGAGCACCTCCAGGATGCAAGGCCAAAAGGCAGGGTCCCACAGCTTAGCTGCTCTCTGCACTCTGGGAAAGGCAATGGAAGGGAAGAGGCTATGCCTCCAGGTTATCCCATCACCCCCAGGAAGAGATGGTCTGTTGCTAGGAAATACTGAGTGTGGTCAACCAGCTCCAGACCCTTGGTTCCTGCCACTCTCTGCCCTAATAGACACTCTGATGATGTCACAGGGCTTTGGAGCCAGTAGGGCTCAAGGAGCATCTTACCCAAGGACACTGAGGCAGGCATGCAAGAGGAAGGGGGAGGATGTGAAGTCACACAGCTGATAATTGGCAGTTATGGGTAGCAGATTTTGAACCCAGCTCCTCTGATCCTAGAGCCAGTTAGCCTTTCCCTATATATTGCACATGGCTTTCTCGTTAGCAGAGGAGGCCAAGCTGTGACCAGATACTCATGTCCTGGTCTTCTCATGCCATCCAGCCTCAGTGATTCTTAGTGAGAGAGAGGGAAGAGGAATCAAGGAGTTAGGCAACAGCATGAGGAAGAGCCCCTCTCCAGCACTTGCCCCCAAGGTGACAAGATTTCTCAGCTCTCCTTTATTTTAGAACCTTGCTGCCCACCAGAGGGATGTTCTTGTCTTTGGCAAGACAGGACCCTTCTCTCCCTTGCCCCTCACCCTTTGATGGCATCATCAAATGCCTGGCTGGGTGTTGAGCCTTGATCTCAGACAGCTGAGAAAACTAAAGACATTCTGTGGTTAGGCAAAATAGTCTCCTGCTTAAGCTGTCAGAGTAGGGGTCTGGTTCAAGGGTCCTGGAGAGTGATGGCCCGCCAGACTTAGGGGTGGAAGGGGAGAAGAAGGAGGTAGAAGAGAAACACTGTCATCAGCTTCACATGTAGAGGCTTGCTCCCACCATCTTCTGTAGTGGGGCCAGCTTAGTTAACCGGCCAGATAAAAGGCAGTGATGAGAGAAGTTTCCCTATTTTGGCCAAGTGATGTTCCTGCCAAGGAAGCTGGGTGTTTGGGGGGTTCTTGTGTTTTTTTAATTTGGGGTGGGTTTTTTTTTGTTTAGAGAGGCAGGGGTTTTTCCCACCGTTACATGAAAACATGAAACCAATCCCTGCCCTCATTTGCCCCTCAACATTCAGAAGCCTTTGCTGGGTTAAAGGTGTGGGTAGAGTAAATGAGTCAGGCTGGCTATAAGGCCAGTGGAGTTGCAGGGCTGTCTCTGGCCCATCAGTTTCACAAACCCTTGTGAACCTGGTTCATCAGTGACAGATGGCAGGAAGGGGAGGGGCATAGATTCCTCACCACCCACCTTCTGCAGACTTATTAGCCCCAAAATATATCTGTATTCAGAGACAATGCCTCAAGCCCCCAAATACCCAATCTATATCTTCATCCTGTTTGGCCCAAAGGAATTCCCTACTTCAGGGAACCACCCAAAGAGCTGCCCACATGAGGCCCCATCAGATGGGGAAAAAACAGACATCCCTGGATGCTGAAAGGACAGAATGTAAAGTACTAGGTTTAAACCAGGGTAGGAAGGACAGAACTTCCTACATCTGGTAGCTGATTAGACCCAAAACAGGGAACAGAAGGGAGTCCTTGAACATGGTCTTTAAGAATGGGGGAGACTCTCATGGGATCAGAGTACGTTAGCTGTGGCCTTGCTGAATGTGGCCCAGGAAGCCCAGTGGACTGCATGACCTCTGCAAATCCCTTCTAGCCCCAGGGTTATAGAGCAGTGGGGCCAGGGAGAGGGAAATAAAAGCCCATTCCTGCTCCACCACCCCATTACTTCTCTCCTCCATGGGAAACTCCTCCTCACTGCATTTGCTCCCCTCCCCCAGGCCTCTGCAGAGCTGGGTGGGAACACTCTCGGCAGGGAGGCCCCAAGACCTGATGACTTAGAAGGGGAGCACCCTCTGACCTGAGATGCAACTGCACAAGCCCAAGAAACCTGTACTGTCTAGGCCTCCACTGTGCAATTGTTCTCTGCCCACAGCTCCTCCACCCAAAGGTTTCAGTGGGGCACACCCCCTCGGCCCCCACCCCATCTCCCATCCCAGTACAGCTCCCAAGGCTGGCATTTGTGGAAAGGGAAGGAAAGGAGACAGGCCAGCAAAACCGGGAGATGCACACCTACTCCTCCAACCGTTTCATGTCCCAACAGGCCCAGGCCTACACAAGCAGAGCACCCATCTCTCTCCAGCTGGGGGGCACACAGCTTTGATTGCACAATGTACTCCTGGAAGCAGAGGATGGAGCAGCTAGATGTTAATTATGACATGGCAAGTGAAGTATGACATCGGCAGGGAGCAGCCAGGCCCTAACCTAATGGCAAGGGGGAAGAGAGATGAGAGGGGAGAGGAGAGGGAGGAGGATGGAAGGAACTGGCCGAGTCATTAGTGAGCCATTCACAGAGGGGAGATTCCCAGGGCTTCCCCCCCAATTCAAATTGCAGCCACAAAGCTCCCCTCAGACCCTCCTTGACCACGAGCTTGGGGACCACCCTGAGGGAAGCAGTCTCAGACAACCCAAGAAATTAATACACCCTAAATGCTTTTAACACTTATAGCATACCTACTATGCACGGAGAGGCATAAGGAGTCAGTAGATGCCACAGGAACGGGACAGCAGTGCCACCTGCTGGGGCTGTCACCTCCCTGCCCAGTCCAGTAGCAGAGCCTATAATGGAGGCATCCTCCCCTGGTGGGGGGAGGGCCTATTCCCCCACTCTGGTGGGGGAGAGATGTGTCTAAAGTAACTCAGCTGATGGTCATATAGCCCAGCTGAACCCTGAGGTCATCTCTCTGGAAATGAGAGGCTGAACAATCCAGGTCTAGCTCTATTCTTTCCTAGGAGTCAATGTATGTGTGAGGCTAGATGATGGGGAGACCATAAAGGGCCATTTCAACACAAAAGACTCCTTCATGCTCTGAGCCATCACCCACTGGTCCTACTGCTAGAAACGGCCCCGCTTCAGAGAAATCCAATCCTCAATGACTAGAGACACAACACCCCTGGAATCTTAGCTTCCTCTGGCCCCAGAGAGGTGCACTCTAAAGAATATGGCCTCACACTTACTCCAAATACAGTCAACCTCCCCCCCAAAAAATAAAATAAAATACAGTCAACCCAGCAGAACAGCCTGGAAAGTATCCACCAGGTGTTTGAACTTTCCACTGAGAATGAGAAGGGCCAAGGTCAGCTAAGGCTCATCATGCCTCTGGCCGAGACAGGTGATTGCAGAAGACCACCAAAGGGCGCCTGGTGGAATCCTGGAAAGTGTCCCAACGTGGAGCTCCACAAAGGCCCCTTTCAGACCTTTATAAACTTCCCACAGTCCTGGCTGGGTTCTTGTAATGGTTCATTAAGGCAGGCATTCCAAATGTGTGCTCCAGTCACAGCTTCACAGTACATCTTCAAAGTACAGAATTCCAAACCCCTATGATGGGTTCTCCATGCTAAGGAAACTCAGGCCACCAACTGGGAAATGACCTGGCCAATGTCACTCAGCTTGCTCTTTACTGCCAATTCATAGCTATCCACTGTACCAAGCTGCCTCTTCCCTGGTTAAGTGGCCTAAAATATCCTCCCCCAACACCCAGGCATACCTAGTTATAAAAGTCCATCTAAAAGAACCTGCCAAGTAGGACAAGGAGCAGGTGCCTGGGGGGCAACACCAGGGCCTGCCTGGGCAGGACCTTAGAAAGGACAGCCTTAGGCGGCTCCTACCTTTCCAGGGTGATGATGATGATGGTAACAGCCAGCATCTAGGTGGCTTTCACATATGCAAAGACATGGTACTGTTCTCCATACTCAATGCCACCTTATAAAGGGGGCTCCAGTGATCCCACTGGGCAACACTTCCCTCCAGAAGTCAGTTAAGTTTCCTTGAGTTTCTCCAACCTTTATACATTCCCTTCTCTTCCCAAGACTCTGCCTCAGACCTATTGGGTGCTCCTTGTAGAAAGAGGCCACATCACACTAGGTTCTGTACTGAGCCTGGCAATCATGGGCACTTGTTAAGCGTTAATAATGATAGAAAGGGAAGAAAAATCATTAAAATCCACCCCCAGCTGTTCCCCCTCCAGGGCACGGGTGGTGTGTGTGCAAGCCTCCCTGAGCACCCTCCCCCACCCCCTCAACCATCTGCTCCAAGCATGCTTAGTCCCGTCAGGCCTCAAGCCCACAATCCCTACAAGGGCACAAGAGGCAGGTGTGATTCTTGGGGAAGGGGAGGGGGGAGCTGCTGGAGCCTGGGGCCTGTGTCCCCAGGGGGAGAGGGCCATGCCAAGCCATTTGTGGCCTCTGAATCATGGGAACTCCACTAGAGTACAGGGCAGGGGCAAGGAGCCAAGTCTATTCTGATTTGAGCTGCCTGAGCAAGGGGAAAGGTGTTCCTGGACCTTTGCTTTCATGGGACCCCAGCCCATACTCTAGCCTAAAAAAATAAAAACCTCCTCAGAAAGCTTTCACATCACTTCTGAAGAGGCAGAAAGGTGCATTTGCCACTGAATTTAAGTTCTTCATCCATGTTGTAGCCACAAGAAGGAAAATCCTGTTTGACAGAATCACGTCATTAGAAAATTAGAATTCTTGTGCCTAAAAATGACAAGACTCAGACAAAAAGATTTTAACGTTTTCTTTGACTTTTAAATTTGTAAATAGCTGGAGAGTTGACTGTTTCATTCTTCACCTTCACTCTGGGGGTTTTATCCTGCAAAACAGAGGGAAAAAATTAGTATAATGTATGGGGGGGACTGGAGAGGAAGGTCTCAAAAACAGAGAAACAAATGAATGGGCTATTTGTGTGAAAGTAACTAAAAGTATATGAGCATCTAAAGAGTCTGACATTTCGTGGATAGATGATAATAACATGGAAGTGTCATCTTGGACTCTTCAGGTCTGCTATTTAACTACACAATACCAGCTATTTTTAAACACCAGTGAGTGGCACTCACTGTTTTGTTAACCTGTTTAAATGTTACGGAGAGCTATTCATAAGCTATAAAGTTCAAATGCTGCCCGTTCCTACCCTATGCTGTTCCAAAGCACTGACTAATAACCCCCTTATTACCTTCTTAATCAAGGAACATTTCAACACTCCCAGAGTTACAGACATTGGCTCAAACTGTGCCCCTAAGGAGCAGACATTTTCACCGCGTCTGATTTACACACAGATGAAATCCAGTCTCAGTTAAGACCTTTAAAAGAAACGAAGGCCTGAGGCTTTTCTCTACTCACCAGAAGATCTTTGCGTGTTTGGATTTTCTGTGCAATAACAAACAATTCCTTCTCCCTCTCGATACGTTGCTTCAGGAGGCTGTATTGCCTTTTCCTCTCTCTAGCTAGCTTCTATATGAGAAAAATATACAAGTATTTTCAGCAAAACAAACAAATGGATTAAAAGTCACTAAGAAATGTTTCGGAGCCCAATGGGAGGCCAGATCTGCCAAGGCTTAAATAAGCTCTTTTCATGACTCCTGGAGGGCCTCGCTACAAGGCAATGGATGAAGTGCTTCGACTTTGGGGGACTGCACTTATTTGGAATCTCCAATAATCATGGCACCCTTTTGTAGATCGATTCTGTTGACTGAAAGCATCATTCACAGCAACAGAGGTGGTTAATCATTAGCCCCATTATGCAAAGGAGGAAACTCAAGACTGAGAGAAGTGACTTGTACAAGGTCATATATGTATACAGCACACACAAACTCAAACTCAGAACCTCCTAACTTCAACCTCCCCCTCTCTCTAACCTCCCCCTCTCTCTCTACTCCCCCCAACTGCTTCCATGTCTGTCTAGGGTCTCAACATCTTGAGGCCAACAGAAGTGGCTTGAAAAGTATGGCCTGGTCCTTCCGTAGGCACTCTCTGAGATACTGAAAAAACTTCAGGAAAGGAAAGAAATGGCTCTGCCTAAATTCTGAAGTCTCTCCCTGATGATCCCTCCTTACACACCCCTTTTCAGAGACAATGTCACTCAGAGGTAGAGTGGAGCTTTCGCTACCCACCTCAGCCACAAAGGCCCTGCCAAGTGTTTAGCTCTAGAGTAAAGGAGTAAAGGGACTACTCTCTTCTAGTCCACCCACCTTGAGAGGAACAAGCCACCTTGAGCAGAATGTCCCAAATAGCCTCATCTCAAGGGACAAATGCTGCTGGCTAAAACAAGGGAAACAGGGCAAGTCCTAGTACCTACCTCTGTCTACTCCTCTCTACCCACAGATGCAAAGCAATGCAACCAGGTAGTGACAGAGAGTGATCTCTCAGGGGACCAGCATTTAATATTCAGGAAAGGTCAACAACACACTTAACTATTACCAAAACTATTTCACAAACAGGGGTTGTCCCAACTGGTAATGCCAGAAAACCAGCCTGGCTGCTCCAACTGCTGTCTGTACAGAAGGAGTATTCTTGGACCTGAGATGATGACAATTCACCAACTATGCCACAGTCTCCCAACAGCGGTTTCAGACAGCTTTTGTTTTCACTTTATTGCACACGCTGTCAAATTTATGGGATTGCCCAATATATTCAAACTAATTAGGGGTATTTATATTACTAAAGCAAGTTTAGCTGCCTCTGAGCTAGAGGAAACTGCTGTGAATCCAACATTGGAGGCAAAGCTGATGCTGTGTAAATGATTCAAATCACAACAGAACAGCTGTCTGCTTGAAACTCACAGACAAATTTTTTTTTCAATGAATCAGTCAGAACAGAGATTTCAATTCTCTGAGAAACAGAGCATCACGTTTCATAAACCCAATCACAATAATGGAAGAGAGTCATGAGGGAAAACCTAACAGAAATTCATCACTGAGGTGAGATGGGCTGCGTGGTGGGGAGTCAGAAGAACGAGGCTCTGGTACAATATCTGAGCTCTGCGAGTGCCCCAGAACAAATGATGGCTCCCTGAGTTTCAATCTCCTTATCTGCCAAGTAAGAGAGAAAGAATACCTCCCAGCACTGTTGTGGGGGATCAAGTAAGATGGTGGGCATGGGAGCTTCTTATTAACTGCTCATCTAGAAATGTAAGTTGTTATTTATAACCAAAAAACTTGGGAGTGTGGGGAGAGATACAATAGTCCAAGTGCTTTATCCTTCAATGATAACCTCTTCAATAGGATCAGAGAATGCTACTGATGGAAGGAATCTCAGAGATTACCTAGTCTCTTAATACATTCACTTATACATTCTAAACATTTTTAGCATTTGTGATATGTCTTGTCCCAATGGAGGAAGAACAATACTTTGACTGTACTAAAATTTATCAATAATCTGGCAAAAAACTGGAAATTAAGGGGATGCCCATCAATTGGACGATGGCTAAACAAGGTGTGGTATACGAATGCAATGGAATACTATTGTGCTATAAGAAATGAGGAGCAGATGAACTTCATATTCATCTGGAGAGCCTTATACAAACTGATGCTAAGTGAGAAGAGCAGAACCAGGAGAAATTTGTACACAATCACAGACACATCGTATGCATGACGACCAACTTTGATAAACTGGACTCTTCTCAGCAACACAAGGTTATAAGACAACTC
>CM053582.1:122687238-122772638 GCA_028627135.1 Pseudochirops cupreus
AAGAACAGAGTCTAAATGGAGACTGAAGCAATCTACATGCTATCGTTCTTTTTCATGTTCAGTTTTCTTTCTCTTTTCCCATTGTTCACTCCATTGGTTAAAACCCTTCTATACAACCAGACTAATGTCCAATGTGATAGTATTTGCAGATCCTGTACTTGATGGTATGCCGCCATGGGTGGGGGGGGTGGGGGGGAGGAGAGAAGGGAGAAAATTTGAAACTCAAGGGATTGTGGAACTGAATCTTGTAAACTAAAAGTAAATAAACAAATCAATTTTCTTAAAAATTACCAATAATCTCATTTGTTATTATTTATAATAATAACAATTTTTTGCTCTTCAGTTGTTTTTTCAATGGTATCCAACTTTGTGACTCCATTGGGGGTTTTTTCAGCAGAGACACCTGAGTGGTTTGCCATTTCCTTTTCCAGAACACTTTACAAATGAGGAAACTGAGGCAAACAGGATGAAGTGACTTGCCCAGGGTCACACAGCTAGTTGGTGTCAGAGGCTGGATTTGAACTCAGGAAGATGAGTCTTCTTGACTGCAAGCCCAGAGCTCCATGCACTCTGGCGCCACCTAGCTACCCCAATGCATATAATACTTTGAGGTCTACAAAAACTTTACTTATTATCTCATTTGATTCTCTAACTCTGTGAGTTAGGGTGCTATTACTAATCTCACTTTCCAGATGAGGAAACTGAGGCAAACAGAGATTAAGTGAGGATCACACAACTAATAAATATCTGAGACATGATTTGGACTAAGATCCAACTCCAAATGTAACAGTCTACACTTACATTGGTTTGATTAGTTTCATAACAAAAACAGAAGCCTAGATTAACCTGGCTTTTTGTTCTGGGTCTGCCCCTTACTAGCTATGTGAACCGGTGGAAATCACTTCCCCTCTCTATAGCCCAGTCTCTTCATCTGTGAAATGAAGGGGTTGAATTAATAACTAAAATCCCTTCCAGTTCTAAAATTCTATTTTAAAAAAATAAAAAAACTGGGGGTCCCCAAGTCCAGCTCGTCCAAACCTGCATTAGAGCTGTAGCCAATCACATCTTTAGCACCAAAATAATCATCACTAGCATTTGCATAGAACTTTAAGGTTTGTGATGTGCTGTATAAATAGTCTCATTTTAAAAAAATACTTTCTTAAAAAAAACCTCATTTTTATTCTCACAACAACCCTAGGATGTAGGTGCTGGCTATAATTCCATTTTAGAGATGAGGAAACTGAGGCAGACAGAGGTTCAGTGACTTGCTCAGGGTCACACAGCCAACATGTGTCTGAGGCTAGATCTGAACTGGGGTCTTCCTGACGCCAACCACCAGTACAAAACTACCAGTGTCAGTGAATTAACAAGACCATGAAAGACTGATCAAAATAGACCATGAGTCAGTTTCCAGCCTCAAAAATCTGTATAACAGAAGAATTTACAACATGTATCTTGGTTATATGAGATGGCAAAAAGGGGGAGGGGAATCCTCCTCTGTCCCTTAAGCTGAATATACAGAAGTGTGGCAAAAAGCACCTCGATCTGGCTGCGCTTCGTCACGCCCTTCACTGTTTCCTTCTTCAAAGTCTCTATCCTGGGCCGGTTATAGACTCTCTTCACCAGCTCGGGGGCCGTCTGCAGGTGAGTGGCGACATCAAACTCTTTAACTACAAGTGCAGACATGGAGAGCTTCCTGAGAGAGGGCACGCCAGTGACCCACCCACAGCCCAGGACCCTAGCCACCTGCCCCCCAGCCGCCACCTGCCCACCTGTGCCCCATACCTTCTTTTTTGGTGTCAAAGAAGAACACGTGTTGGTTCTTTTGCTTCCCTGAGGCCTCCAGCAGGTGGAGCTCTGATTTCAGACTTTCAATTTTCTAGAGAAGAGTCAAGGATGCACTGGCCTGGACTCTAGGGTCTCAGCCCCCAAAGGCTAAGCTATCCCACCTCCCCCCACCCCAGCCAGTGTCCCCTAGGCTGAGACTTCACCTGGATGCACTTCTCTCTACCCAAGAGCCAGCTCTGCTCTGGATCACCCTTCAGTGACATCACACTCTCCC
Organism: Pseudochirops cupreus; assembly: GCA_028627135.1. NCBI lineage: Eukaryota > Metazoa > Chordata > Mammalia > Diprotodontia > Pseudocheiridae > Pseudochirops > Pseudochirops cupreus. The sequence goes on from CM053582.1 coordinate 122,689,301, forward strand.
AGAAAGAAACTGAGGCCCACAAGCCCATGCAGGGCTCCAGTGGAACGAGAGGAAATGCTCCCCACGGTACCTTGGCTTCTGCCGCCCTCTTCATCTCCACATATTTGATGTCCTGAGTCTTCATCACCTTCAGCTGCTCATTGGTCACTTCGTCCTTGGGCTGCTTGACCACATGTACCCCGTCCTAAAAACCCAGTCCAACCATCCACTGGGTTAATTATCTGAGCAGTGGCTCAGGTACCGCATAGGTGCCCCAGGGCCTCTCTGACGGACACTCTCTTCACAGAGAGCTCAGCCTGACTGCACTGTGCAGAACGCCCACCTTCCTCAAGTGCCTTCCTTTAAGGGTTGTCCATTAAGCCCACTTCTGCTCCCTGGGTCAAGCTGAGTAAGTCTGATCCCTTCAACATTAACATCCCTTTAGATCAGCGGATCTCAACCTGTGGGTCAAGACCCCTCTGGGGGTCAAACAACCCTTTCACAGGGTCACAAGGGTCACCTAAGACCATCGGAAAACACATATTTCCGATGGTCTTAGGAACTGAGATACCGCTCCTCTATCTGTCTCCAGGCGGGTCTGCCCACATGCAGATATGCCCACATGAGTATTAAAGGGTCACGGCATTAGGAAGGTTGAGAACCACTGCTTTAGATGGTTTAAGAAAACAATCACTGCCTGCAAAGTCTTCTCCTCTCCTTTAACCCTCCTCACATGATAGAGCTTTGAGACCCTTTACCATCATGGTCTTTTCTATGGAAAGACTTCAACTTATCCCTCCTAAAATGTGGCACCTAAGGCTAGATAATATACCACAGATGTGTGGTATATATAAGGCAGAGAACATCTAGACCATCACTTCTCTGATTCTGGACAAAAGCCTTTTTCTATTGATGCTGGCAAAAACTACATTACCTTATTTGACAGTCATGTCCCACTAATGAATCATACTGGGTCTGAGATCCACTAAGACCTCCGAGTCTTTTTTTTACATATCAAGCTATCTAGGTTCCTCCCCTCCCATCGCTCTTCCTGCACTGATCGTATGGGGCACAAATTCATTTTGCCATCTATATACCTCCTCTTCCACAGCAACTGCTACTATAAAACAATACCCAGATGCCAAAAGCCTGATGTCTGTTGGACAATAAGTGTGATAATAGGTGAACTGGAGACAAGCCCAGGGTCAGCCTAGCCTCTCTGCCCTCCCCTCCCACAATGGCAGGCACTCAATGAATACCTCTGGGTCAATCAGACACTGACCTGGAGTTGAACCCGAGTCATCTTAAAGTAAAACTCATCAGGATTTTTCTCCAGGGCCTTCCTGCGAAGGACTCTGAGATGCTCCTGCTTCTTGTGGTAGTCACTGAAAAACACATTAAGCAGAGTTAACCAAACGGCTTCCTCAGACCAGACCGATCCCAACAGGCAACTTCTACAGGAATCTGAAAGTTCACAGACAATGAAGCCCACAGCTCACTGTAGCCCCAAAGCAATTAATTCAGCTACTGTCAACATCTCTCTTGCAACTGAAAGATACTCCATCAAGTTCATTTCTCTTCATGGAATCAAAGTACAATCTGTCACAGAAGCCATAGATGGTTAGTCAGAAGACCAAGGTCCAAAACCCAGCTCGGCAACTTACTTGCCACAAAACCTTGGGTAAGTAATGTAACTTATCTGGACCTTGGCTTCTTCATCTGTACAATGCACCACTTGTTTCTAGGGCAGCTCTAAGGGTCAGTCAGGGGATGCACATGCAGGATTCTGTCCAGGGCCAGGAGCTATCCATACATCAGGAAGCGTCTGACCCTCCCTCTCTCCTACCCTGTCATACCTGGCCTGGGCTACCTGGCTATTTCACTTTAGCAAAACTCTTGTCACTCAAGAAGCCAAGAGTCACACAAAGTGAGAAAGCAGGCATCTGAAGGGGGGCCTGGATGCCAGATGGGGTCGCAGATGGAAAGAACATGATTCAGGAGTGACAAAGACAGCAAGTATAGACAAGGCAGGCACTATCATGCCCATTTTACAGCTGGGGAAACCAAGTCTCAGAGACATTGTGTCCCACTGAAGGTCATACAGCACCAGGAAAGGATGAGCCTCAGGTTCTTCTAGAGCCCTGATTTAGTATCAGGGTCCACCACCTCCTGCAGGAACTGATGGGCCTTTAAAATTCTGCAAAACACTCATGCCATTCTGTACTGAAGGCACAAGAAAGACCTAGGCCACCATGTGGACTGATCAAGAAAGGTCGAATCAAGCCGTCAAGAATGATGGTCCTAACTGCTATCAAGGATTCATCATCTTGGGGGTGGTGGGAGGGGCACCAGTCACTGTAGCCCAACTTTCACATCTGGATCACAAACTCTCATCCTTACTACATGGGGATGTAAGAGATGGAACAACGGGATACTGGGATGCCATCTACCATTTCAAGGATTGGAGAGGAAAAAAACCTGTTTTTTGGCTCAAATATCAAGATCATCACATACAAAGTCCCTCTAAGGAAATGAATCTGTTACAAAATGCAATGAAAAACTTTGTTGCAACTGGAGTTGCTACAAATATTCCTATGCCTAAACTAACAGACTAGTTTGGGGCCACGGAAATGTGTCTGAGGGGCTGCCAAGGGTCCCGCTACTTAATCAATGGCAGGAAAGGAGCCCTTCTGGACACTTGAGTAATTTCAACACAGTGTTTCAAGATTATCTTGTTATTTGCAGCAGTTTGAACAGAAGAATAAACTCACTTGGCACGAAGCTTATAATCTTTCTTCTTTTCCAGAAAGCCCAGATGTTTTCGAAAGCCAGGCTAGAAGACAAAAACATGGTGTTTGGTTTCCCCAGCACACAACACACCCAATAAAGTTCCCATTTGACTGCCACTAGCCCCTCTGAAGAGACGAATAAATCCATGCCCTTGGAGCTGTCCCTGTGCCCTAGCTTCCCTCCCTCCCCATCTCCTCCATACCTATCCTCTGCCAAAGGACAAGATACACCAAGCTGGGCACCAGGAGGTTTAAAAGCTTGGCGATAGCAGCCTTTCTAGCCAATTAAGGACAGCAGGAGGCAACAATGACTGTGCACCATGTCAGCAGTTGCCAGCAGAACTAAAATTAATGTGAACTAGATCCAAGAGTTTGTAGAAAACCAAACAGAGGGAACATAATGTGTATGTCTTGTGTCCCGGCAAATCTTAGGGAAGGTAGGGAAAGCTGTCTACCTGAAGAAAGCACCTGGTAGGGAGGCCACAGGGACAGAACTGGAGGAAGGGGAGAGGGAGAGGGTATGAGTGTCTGTCACTCTGACACTACAGGGGTGGTTGCTCTGCTGGCCCTCTAATCTTTATGGAGCAATCTAAATTTAAGAACTCTACTAATACACTGCACACTTATGAGGTGGTTCATTATTTTTGTCATCCTTCCAAACAACTGAGTCTTTGGTAAATCTGTGGGTTTTTCCCCCTATAGGTCCCTCCTCCACTGCCACATACTTCATAACCATCCGGTCTGAGCATTTAGAGTGGGAAAGGTCTTTCAAAATCCCCAATCCCAGTGGTTCCCAACTTTTTAAGTATGAGTAGCCCTTTTAAACATCAAAAAACGTAACATATCTCCACATGATGGTGACTGGACCAAATAACCATGAAGAAAGAAAAATATGACAAAAAAGTGCAATGAAACCAATATTGCTTTTAAATGAAATTACACTTTATTCATCACAACAGCATTTACAACCATTTGAACAAGATATAGTATTTATTCCATCTACAGAAATTAAGTTAGTCAAGGTAGCAGATATCCAAGGTACTGGGGAACAACTAAGCAAATTGTGACACATTAATGTGGTGGAATATTACTACACTTGAAAAAAAGAAGGAAAATGAGAAATTCAGAGGAAACATGAGACACACGAACTGAGGAAGAATGAAGTCAGCAAAACCATGAAAATAACATATACATTGACTAAAGCAACAACAATCAAGTGAAACTGACAATGGGCATTAGAATGACCACACCTGCCTGACCCAGAGACTATTCTCCCTCTGACAGTGAAGTACCTACCATATTGCATTTCCTGTCAGAAATGGGTCCAGAAGAATTTAATTCCCTTAAGTTTTTTTTTCTTTTTTAATCTATTAAAAGAGAAGGCTCAGCAGGTAGAGCATAGAGGGATGTAGTAGGCAATAAACAGGACATAAAAACAAAAGGTTATATAAATTAAAGGAAAAATGGAGCGGGAAGAGTGAAGGTCGGGGAGAATGAGGCAGGGGGGGAGTATTCAGGATCTGTTCCTGGAAGGTATGTATCACTCAGAAGACTGGGGGTAGGTGAATTAAGTGAAGTAAGCACATTTATCATATCACTCCCCTTCAATAGCTCCCTATCATCCACGAGGTCAACTCCATAACCACAGAACGCCAGAGCTGAAAGGGTCCTTGGAGAACATCTCATCCGACCTCCTTATTTTACAAATGATGAAACTGAGGCCCAGAGAGTATTAGCAGCCAACTCTGGAAAGAACCCCAGACGTCAAGTCACTTAAGCTCTTGCAGCCCAGACCTCACCATCTGAGAAGTAAGAGGATTGAACCAGATCATCTCTAACAGCTCCAAATCCCACGAACCAACTGCTTGCCTGGCACAGCCCAGCCCTCTCTGCCCAATGAAGCTACAGGATGCTCCCTGTTACCTCCAGGGTCCAATCTGTCCAGCATGTCAAGATTTTCATAATCAGTCCCTCCCTTCTTTTCGAGGCTTCTTATGCTTTACCCCCCACCCCCTCCCTTACTCTACAATCCAGTGATCCTGGCCTCCTGGAGGTTCTTTTAACATTTAACAATCCAGCTTCCAATCCTAACATTTCTGGGCATTTTCACTGGCTGTCCCCCATACCCAGAATTTTCTCCCTCCTCACCTCTACCTCTTGGCTTCCCTGGCTCCCTTCAAGTCTCAGCTAAATCCTACTTTCACAAAGAACCCTTTCCTGGTACCATTTAATGCTAGAAACCTCCCCTACTGATCATCTCCAATTTATACTGGACAAAACTTGAACGTCCATAACTGTTTGCATGTAGTCTCCACTATTTGAATGTGAGCTCCTTGAGGGCGTGGATTGTTTTTTGCCTTTTCTTTTTATCCCCAGGGCTTACCATGTATTAAAAGCTTAAGAAATGCTTGTGGACTGAATGTCTAACAGCACATCACTAGCAGAAAGGATGACAGGACTCAGGTCTCCTAACTAATAATAGAAGACTCACATCATAACAACCTAGCACAGTGTTTACAATGTTAAGCTGGTCAGTCAATAAACATTTATTAAAGCCCTACTATGTGCTAGGCACTGTGATAGGGGCAGGGGATCTAAAAAGAGGCAAAAGCAGTCTCTGTCCTCAGAACTCAAAATCTAATGGGGCTAACGAGAAGCAAACAAATATGTACAAATTATATAGAGGATATGTACGAAATAACAGAAAAAAGGCAACAGAATTGAAAGGTTGGGAAAGGTTTACTGTAGGTGAGGTTTTGGTTGGCACTTAAAAAAAGAATTCAGGGGAATCAGTAGGTGGAGATGAGGAGGGGAGAGCAATCCAGGCTTGGGAGACAGTCAGAGAAAATGGCCATAGCGGAGAGAAGAGTGTTCTTGTTCATGAAACAGCCTGGGAGGCCAGTGTCACTGGGTGTAGGAAACAAGGTGCTTGAAGCCTGAAAAAGTGGGAGGGAACTAGGTTATGAAGGTAACGAATGCCAGAGAGAAAGGAAAGAATTCTGGACTTAGAATCAGAGGGCCTGGATTTGACTCCTGGCTAATTCATTTTGAGCTGTGTGATCCTAAACAATTCATTTAACTTCTTCCAGTCTCAGTTTCCTCACCTGGAAAACTGAACTCCCAGATGAAGAAGCTACCTCTACAGATGCTACCTGGCACGAGGCACTGAGAGTGACTTGCCCAGGGTCGCACGGCCAGCTTGTGTAACAGGTAGGACTTGAACCCAGGTCTTCCTGACTCCCAGGACAGCTTTCTACTCACCGAAAAAAATGCAAAATAATAAAAACTTGCTGAAAGTAGCCCTGACCTGAAAGTTAGGGAACCTGGGTCCGGGCCCTGATACTAGCCTTAACTCTGCCACTACCTCTATGCAGACCGTAAACAAGTTCCTGCTGGCCCTCCCCAGAATACAAGTTTCTGGAGCTTGGAGCTCGTGCCTCTGCGCCCCTGGAAATTGACCTCCGGTTAGGAGTCCCGAGAGCGTGGTATGCAAATCAGGGGGCGGGGACGACGCCGACGAGCAGGCCCGAGATGTACGCACGCGCCAGGCTGGGCTCCGAGTGGAAAAAGCCGGTTCTGCGCCCCGTAGCCACGGTTGAACACCCACGGAGCCACAGAGAAGGAGTGAGGGGTTCATACCTGGCTTCGTTCTCGGTGCTCCCGCTGCCGGGACTTGGCTGCCTTTTTAAACGCCGCCGACATGTCGCTTTCCTTTTTCGAGATACCAAGAAGCGCCTCCGACTCCCCTCCGCTTCAGCCGCCTCACCGGAAACAGGCCGCGCCACTGGATGGCCCCGCCCACTTTCGCCTCACAGCCTATAGAATTCAGACCTCCTCGGAAGAATCGTCGCCAAACCTGGAGCTGCTCGAAAACTCTTCTGGGAAATGTAGTTTCTCTTGGGCTAGAGCCACGTGACATCTCGTCCCTTGTTGGGGGCCGGCTCCCATTATTCAACCGGCGAGACTTCCGTTCTCTGCTACTGCTTGGCTATCAGTCAATCTATAACACTTTGTTTAGCACCTACAGAGTGCCTGCTAGGTGGTGCAGCGGATAAAGCGCCGGAACTGAAGTTAGGAAGACTCATCTTCTTGAGTTGGAATGTGAACCCACAGACACTAGCTGTGTGATCCCGGGCAAGTCACTTGCCTTAGCTTCAGTTTCCTAGTCTGTAAAAATGAGCTGGAGAAGGAAATGGCAAAACACTCCAGTATCTTTACCAAGAAGAATGGGACACGACTGAACAGCAACATGTTGGTTAAAAAGGTTAAAGGTTAAAAAATAGGCCTTGCCCTCCAGGAGCTTACAATCTAAGGGAAGAGACAACATGCAAACATAGCATGCTATGTACAGGATAAAATGGAAATAGTTAACAGAGGGAAGGCACTGGAATTAAGACGGTATGGGGGAAGGCTTGGAGGGAGAACATTTCTAGGCATGGAGGACAGCCAGAGAAAATGTCCAGAGACAAAAGATAGAGTGTCTTATTCATGAAACAGCCAGGAGCCCATTGTCCAGTGTGGCTGGATGGAAGAGTAACCTATTAGAGAGTAAGGTGGAAGAAGAGTGGAAAGGTGGGAGGGGGCCAAGTTAGGAAGGGCTTTAAATGTCACACAGCATTTTGTATTTGATCTTAGAGGCCATAGGGAGCCACTGGAGTTTATTGAGTAAGGAGGTAACAATGACAGACCTGTGCTTTAGGAAAATCACCTTGGTGGCTGAATGGATGATTGATTGGAGTAGGGAGGAAAGATTTGAGGCAAGTAGACCTACCAGTAGGGTGGGTACAATAATCCAGGCATGAGAAGTTGGGACCCTGCACTAGAGTGGTGGCAGTGTCAGAAGGGGGTGTATACAAGAGATAATGCAAAGATGAAATTGGCCTTGGCAACAGCTTGGCTATGGAGAGTGAGAACTTGAGGATGACTCTGTGTGTGTGTGTATGGGGGAAGAGGGGAGGGAAAGATGAGTTCTGTTCTGAACATATTGAGCTTGAGATATCTGCTGGACATCCAGTCTGAGATGTCTGAAAGGCATTTGGAGAGACAAGATTAGAGGTCAGCAAAGAGATTGGGGCAGGGGAAGCAGAGTTAAGAATTATCAGCATGGCGGTGGCAGTTAAATCCATGGGAGCGGATGATGTCACCAAGTGAAGTAATAGAGGAAGAAGAGAAGGCCCAGGATGGAACCCTGTGGATACCTACAATTAGTGGGGGTGATCTGCAGGAGGATCCAGTAGAGGAGACTAAGAAGGAGGAGTCAGATAGGTAGAAGGAGAACAGGAAGGAATTGTTCAGAAAACCTATGGAAAGGAGGACAGGATGATCAACAGTGTCAAAGGCTACAGAGAGGTGGAGAAGAATGAGGTTTGAGAGAAGACCATAGGATTTGGCAGCTAAGAGATCACCAATAACTTTGGGGAGGGCAGTCTCTGAGGTTGGAGACCAGATTTTAAGGAGTTAAGAAGAGAGTGAGGAGGAAAGTACAAGCACTTATTATAGACTTACCTTTGGAGGAATTTAGCTCCAAAAGGTAGAAGAGATATAGAATGATAGCAGAGATGAAATGATGAAGGAGATATGTGTGTATCTGTAAACAGGGAATGAGCCACTAGACAGAAAGAGATTGAAAATGTGAAATACAGAGATGATGGAGCATCTGTTGGAAGAGAGAAAATAGAATGGGATTGCTTGAACAAATAGAAGTTAGCTGTGATAAAGAGTAAGGCCACTTCATATGAGACAGGGGTGAAGGAGGAGAGAGTGGCAGAAGGAATCTGTGATAAGGGATAAGGAAGAGAGGAGAAGAGGGATCAGGTTTTTTTCCTGTAAAATATGAGACAACTCCTTGACTGAGAGTGGGGGAAGGGATGAGAGAAGGGAGACATGAGAAGGGATGAAAAAGTTCAGAGGAGCCACTGCGGAGAGTAGGAGAATGAGTCGATGAGGGAGGTATAGTAAGATTGCCTAGCAGCAGTGAGGAACCAGTTAGGGTTGTGTGTAACATAAATTTATAGTGGACCTTTGTATAGTAACCTTTGTTCAATAGTATGTGTGTAGGAACAATGGGGACAAATAGGAGTGATTTAAGGCTGAGGCTTAACCAAATGTAATCAGTGATATGATGGGGGGGAGGGGGAGGGATTCAGGGGATGATAATATAGAGCTGAATTGGCTCACCAAGGAATGAAGATGGGGAAAAGAAGACGGAGTAGATAGTTCAGAGAAGATGGCCTAAGAGACAATTGAGGGGTCAAGAAATTGGCAATTACGGTGTGGACAAAGAGTAAGGTTACTTAAGAAAAGGGGGAGGGAGAGGTGAAAAGCCAGTAGATTATGAGTGGATAAGGGGATTTCAAAATTCTTGAAATAAAAGGTGGTACATTGGTACATCATGACAAGATTAAGGGTAAGACCATCTTTGAGTTGGCACCTCAAAACATGGAGTTGGCCCTTCCTGGAGGTTGAGCCAGACACAAGAAACCTGAATTTATGTTTTCTTGACAAAGTCTAGCCTTTTCTCATAGTTCTGGGTTTATTTTGGGTTGCTGTAATAGCTCCATGTAACTGGCTACCATTTATGCTTGGTCATGGAAGCAAAAAGAAATTGGCCCATAGTTCCTCCTAAATATGAGAATTAAGGCTTCTCTGTCCCTCTTATATAAGTTAAAATTCCTCATGTCTTTATAGTAGTTTACAGGTTACATACCACTTTCACATCCAATGTATGACCCCATAGGACCCTTATAAGGAAGCTAGACACATGTTCTTATACCCATTTTACATATTAGGAAACTTAGGTCCAGAGAGTAGAATAACAATAGTTTTCATTTCTGTGTTGTGGTTTACAAAGCACTTTTACCACTACAGCCCTGTGAACCCAACAATGTAAATATTGTTTCTGTTTGCCCAAAGTCACCTCCCTGGTAAGTATGGCAGGCAAGACTCAAGGTCCCAGGATTTTAGAGTTTAAAACTCTAAGGATCTAAAGCCAACCCCTTATTCTGAAAAACTGGAAACTTAAACCCAAATCCACCTTTTAGCCAAGCAAGTAACTCACGCAAGGTCACACGGTCATAGCTATAGCCAAAGCTTGAAAAAGCCACAGAGAGCTGCTACTTCAGCCTCTCATTTTACTGATGAAGAAACACATCAATGATGTGCCCCAAGTTATCCATCCCCTCGGAAGACCCTCTCCTCTATGCCAGGACAAACTCTGACAAAGACAGCCTCTTAACAGGGAACACTGAGCCCTCTAGTCACCAAGACTATTATCAGGGCTTCCATAACACAGACGAAAGCTTCCTGAGAACTCTGGCCCAGGCAGAATCATTTCCCTTCTCTAAAACCCCCAGCATTTGGGGTCCTAGGCAGCATACTCTTATAAGTCATGCTCGTATGTTTCATACCTTGCTTAAATTTCCACACACACACACACATCTTGTCTACGGTGTCAGATGTTTGAACTTTGACCGTATGTTCCTTTTAGATGTCCCCACCCCCACCGTAATGCCTTGATGAATCATTCTGGTTGTTTCCTCCAGATATGAGAGGGGCCGTGTGGTACAATGGAAAAACAACTGGACTCAGAACCAGGTGACCTACATTTTCATCTAAGCTCTACCACTAATAAACTGTATGACCATGGACAAGTCCCTTCCCTTCTGTATGCCAGTCTCCCACCTATAAAATTATTGGACTAGACTAGATGACATACAGTTCTTTCCATCTCTGACAGTTTATGATCCAGCCCTGACATTCTGTGTTCTAAGAGCCCTCCCAGCTCTGACATCCTGTGTTCTAAGGGCCCTCCCAGCTCTGACATCCTGTGTTCTAAGGCCCTCCCAGCTCTGACACTCTGTGTTCTAAGGCTTTCCCAGCTCTGACATTCTGTGTTCTAAGTTACCTCCCAGCCCTGACATTCTGTGTTCTAAGTCACCTCCTAGTTCTGACATCCTTTGTTCTCTGACACAAACTTCCCATTGAGGTCCAGAGGAATCTGAGGTCAACCCAGTGGTTACAGGGAAGTGGGTTTCCTCCCTCTAGGGTGGCTCTTACCAAGTCCACCCCATGTTGACTTGTATTACTCTGATCAGAACTTCAAGACATGAGAAGCCTGAGAAATTCTATGTCCTCACTACTGTGCTGGGAGAGTTAGATGGGAGGCTGGGCTGATGTATGCCAAAACCCACCTTGGGAAAAACTGCTTCTGCAGGCTGCCCCATCCCCCCCCCCAGACATAGCTCAGGGCATAGGAATCTAAGAAAAGACCCATTGTGTTACTTTACCCCTAAGAGTCATAAACCTATCGGTAAGCATTTAGTGAATAATCCCTCATATCTGTACTGGCTTCTCAAGTACCTCCACATACAATTATGTCATCTGATCCTCCTCCTAACCCTTCAAGACAGGTATCATCATCCCCATTCTACAGATGAAGACAGAGATTCAGAGGTGAAGTTACTTGATTGTTAGTAAGTAATAGAGCTGGAACTCAGGCCCAGGCCTGCTAATTTTCATTCCAATGTTCCTTCCACCGAGCTACCCAGCCTTTGGGAGGGCCTTTCTGGGGGTATACAAAGCAATGCTGGTTTGGCTTTGGCCCCTGGAAATGAAAGGTGTGTCACTACTAACCAATTGTAGGCCAGAGATAGTGCCCTTGGACACCCCTACACACACACACACACACACATACTGTATCAGCAGTGGGGCTGCCAAAGTTCCTGCTGTTCACTGGTCTTTCCAATAGGCTATGATGTCACAGTAAAATATAGTGGAAAATAAGTAAACTGAAAGGTCAGGGGGGAAAATAAACTGTGGGAGTTCCATTCCATTCAGTAAAAACGGGGGAGAAGGGATGCCTTTTATTACATGGAGACAAATAATTTGAGAAACATTTAATACTGGACAATTTACTTTAAAAAAATGTGAGGCTGTCCTTAAATGTGACTTTTTATTAACTGAAATATCAAAATTATTCTTAAACACACACACACACACACACACACACACACACACACACACACCCCAGACCAGCACTCCAAAGCAAAAATGACTAATTAATCCAAAGGAGGAAGGAAGTTCTCTACATATGGGAGAAAGGAGGGGTTGGAGCAGAGAAACAATACAGCTTCTCTGATGAGAAGAACAGTAAGACTGTTTTCATTGCATTTAGCATTTTTTTATAGTTAGAGAAGGTCACACTACCAAGTCCCTTCCTATTCAGCAGAGCCAAGTCTCGTCTGGACAAAGGGTATGAATCTGCAGGGACCGAGCCCTCCTAACCCCTACTGCACATTACTCCTCCCTCCGCCCCTACTGCTCCCATGCCACCCCACGTGCTGTCAGGGGTAGATCAGGGGCAACTCGCTGACTGCCTGCTTCTGTGCACCTGTTCCATGGAGCCTCTAGGGTGGAGAAAAGGAGAGAACAGAAAGTCCAAGTGACCTGAACCCCACAGCATATCCCCATGGCCAAAGAAGCTTGAGACAGGCCAGGCGGGGACCTTGAGCTGTGGAGGGGGACAGAAAGACACGGCCAGTTTTGCAGCCTCCTCCAGGGAATAGCAGCAAGTACAGCTACGTGAAATTAGCAGGGAACTGCTTCTGGAGCCCGGCCTTGCTATTTACTCCTTTTGTGACCTTGGCCAAATCCGGCCTCCAGCCCACTTTTTCTCACCTGGAATCTCTCCCACCTCATTCTAAGCCTCTTGGTTTCTCTGGCTTCCTCCAAGTCCCAGCTAAAATTACACACACGAGCACGCACACACACACACACACACACACACACACACACACACACACACACACACACACACAGAGCAAGTCTTTCCCAATCCCCCTTAATGCCAGCCCCTTCCCTCTGTTGGTTATCCCCATTATACCCTGTATATAATTTGTTTGTGCATAAGGGTTTGAATATTATCTCCCCCGTTAGACTGTGAGCTCCTTGAGGGCAGAGACTTTCTTTTACCTCCCTTCACACTCTGGTGCTAAGCAAATAGTAGGTGATCAATAAACATTTATTGACTGACTACAAAATTAGGTGACTACACTAAGTCTCTGAGATCCATTAAAATTCTAAATCAGGGGAACCTGCAGGCCTCCAGGCCACCTGTGGCCCTCTAGGTCCCCAAGTGCTGCCCTTTGCTTTGGATTCAGACCAAGGGCCATACTTACGACCTAGAAGGCCACGGGTGGTCTCGACGCCAGCAGGTTCCCCACCCCTATTCTAAATCCTACTCTCCTAAGACACACCTGTCCTTAAGACCCAAAGCTCCCTGGCTGCCTCTGCAAGCTGAAAGTGATCTCAGCCATCTCCTCATTCTCTTGTTACATTGTTACCTCTCTTGTGCTCTTATGTTCTATTTTGTATTGTGGTTATTTGAGTACAGGTCTCATTTCCCTACCCATTGTAAGCTCCTTGAGGACAGATCTTTTTTTAATCTCCATGGCTCCCCCAGCGCAGAGCACAAAACTTTTGATATAATAAGTACATGTCATAGTGTACTACTTAGCCTGGCACAGTGGATTGAGTGTTGTTTTTGGAGTCAAAGGACCCAGGTGCAAATTCCACCGCTGTTATTATCTATGTGCCCTTAAGCAAGTCACTTTTTCCCCCATCTGTGAGGCAGTTAAATGAGATGTCCTCTAAAGTCCCATCCAGCATGAAATCTATGACGATAAGTCAGAAGACCTGGGTTCTAGCCCTGGTTCTGCCTCTTGTTCCAAACAAGGTCTCAGTTTCCCTATCTGTAAAACGAATGATTGTACTACATGGTTTTTGAGCTGCCTTCCCAGTTCTGACCTATGTTTTAAGGTTCCTTACCACTCGAATATTCTGTGGTATCCTTCTAGATCTGATATTCTCTGAATCTCTTCCGTTCTTTCCTTCATTCCATTCCCTAGGCTCCCAGCCCTGCAACAACTGAATGCCTTAACAAAGGATGGATAAAGACAAAGATCTCAACCTCCTTCATCCAGCCATGAACCTTTCTTTAGTTTCTTCTCCGTTACCTTCTTCCCTAAAAGGCCCACGATCCTAGAATCCAGTCCAGTCTTCAGTACTCCCCTTCTGCCCAGGGTTCCCTCCCCTCCCCAGGGCAGAATCCCCTCCCTCTACCTGGTCAGGCTCTCCTCAGTAGACCTGACCACAAGACAGTGGCCAAAGGCTCAGACCTCCAGTATTCCAGTATTGATGGATCATTCCAGTTGAAAGGAAACTTAGACCATCTAGGCCAACCCCTCATTTTACAGATGAGGAAATTGGGGTACAGACACTGGAAAGGATCTGCCCCACAACCACATGAAAAGACTCACAAGCCAGTCTTTCCTTCACCACAGGGCTCAGAATAAATTTAGCACTGATCTGAATCCCTTGGGTCTCAAGAAAAAAGAAGCAGAATTAGAGGCCGAGAGCCTCAGAATGGAAAGAAACCTAATGGGGGGGAGGGGAGGTGGAGAGGGGCTGGAGAGGCTCTCCTGAGATTTGAATTTCTGTTCTTAATTGTCCCTGGAGCCAGTTTATCTGGAAGGTTATTTCCAGGATCAGTTTGTTGTCTCTATTTTGCAAACAACCCCAGCAGTGCCTCCTATTTCCCCCGCTTTCCCTCCCCCAGTCACTCAGGGGCTATTTATTTCTGGTGACAAGCCCCATCGTCCCTTGGTGGGGGTGTATCAAAGCATTGGAGGGGACAGGGTGTCACTGGCAGCAGGCAGGCAGTCACCCAGCCTCCTATGGCACAGGAGAAGGTTGGAGCAAAAAAAAGCTCCAACACCCCCGCCCCCAGCCACTGGCCTTTCTGTCTTGCTTCTCTAAAAGTCCTGGGAGATCAAGGGATCAAGGATCATCAGGCTCTCCCCAGGGCCTCAAAGGTCAAGGCTATTTCTGGACACTGGGGAAATAGAGGCAGTAGAGTTGGGATATTTTTGGTGTCAGAGATGGGGCCTGAGGGTAGGTTGGAGAAAGAAGGCATCTCCCTCCCTTCCCCTCCCCACTTACACATATGCACTCCAGCACTCAGAACTTGTAAATAAAGAACTCTGGAAGGTCACAGATCCATCTGCAGGAATCCTCCTTCCTGCTGTCACCACTATGAGTAAGTAGTGTTGTTCCCAGTAGTATGTCCCCCACCTCTCAAGTCACCTAGGGAGGATTAAGTATTACCCATGTAACTTTGGGAGAGTTCACTTGTTCTCTCATCCTAGGGTTTGTTTTTTTTTTCTTCTATAAAATAGGAAAGCTATGAGGTACCCTGGTACAGCGGAAAAACTGACTGTAGTTAAAGGCCTGGGTTCAAATACCCCCAAAGATGACCTTAGACAAATCTCCAGGTCTCATGTTCCCCACATGTACAATGAGGACATTACAATAGATGGCCTCAGAGATCCCTTCCAACTCCAGGTCTATGATGCTATGAGAATCTGTTCCCTAAATGCCCTTCCAAGTCTTAAATCTAACAGCCCTAGGAGCTGAGATACCAACACACCCCTACCTTTGCCTCGGCTACAACTAAGCTAACCCAAACTGAGCCCTGCCCTCCTCCCCCAGCTGTGGGATCCAGTTTGTGCTCAGTAGTCACACTGGGCTAGGGACCTAGGAAGAAAAGCCACCTTCACCCCACCCATAGGATTCCACCACGGAAAAGTGAAGAGATCAGTAGTGAGTGAGTTAGAGGACTTGATATAGTGGGCAATGGGCAGGACTCAGAATCCTATTTCCTGGCTTCAAACTCTGGTTCTGCCACTTTTTATCACTTGTGTGACCCTGGGCAAATACCTCTGGGTCTCAGTTTCTTCTATTATAAAATGAATGAAGGGTTTGGACTAGATGCCCCATAAAAGTCACTACCAGCTCTAAATCCCTGGGTCCTGCTATTTCCCACCTATGCGATTTAGGCAAGTCGCTTACACCCTCTGGGCCTCAGTTTCTCAAGATGCAAAATGAAGGGATCGGCTAGATTAACAAAACTCTATATTCAATCTGAAGTCTCAGACCCCAACTGGTAATACCTCCTAACCCTTAGCCAGAGAGGCCAGAACAAGGGTCTCTGAAGAGCCCCAGAAGGCTTTTGATTCAAAATGCCTACTATGTACAACGCCCTAGGCTGAAGCCCAGGTCCAGAGGAGGACCAGCACAGATAGGCCAGACTTGGGGAAGGGGGCTCCGGGAGGGGCTCTGGTCGAGGGGGCGGGGTCCCAGGTTGTGGAGGAGAGAGCAACAAGGAGGGGGGTGGGTCCGAGAGGCACTGGGCCGAGTTGGGGGGGAGGGGGGCCGGGGGCGGGGTCCGGGCTGGGCTGGGCGGGCTCCCGCCCTCACTTCCTCCGGGAGGGGTTAGGGACGTTGTGCTCAGAGTCGCCCACACAGTCTCTGGACAGGAGTCGCCTGAGCCGCGCGTCCAGCCCCGGCCCCCCAGGTAAGAGCCACCGCCCGGCGCACGGCGGCCGGCCGAAAAATTCGGCCAACCGGGACCCTGCCCCAGCACCCCACACTCCGCCCTCGGCCCCCGCTGCGGCTGCGCCCCTTCCTCCACCCCATCAAGCCTCCTGGCTAGATTCTATCCTTCAATTTGCCCCCAGCCCCACGTCCCAGGTCAGTCAGTCCCCTCCTGCTGGGGCCGTGCTCTCCTACTGGGACAGGAAGGTGTGGCGGGAGTGGGGGGCGCGGGGAGCAGAGAAGAGTTCCCCATTGGCACACAAAGGGTTAACGGCAGCTGTTTCTCCGCCTGTCCCCGGCTTGCTTGCCCGCCTGCCTGTTCAGGGTCCCAGCTTCCGAGCGCCCCCAGAGCCTGGGAGACCATGGTGAGCCGAGCTGCATAGTCGAGGCCGGGGATGGGAGTGAGCTCCCCGCTGCCGAAACCCCACTGACATCTCTCCCTTCCCCGCCCTTCCCAACGGCCGCTGGCTGTGCCCTCCCGCTGGGAACCAGCAGGCTAGTTTCTGATCCCTGACCAGGCTGTCCCTTGGGGGACGAGGGAGGGAGGCCGGGGGGAAGCTCCCGCTGTCCCACTGGGTGTGGGACTGTTGTGGGGAGCCAAGTTGGAGAAGGAAAAGACAGAAATTCGGAGACACCCAGAGTCTGAGACACAACAATTGAGAGACAAAGATGGAGGAGGCATCAGGGAAAGAGAAACAGACACACAGAGACTCAGAGTGAGACAGACACATACCTGGCTAGCCACAAACTTTTATCTTCCGATTCAAATCTCTGACCCGGTGCCTCAGCCCCAGGGGAGAAAGACTGAATGAACTGGCTGTCCCTGGGCCCATGGGAGCTTCACCCCATCCATCCCTTTACCAAGACTTTCCCTTTCCCAAGCAGCTTTGTCCTTCCAGGCCCCCATGGGGGTGGGGGGAGCGAGAGGAAAGAGGAGAATTTAGGTTTAGTGCCAGGCAGCTGGTGGTGGTAGGGGAGGGAGAGAGAGAGAGAGGGAGAAGAGAAAAAGTGTGAGTGTTAAATTTCTTCCCTTGAGTATTCTGTCAACAAACCCACCAACTCCTGGAATCTGGGTAAGGGGAGGAAAGGGGGAGGGGGTCAGAGAGAGAAGGTTGTAGTCCTAGTCACAGCTGGGGGGTGGGGGGCGGCTGGGCAGTTTTTCTGCTAGCCTGTGGGGAAATAAATGTCCTTACATTTGTATGCCCTTCCAAACAGTGGAGTAGTTAGTGGGCATAATGGGAAACTTTATTTGTATAAACGTTTAGGGAACTGGGCGTGTCTGACCCTCCGTGAGAGTGGAAGCAAAGGGAACCTAGACCCTAACCCTGTTAATGTTCTTTCCCTTCTGGCCAGCATGGCTGAAATGTTACCAAATCTCTCCTTTCCCGTGAGAATTCAGTATTGGCAGCCTCTTGGCAGCCAACAGTTCCTGTAGGGTTCAGAGGCAATCTACCAGGTGTGTCAGAAAGGAGAAGAGAGAGCTGGCTATAGTATCCATAGTGTCTTTTCCACTGGAGCTAAGCAGGCTGGACCTGAGGGAATACTGGGCTTCCTCTTAATTCCCATGCGGGACAGACTGGTCAGGGAGCCCTTTCCACATTTTTGCCCCTACAGAGGGGCTCCATTCTTGACTGTAAAATACAATTCAGTTCAATTCAGTTCACCAAATATTTATTACCAAATGACTACTATGTGCAAGGCACTATGCTGGATTCTAAGAACATAAGGATGACTATTACTAGAGCCAATGCCTCTACTTGGCTGAAACTCACAACCTACTATGGGAATCTGCCTCAATGAGAGCAAAACTAAGCCTCCTACTAGAGAGAATGTGATAGGAACAAAGTACCATCAGACCAAGTGCTGCAAGAAATTTAAGCGGGGAGAACACACAGAAGGCACTCCCACTTAGGGGGAAGAGTCCCAGACTTGAACTAAAGCCTAGGAGAGAATGGAGATGCTCTAATCTTCGTTGCCCACGGAGGCCACAACTGCCACTGCACTGGGGAAATTCAAAGCCTGGCTACTCCCGGGCATAGCTAATCACCTATTTTAGGATCCTGCCCCTGGCCATTCAGACAGGGCTCTGGGAGTTAAGGGATTATATGACTGTGTAGATCGCAGTGTGGTGAGAGTCTCCTTTTGATGGTAGCCCTGGTGCCCTGGGGAAAGAGGGAATCAAGTACACAGGAACTCTCTGCTTTCTGGTGACTTCTTGCCCTCACCCTCCACCCCATTCTGGCTAGCACCTAAGTTTGAGGAGCAGAAAGATGCCTGGAAAGGAAATGGAGGGTATAAAGTAGGGCAAGGGAGGGGATATTGAAGAGAGAAGAGAGTGACCTGGAGGGCCTCTAAATCTCCACAAGGTTTAGCTACTCTAGCTGCACCAGGAAGAGATGGGCTTTGTAATGTGTGATATATGGAATGCTGGTCCAGAAGGCCGGTAGACCTGGATTCAAGTCCTGTCTTTGGCAGCTAAGGATAATAGTCTGTTGTTGCTGCCTCAAAAGGATGGTGAGGATTTAATAAGATACTCTATGGTAAGTGTTTCATCAATGCCATCTAGTCTTATTATTCTTTGATTTCCCCCTCCCCCCAACCCAGGAGGGGAAACCCCTTGTCTCAGGAGCTGGAGGCCAGGCCAGGGAGGAAGGAAAGGTCCTGAACACTCCCAGACGGATGTCCTGCCACACTCCCCACCTGCACTGAACACTCTCACGTGTAGTGTTGAATGGCCAAGCAGAGCCTCAGATGCTGGGCCAAAGGAAGCATGGGCTGGGGGAGGGGGGGGGTGAGGAATGAGGACAGAAGGGGAAGCTGAGTCACAGAGTAATAATCCCTTGGGAACAAGGTGAGGGATCTTAATAGAGTCTCATATTGCCTGATAGAACTGCTGATGGACATTTTAGTCAAATAAGCACTGATTTCCTATAGCAGAACTACATAAACCCTCCACCCTAGAGGAAAAGGAGCAGACAGCCTGTTTCTGGGAGCTCCTCCTCAAACCATTGTGGCCCAAGGGACTGATCTGAACTCCTGAGTCCCAGGGAAGGAATGTCCCTGGAAAGGATTATTGTGGTCAGGGTAGTCTGACAGGGAATCCCTGTTCCCCAGGAATAACTGATCTCCAAAGGAACCTCATCTCTTTCCCTGGTTTCTTTCCCCTAAATCCATTGGCCCTGTCACTGTTTCAGGAAGGGGACTCTGAGGCCACTTAGCTCAATTCCCAAAGGCTTCTATGAGGTGGAGGGTGACCAGGTTAACCCAACAACCTGGACTGAGCTCAGATAGTCAGAGAGAGGTCTGTTGGAGAGGAAACTTCCACTGAGAAGAAGGGGAAGGAGTTCTTTTTTTCCTCAAAGTCAGAACAGAAGTATCTTGGGGGAGAAGTGGTCTCCTGTCCTGTCTGCAGCTACCTCTCCCTAGTTCTACCGGTCCAGCTTGGTCTCAAGTGTGGCAGGGGAAGATACTGGAGAGTCGATGTGGGGAGGAATGAGGGCTAGCATTTGGGGAAGTGTGGTGGTAAGGGGTGGGGGGCAGGGAGGTGCAAAGGATAAAATGAAGGGAGCTGAAGGGGAAACAGGGGAGGAGTGAGGACTAAATGAGTTACTAGATGTGTGTTGGGGAGTAGGTTAGATTAATGTAATGGGAGGCCTGAAGGGAACCTGAGGAGGGATGGGGAGAGCGTGCAGAGCAGCTAGCTGGCTAGGCTACTTTTCCCCTGTGGAATCAGATACTTTGGTCTCTGTCCCTTTAACTTCCCCGGCTTTTCTCTGCCTCTGCCCCGGGGCCTTCCCATCTTCTCCTCCTACTTCCAGCCCCTTCCTGTCCCACTCTATTACCTTTCTCAGTCTCACCCCCAGGCTGGGTTCCAGGTGCCCCAAGGAGACCAGACTTGAGGTTAGGGGCAAGGAGACTGGTGTCTACCTAGGGGACTTCTGTCTCAGAAACTTCTGAGACAGGGATTGGGGATGACCTGGGACCCCCTCTCCCCCCAACCCCCAATCTCATCGACTCCAGCTCCTGTGCCTGCTGCAGAGGCAGCTGCGCTGATGACCTCACCCCACAAACACGCTTTGTTCCTGAGAAAATGGAAACTGTCTGAAGTTTGGGGGCCGGGTGTCTGCAGCAACAGCTCCTAGGGCTCCCCTTCTTCCACCTCCCCTCCCTCCCCAGTAAGCCCAGCCAGGAGCCAAGGGGAAGTAAGATTTAGATGGAGGAAGATAAGATAATTGTAGCTCACATTTTAGATGGATCTTTAATGTTCACAAACGGCTTTTTTTTTCTTGACAACTATGAGGAAGGCAGAGCAGGTTATTACTGCCCCCATTTTACAGATGAGAAAACTGAGGTGGGAGAGATAGACTGATTTGTCTCAGGTCATATAACTTAGTAACCAAGATTGAGTGGCAGAATTGGAACTCAAACCCAAGTATCTTTGGGCCAAGTTCAGTGCTTTTCCCACTATAAGACACCACTTCTGCCTCCCTCACTCCAAATGTAAATTCTTCTTTATCTGTCCTCCTCAGAAAACCAGGATAAAGTAGAGAGAGGAACCCCATGCACCACAGAGGCAGGGGAAGGGAAAGAATGACCTTACAGCCTCAGAAGGAGCAATTTAGCCAGTTGAATGAG
The DNA here is from genome assembly GCA_028627135.1 of Pseudochirops cupreus. Taxonomy (NCBI): domain Eukaryota; kingdom Metazoa; phylum Chordata; class Mammalia; order Diprotodontia; family Pseudocheiridae; genus Pseudochirops; species Pseudochirops cupreus. The sequence goes on from CM053582.1 coordinate 122,710,135, forward strand.
ATCAGGAATAGTGGGAGTACAAGCAGTGACCCATCAGAGATACTGTGCACTGCATGCCTTCTTCTCTCTCTACCCATCTTTTTTTTTCTCTTTCTTTCCATTTGCTATCGAATTTTGACATCTGGCCATCTGTGCACCCCACAGATGCTGCATATGTCTGACACCAAGACTGCCAGTTCATGCTGTGGGAAAACAAATGGACCTGAGTGGCTGGAGGCCTGGGGAGTAGAAGGAAAAGAGGCAGGCTGGGAGGAAGGGCTGGAAGCTCAGAGGCTTCTGGAAGCCTAACTGCTCCCCCTCAACTTTGGAGAGGCTTCCCACACTGAATTCTCACCCTTGGGATTCATTCTGCTTGCTGCCACCTCCTCCCGGTCTTCAGCCAGTCAATCCACAAGCATGGATTAAATGTCTGCCAAGTGCTAGGCGCTTTGCTAAGTGCTGGAGATGAAGAGAAGAAAATGAAATAACTCCTGCCTTCAAGGAGTTTACGTTCCACCAGAACTGAGCTTCTTAACCTCTGTGGTCTGTGAGCTTATTCTCGATTTGAATTTTGATAAGCATCTTGTAACATAATTGTTTTCCTTTGTATTTTGGTGGTGCAGTGAATAGAGCACCAGCTCTGGTGTCAGGAGGACCTGAGTTCAAATTCGGCCTCAAACACTTAACACTTACTAGCCATGTGACCTTGGGCAAGTCACTTAACCCCAATTGCCCTTTAAAAAAAGCAAAAAATAAATAAAAAATTAAAAAGTGATTCTGAGAACGGGTCCATGACCCAGAGTCTAAGAACCCCAGCACTAGAGAGATGCAACATGTTCACAGATAAGCAAACACAAGATATATACAGAATAAATTTGCAGTAAAACAGGAGGGTTCTAATAGTGGGGCGGCAGTGAGGGAGAGCAATTGGTGGCATCTTCTCTCTCTTTTCTTGGGCATGGACCGTGAGGAGCTATTGCGTCTCCCTCATCACCTACCCCGTAAGTGCCCAGCTGCTCCTGCCCTCACTCCAGACATTCCTTCCCACTTACTTTGTATATTATTATTAGCAGGATTATATAAGGCCCGCACTCACTTACAGGTCACCTCTCAGCCTGCTGCCTAAGTTGTGCTTTACCCCAAGCTCTAAAGTAATCTAAGAGTACATTTGTTTCCTCATTGATAACCTTTAATATAGCTATCAATAAATTAAGCTCAGGGCCCAACCTCAGTTCGTCAAATATTGTTTACTTAATAAACAATAGAAATCTCTTTTCTGAATCATAGTTATCCATATATCTTTATTTATTAAATTCCTTAATTTCATAATATTACATAAAAATATTGTAGATCACAGCCATTGTCAATTCCAAGCATCATTGTAACTGCAGATTACTTCTTACTTCTGGAAACACAGGTCTACCATTCAGTTCACTCAGGAACCCAAATAAAGTCTCTTCTCAGGAAATCTTAACATCCTCTTTGAAAAACAATGCTTTAAACAATGTCTTAGAGAAAGAGGACCTCTCCATCCTCTTTCTGCTCTCCCAATGCAGTTAAAACATCAATTTCCACGACGATCCATTTGGTCATGTTAACTATTGCTTCTGTGGGAAAGGTTTGTGAAACAAAATGTTGTAGTACATAGATATGGGCATGCTGTCTCACACCTAGAGTGTAAGTGCCTGGAGGGCAGGGACTGTTTCATATTTGTCTTTGGATCCTCAGCACCTAGCATGATCCCTGGCACACAGTAAGTCCTTAATAAATGCTTGTTGATTGATGATAGATTTAGAACTAGAAGGAACTTAAAAGACTATTGTTCAAACCCTCCAACTTCCCCCTTTGCAAATTTTAAAGCACTACATAATAATACCTAGCTCTTGACTTGTATGTGAAGGAGAAGTGAACTAACCAGGGCAGCTAGGTGGCGCCATAGTACACAGAGCACCAACCTGGTGTCAGGGGGACCTTAGTTCAAATTCAAACTCAGACAAGACACTTGACCCTTACTAGCTGTATGACCCTGGTCAAGTCACTTAACCCTGATTACCTCATGGGGAAAAAAAAGGAGTGAATTAACTTATCCAAGGTTAAACAAGTAGTTGGGATTTGCACCCCAATCCTCAGACTGCAAATCCAACATCCTTTCTAATAATAGACCAACTGCTTCCCTTTCTCCTTTTCTCTGACCCCTGAGCTGTGTTCTCTCTGACAGTCACCCCAGCTTCTAGCCTCAGACTGAAGTCTCTACTTGGTCTGGGCACCAGAATCATAGTTTGCTCCAAACATAATGAGGTCTCCTTGGTGCTTTCCAAGGGCCTGGGAAACGGGTAGGATTTTGCATCAGATCTATGAGAGGGAGCTAAGATGGGGCAGAGAGGAAGCCTGATGTAGTGTCACTCTGCACCCTTGCCCAGATCAGTCACCAGGGAAGGAAAGCTTGAGGATGGGGGGAAGTAGGGAGGGGGGTGGGTAGTGGAAGGAACTCCTCAGAGTTAGGACAGGAAGTGAGTCATTGGTGGGGGAGGGGGGTTCATCCCTCCATCAAGCTCTTCCAGGACCCAAATTAGGAAGCAGTCTCTTCTTCCTGTCCCTGACCTGATCCCTCTCCCCTGGAGATTCAGAGGGTAGGGTATCAATCCAGGGAGCCCTCCACAGACCAACTATGTAGGTCCATATCCCCCAGGACCTCTCTGTAGCCTGAAGTCACTAGACCTTTTATCCCTCCTTTCTCAGGACCAGAGTTGAAATGGAGTGTTGCCTTAAGATTTCAAAGGCTCTTTCCTCAACATAATTCAGTCAATTCTGGCTTCTCCCTTCTAGGGCTACCTCTGACTTCTGGTTCCCCTATTTGGGATGGACTACCTTCCCCCACTTAGCCCCAGAGCTGAGAAAAGACTAGGCAAATTTTGAAAATTGGGGCACTTAGGACATGACCTAGCACACAAATACCTTCAGGTCAAAAAGAGTGAGATTCTGGTGATAATCTGTGTGTCTAAGATAGATTACCTAAAAACCAGTGCCTCTTGTTACATCATCCTGAATGTTGTACCTGTGATGACTACCTTGCCTACCATCTAGGCCATTGCAGCCCAGCTGGATGCTGACCTTTCTTATTTCACACAGAGTAGATCTGAGCCTTTTAAATTCCTCCTTTTGACCATCTCTCTGTTCCCATTGCACATAGGTGACCTATTAAGCCCTAACCCCTGACTCTTTTGTGATCTCTCCCTTCAGGGCCATTGACACCACCATGAGTGAGGCCTTCGACTGTGCCAAGTGTGGAGAGTCCCTATATGGCCGGAAATACATCCAGGCAGAGGGTGGCCCCCACTGCGTTCCCTGCTATGATGACACCTTTGCCAACACATGCGCTGAGTGCAAAGAGCTTATTGGGCACGACTCTCGGGTGAGGATGGGTGCCAGCTGCCCATCTGGCTTTGGTTTCTAGATCCTTGGGTTCTACCTTAGATCTATTCTGGCCTTTAGTTTCCTTATCTGAGAAACGGGGAAAGGGCTCTGTGCTTCAGAGGAGGGCAATGAAGAAGGCTGTGTCCAGGATAATGTCCAGAGGGCATGTGGTCTTGGACATGGTGAGGAGTTTGGGTTGATCCTAAGCCCAAGTGTGGTCTTCCTCTTCCTCTGTCCCAACACAGGAGCTATTCTATGAAGATCGCCACTACCATGAAGGCTGCTTCCGCTGTTGCCGCTGTGAGAAGTCTCTGGCAGACGAGCCTTTCACTTGCCAGGACAATGAGCTTTTATGTAATGAGTGTTACTGCAGTGCCTTCTCTTCCCAATGCTCAGCCTGTGGAGAGACAGTCATGCCCGGTATGGGCATGGGGACAAAGAGGTCCTTAGAGGGGGAGGATGGGCAAGGTATGGCTGTGTTGGGCGTGCAGGGAGAGTGGTCCCCGAAGGACTGTCCTTTGACCCCTTCTCCCTCCCAACCAGGGTCTCGGAAGCTTGAGTATGGGGGTCAGACCTGGCATGAACACTGCTTCCTCTGCAGTGGCTGTGAGCAGCCCCTAGGCTCCCGCTCCTTTGTGCCTGACAAGGGTGCTCACTACTGCGTGCCCTGCTACGAAAGCAAGTTTGCCCCTCGATGTGCCCGCTGCAGCAAGGTAAAATCAGGGAGGGATTTGGGGAAGACGAGGGTCAGGACTCTGGACTCAGGGGTTGGTGTCTCTGAAATGTCCAGCTCCTTCTCATGTCAGCTTCCCAAGGCTTTGCTCTGTCTTCCAAGAGGAGCTAGAGAATGATGCAGGGTCACTCTCCCTCTACTCTAGACCAACATCCTAAATCCAGTCCTGTGTTCCCTGACCCTGGCCCCCTAATTCAATATACTGTGTTCCCAAATTGATACCTCCTGTACCTCTCTGCCCTTAGTGTCACGCCCCCTAACTGTGTCCCTGTCCCACCAGACACTGACACAAGGTGGAGTGACTTATCGTGACCAGCCCTGGCACCGAGAGTGCCTGGTCTGCACTGGGTGCCAAACCCCCCTGGCTGGCCAACAGTTCACATCCCGGGACGAAGACCCCTATTGTGTGAATTGCTTTGGGGAACTCTACGCACCAAAATGTAGCAGCTGCAAGCGGCCTATCACAGGTGGGGATTGGTGCCTGTTGGGGAGGAGGAGTTATTACTGTAGGGGTTGGTTGGGGGGGGGCTTTCCCCTAGTAGATAATGGGGACCCATCTCATTGTGGCTGGAGCAGTGGACAGAGCCTTCTGGGAGTAGGAGGAGGGTACTGGGATCTGACCTCACCTTTTCCATTTCCCCTACCCTAGCAGGACTTGGCGGGGGCAAGTATGTGTCATTTGAGGAGCGCCATTGGCACCACAGCTGCTTCTCCTGTGCCCGCTGTTCAACCTCCCTTGTGGGCCAGGGATTCATACCCAATGGAGATCAAGTTCTCTGCCAAGGATGCAGCCAAGCTGATCTCTGAGGGAGCCTCCCCGGCTGGGGACCTCCCAGAATACTCCCACCTCAAAACTGGGGTCTTCTATAAACCCAAATGTCCCCTTGGTTGTCCCATCCCAAACTCAGGATGCCCCCTATTCCCACAGCTCCCCCATTCCAGCTCAGAAGGTAGTGAGCTCCCTGTGGCTAGAAGTCTTCAAGCAGAGGCTGGATGAACAGGTAGGGGTTGGACTCAATGACCTCTGAGGTCCCTTCTAGCTCTAGGAGTCAATGGCCCTGGGGACCCTCACCAAGAGCCTCTTGCCCTGCCTGAAATCCTAACCCCCAGGCTTCTAACCAAAACAGCAAACCCAGGACCGAGGGCCTCAAAACCCAAAGATTTTCTTCGTCCTCTCAAAGGGCCTTAAACCCAGACCACATCAACAGAGACATGATAAAGTCCTTCCCTGTCATCATCTGTCTGAAGCTGCGTTGGCTCTGAGACTGGGCTGGGGGTGGGAGGTGAGAAGGAGAAAAGGACACAGGGGCCTTAATTGGGGCTGGAGGAGTAAAGGGCAAGGGGGGACCATTCATCCTCCCTCTCCTTTCTTGCTTCTGCAATAAAAGTGTGATGAAACTGTAGCAGTTACTTTTTGAGGGGGGGGGTTCCCATAACCCCAAATTCTTTTTGCCCAAGAAACTTTTCTCTCTTCAGAGGGCACAATCTGGCAGAATCTCTAGGGAATGGTGGCCATCCCCTTATCCCACTACCTCAGCTGTGGAGTGGAGCCTAGTGAAGTGGGTACACATACATCCAATGGAGCCCAGTGAAAGGGATCACACCATCACCCCAACACAGGCACATCAAGTGGAGCTCAGTGAAAGGGATCACACCATTTCCCCAATACACACACATGGTCCCCCACTTTTCCCAAGGCCTGGCTCCTGCTTCCACTTAAAGGATACTTTTAATCTGTCTTCTGTGGGGATGGAGAATGGTGGCAAAACTAAAAACCATGCTTCCTAGAGTGTTTTAAATTTACAGAGCCCTTCTCTTACATCAGTCTGGAAGCATCATTTTCACCATCTTACTGATGAGGGAACAGGCCTGTGGGCACAAAGTGACCTCCTGGAGGTCACACATTAAGCCTCCATGAGAAGCATCCTGACTCTAACCCCATCCCCTTTTCCCCTAGATTAGATTTCTCCTAATACAGTGTGACACAGGGTTATAATTTTAATGGCTCATATCTCTGTATCCCCGGAGCTAGTACAGAGCGGAGAGCCTGCAACCTGGAGGCTACAAATTCTTGTTCTATGGAATTTGGATTTGGTATAAGGGCCACACTTGAAGACGTGGAGGGCCACACGTGGCCCCGAGGCTGCAGGTTCCCCCTCCCTGGATACTTGGCACACAGCTGGTGCTGGATAAATGCTTGTTGCTTAATTGGTTTCTGTGGCTCTTTACTAAGGCAGGCAGGCAGGCACGTAGTACAGTGGATAGAGAGCTCAGGACTAGGCATCGGGAAGACTGAGTAGTCGTCTAGCCCAAGCCACCCCCAGGGCAAGTCTCAAGCTCTACTTCAGTCTTCTCATCTGTAAAATGAGCATAAACAATCCCCAGGATTGTTGTGAGGAGAGTGAGATAATAATTGTAAAGTTCTTTTTCAGCCTCAAAGGGCTATGTAAACGCTCATTATAGTAATCTTATCCTCACTACAGTGTTGTGAAGTAGATAATGGACTTATAATTACTCCCATTTTAGAGGTGAGGAAACTGATCCTATCCAGAGGCGTTCTCTTCACTACTGTTGAACTACCTCCTCATGGTCCTCTAGAAACCGCTCCATGCAACCCTCATCTCGCCTTTCTCCTCATCCTCCGCGCTTACAAAGCCTCTAAAAGGGACGAGCTAGCGAGAAGAGAGGCTCCTTCCCTTTCGTTGCCACAGTCAGCCTTTGGACCCCATCAAAGCTCCCTGCCCCCCAACACTGAAGAAGTGGGGGAGAGAGGGACGGCCAGGCACCCCCTTCCTCACCACACACACCCCCTCGGGGATTCGCTCTCGGCTGCACGTTTTTAGCCAAAAAAGGCAAAGGAGCAGCTGCTTGAGGCAGGAACATCTGGATCCGATTCCCGGCATGAATGGGTCACGGCCCCGCCTTCCCCTCCCGCTCCCAACGCGGGTGATTCATGGATCGGTTTGGAAGAGAGAAGGGGGTTGCCCCAAAAAATAGGAGGAGGGGGACTGAGGAAGGTTGGCGTCTGAATGACTACTCGTCCCTTCCCCCTAGGGACGTAGGGAGGCAGGAGGCGGCTGCACTCCTGCAGTTTGCCTCCGCACCCCATCTCTTCCCATCCCCTCCTTCTCGCTTTCCAGCCAGCCCTTCCCCCCGTCCCTCAGTAACTGGACTGCAGTCAGACCGCAGAAACTTTCTAGTTCCTTGGCCCGATCTGTCTGTCTTATTTCTCTCCCTCTCATTTTCTTTCTCCTCCCCATGTGTCTCAGACAAACACAAAGACACACACGCCTAAGGTTAGTCAAGCCTAGAAGCTAAGGGTGTCTCCCTTCCCCACACCCACTTCAGGGAGCAAAAGGGAAGCAGAAATATTACAGTAGCCTCCTAACCAGTCCTCCGCCTCCGCTGCCTCCACCCTCTAATTCAGCCTTCAGACACTGCCAGATTAATCTTCTTTATGCATACATGAGTCACGTCACTTGCTGAGATAATGCTGGAGGGCAGAGACATTGGCTCCGGACAAGATCATAGAGGTCATCTGGCGCATCCCTGAGGCCAGGAAAGGGGAAGTGATTTGTACATGGTCTCCCTCCAAATAGGTGGGAGAAGGAGGATTCCAAAACCTACTAGCTCCTGATTCCTAGTTGCCTCTCCACTGACAACAGTCAGTATAAATTCCATTTATGGACCTCTATAATCTAATTCCAATTGAATAGTCCAGCTTTATCCCATAGCACTCCCTTGCCTGCACCCTGAAACAACTGTCCCTCTCTGTCATCTTGTCCTAGAAATCCCTATGCCTGGAATGGACTCCCTCCCCACTCCATCCCCCTCTACCCAATCCCTATCAGTCCCAATCTCTCTCTTTCTTTAAGATCTGATTCTAGCACCCCCTGCTCCCTGGCACGAACCCTTCCCAGACTCCCCAGGTGAAAGGGATCTCTTCCCTGATCACATTTTCCATGGCACTTCTCAGGACTCTCCTTGGCCCTTACTTCACTCTTCCCTGTCACAGTTATTTGTGTACAAGCCCTCCCCTGACTTAGAGAGGCATTACCCATGGAGTGAAGAGAAGCTGAATTTGGAGTTGGCATCTCAAATCTGCCACTTATCTGTGGGATTGTGGACAAATCCTTTCCCTTTTCTGGGTCTCAGTTTCCTCATTCCTGCTCCAAATATGACAAGAAGGCCTTATGTGGAATCTATCTTTGTGATCCCAGCACAGGGGCACTTATGTTGTGCGGAGGTGGGATAAAAGTTGACCTTTTTTTTTTGCATTTAGTTTTATTTTTTTCTCATTATATATAAACAAAAACTTTTTACATTCTTTTTTTAAGTTCCACATTCTCTCCCTCTTTCCCTCCCCTCCCCATGTAGAAGCAGCTAGGTGGCACAGTCGTTAGAGAGTTGGACCTGGAGTTGGGTTGAACTGGGTTCAAATATGACCATGTATATGTACTAACAGTGTGACTTTGGATAAGTCACTTCAGTTCTGTTTGCCTCAGTTTCCAAATCTGTAAAGTGAGCTAGAGGTGGACCTTTACAAAGTCTTTGACCCAAATTGATGGAATTAGAGGGTAGCTTAGTCACTGGTTGGCCAAGAATAGATAACCCTTTTAAAAAGTAGCATATGCTTTCTAGGAATTGAATTGAGGATTGAACTGGGAAACAACTTTGAGCAGTATGACTGACCTCTGTGAGTCCAGAGAAAACCAGCTCTGGATATTGAGAGTTGAGCTGCAGAGAGAAACAGGTTCAGATGAGCAAACTACCCAGCAGAGATACTACACCCAGATAAAGTAGCATGATGATACTATAAGGGAAAGGACCCTGGGGACCTGAAGATGAGTTGTCTTGGTCCCATGTATTCCCTAAGTGTTAGCCTCTCTACTAGTGTGTTCTCAGTCTTTCCACTAATGCTGTGTATGGTTGTGATGTGTTGTTGGGTGGGAGAGTGTACCCCAGGTTTATAAAGAGAATGTGTTGTTACTATTATTCCTACCATCTCAGAAAATACTTTTGTTTTAACTTAATGTGTCAACCTGCTGATTATTAGAGGCAAATGCTCTGGTGGGGGCTCATGAGCAGTAGTTTTTAGGAGTATAAAACACAGAGTACCTTTTCTTGTTTTTTTTTTAAGTTTATTTATTTTTAGTTTTCAACATTCACTTCCATAAGTTTTAAACTTTCTACCCCTTTCCTCCCTCCTCCCTCTCCAAGATGGCATACAATCTGATATAGACTCCACATATACATTCCCATTAAACATACTTTCACATTAGTCATGTTGTATAGAAGAACCAGAATGAATAGGAGGAACCAGGAGAAAGAAAATAAAACAAAATTTCAAAAAAAAAAAAGGAAATACTCTCCTTCAGTCTGCATTCAGACTCCATAGTTCTTTCTCTGGATGTGGATGGCATTTTCCATCATGAGTCCTTCGGAATTATTTTAGGTCCTTGCATTGCTGAGAAGAGCCAAGTCTATCAAAGTCAGTTATCGAACACTGTGACTATTACTGAAACACAGAGTACCTCAGACTTGTGGATAGTTGCCCCCCAGGGACCAGCCCATGAGTTAGAGTTGGAGGTACTTCATGAAAGGTATAGTATTTGGCATTGAAATTATTAAACTAAACCACATTGCTTCCATTCTGTCTGCTGCCCCAATCCCTAAACACCTACTACAAGGTAGATGATTAATAGGGGTTGATTATTGTCCTTACTGCCCAAAGAGGACCAAAATGACATCATCATGTAGGGATCAGTGTACAGTGGGAACAACTGTGGCAATACAAGGCTAGAAGGCGCTATCACTTGGACACAAATAAACCACATAAATATTTGGAATGGAGATGTCTCTAAATTTGCACACCACCTTTCTTTTGAGCTAGTGCAATTCTGTTTTGCTCATAGAACACAGCTCCATTTTTGATGCTGGCACACCCTATTGGGCAGTTCTATGCCAGCATCTCCCATGCCTCACAATCAGTTCCAAAGTTCTTCAAAAAGACCTTGAGAGTGTCCTCATATGGCTTCTACTGACCTTTGTGCAGCTGTTTGCCTTGTGTGAGTTCTCCACAAAATAATCTTTTAGGCAAACATACATTGGGCGTTTGAACAATTTGGTCAGCCCATCTGAATTGCATGCTCTGCCATAGAGTTTGAATGCTTGTCATTTCAGCTCAAGAAAGGACCTTAGCGTCTGGTACTTTATCTTGCCAGATTTTCAGAATCTCCCTGAGACAATTCAGATGGAAGCGATTCTATTTCCTGGTATGGTGCTGGTAGACTGTCCAGGTTTCACAGACATACAACAATGAGGTCAGCACCACGGCTCTGTAGTCCTTCAGTTTAGCAGGCAGCCTAATTCTTCTCTCTTGCACTTTCTTTCAGTCTCCCAAACATTGAGCTAGTTCTGGCAATGTATGTTTTAACCTCATCATCTATGTACTTCACTGAAAGTATAGGTAAGTGAACTTATCCACAGATAGAATGTGAGATGTGTGACCTAGAGTGCTAGACCAATCATAGACTTATCTTCTCCAAGCTAAACATGCAAACTCAACAAAAGCAGTGGCACCAAGGCAAGATGACTACTGGAAGACTTAATGTCAACAGATTAGATTGCTTCTCCATGTGAGAACAGTCTGTTGCTAACTTGGAGGAAAAGCTAAGTCAACATGTGGGCTGGTAACAGTGGAGCAGAAAAAGAGGGGGCAGCTTTCAGGGATTTGGTATATGATGCCACATTTACTCATCTGGGTCAGAACACTAGCAAACATCAAGACTGGTTTGATGAAGATAACGGGGAAAGAAGTTGCTAAATGAAAAAAATGAGAAGTCCATAGGGTTTACCAGCAGGATAGTTCATCCATCTCAAGGCAGCATTTAACTTCATCAGTAAGAAGGCAGATTCAGTTTTACACTGAAAGTAACAACCCCAAAGTCATGTGTTTGTGTTTTTTTTAAATGATGCCCTGAAGTCTATTTATGGGCCAAAGACCTATGATGCATCTCAGCTACTCAGTGCTAATGGAGTCACATTGATTAGTGATAAGGATGTGATCCTGGAGAGATGCACTGAACAATTCCATAGTATTCTCAACAGACCTACATCAACCGATGCTGAAACCATTGATTGTATACTTCAGGTTGAAGTCAATCTCTCTAGCCAAACTTCCAACTGAAAAAGAGGTTTTTAATGCCATTAGGCTCCTCCCATGTGGCAAATCACCTGGTACTGATCTATTCCAGCTGAGTTTTACAAGGCAGAGGTACACTGCTTATTACAAAAGTTGACTGAAATCTTCCAGGTTACATAGCAAGAGGAGGTTATCCCCCAGGAGTTCAAGGATGCCTCTATTGTCCATCTCTATAAAGGAAAAGAAAATGTATTGTCCTGTGACCATCAAAGGGCGGGGGTCCTCTCTTTTAGTCATTGCTGGCAAGATTCTTGCCAGAGCCCTCCTTAATAGGCTGATTCTTTACCTGCAAGATGGCCATCTACCAGAGGGAGAGCCAGTGTGGCTTTAGAAAGGGCTGAGGAACAATCGATATGATGTTTGCCACCCGACAACTCCAGAAGAAACACCAAGAGCAGAACTGGGGTCTGTACACAATGTTTGTTGACCTGACCAAGGCCTTCAATTCTGTCAATTGTGAGGACTTGTGGGAGATCATGGCAAAATTTGGCTGCCCAGAGAAGTTCATCAGTATTATATGGCAGCTCTATGATGGTATGCTTGTCTGGGTTCTGGATAATAAATGATGTTCTTGAGCTTTCCCAGTCACCAATAGAGTGAAGCAAGGCTGTGCGCTTGCTCCCATGCTTTTAGCATATTTTCAGCAATGTTGTCAGGTACCTTCAGCAAGGACAAGAATGGCAACAAGGTCAACTATTGCACTGACCCAAAATTATTTAACTTGAAAAGATGATCAATAAATAAATTCCTAAAAAAATGGAAACAAACTGTATCAATTGGGGAATGTCTGCCCAAATAGTAGTATATAAATGGCATGTGATATTATTGCATGCTAGGAATTTACTAATACAAAGTTAAAGAAACATGGGGAGACTTGTATGAACTGATGAGAGTGAAATAAACTAGGGAACCAGTATATACAATGATAATGACTAGAGTAATGTAAATTTTTTTTTTGCTTTTTGGAGGGGGCAAGGCAGGGCAATTGGGGTTAAGTGACTTGCCCAAGGTCACACGGCTAGCAAGTGTTAAGTATCTGCAGTAGAATTTGAACTCAGGTCCTCCTGACTCCAGAGCCAGTGCTCTATTTGCTGCACCACCTAGCTGCCCCAAGTAATGTAAATTAAAAAAAAAACAACAACCCTAAAAGGAAGCCAAACTTAGATAAATTGTGCCATCTCTGGGGGAAGTGACATTGGCCTCTTTCTTAGGAAGAGGAGATTCAAAGTTCAAAAGCCCCCCCAAACTATGGGCCTTTCTCCCCTCCCCAATCAGGAGCACACTCTCCCATCTGCACAAATTCAATTCCTGGGAAGACTGACCTCAGTCTTAAAGTTACTGAGACACCCATGGAGAGAATAGGTTCTTCTAGACATGAGAGTCCTCGGAAGAATCCCCACCAAATTCACTTCACTTTGTGGATGATATCACAGGTGAACAAGTTGCTCCTGGGCTCCACTGGGGAGCTCTATGTAGACTGTGACCAGTCAATCCATTCCCAGGCTCAGTCTACCTCTGAGGGCTGGCTCCTCTGGATCCAGGTATTGCTGCTATTGGCTCCCAAGGCCTCTGCTAGACAGCTGATTGGTTGAGGGAACAATTGGGGGTTCTTCAACCTTTTGAAGCTCAAAAAGGTAGTAACCTGGTCTACTCCATCTTTATATGCTCATTCATCTAAGAGCAGGAAAGAAGAAATTACAACAGAAGCAGGTACAACATATCTAGCACCCCATGGCAGCCTGATGTTCTCTCTGCTGAAGTCCACAGCAGTTCATCCTCACTGGAAAACCTCCAAGAGAGAATAAATGGAGATCTTTCATTTGAATCTTTTGTAGGTACCTTCAGTTCTGGCTCAAAGTCTCCATTATCAGCTTTTCCAGCACCTCAACCAACCAGAAGACTTTTCATCATGACCCAAACCAGCTTCCAGAGTTGGATTGGTGGCAGGTAGGGACAATTGTTCATGGTTTATGTAACCAAAAAGGCAAATCTGTCCATGTTTTAAGGACTGGGCCTTCATTACATGAGAAACATGGAAAGACTTCTATAAACTGATGCAGAATGAAGTCAGCAGAATCAGAACAAAAAATACAATGATCACCATAATGTAAAAATGGGAAAGAAAACAACCCTAAAAGGAAACCAGCTCTAAAAAGTCTTGGAGATCTAGCTTAGTTCCAGAGAACAGACAATGAAACTTTTTTTCTGAACATCTGGGGGATGGAACAGAGTATGGGTGCTCAGGCAGGACTAGCACCTCAGGTGTGAGGCCTTGCTGAGTCCTTCTCAGGGCTGTTCATACACCTTTGGCATCTGCCTAACTTGTAGTTGTGGCTCAAAGACACTGTAACAGGTTCAGCAGCCATACCCCAATAAAACTGTCTTCACAGACAGGCTAAACTAGGTTGAGGGTAACTGAAAGTCCTCAAACCGGTCAGTGAGTTAGGGAGATGCCTACTCTGTGGTTCGGGAAGTTGAATCATGTAGTAAAATAAAAGCACTAAATTCAGGAGTCAAAGGATTTGAATTTTAGCACTTTGAGTACAAAAACAAGGCAGCATTACTAGAAAGTAAGTTAGATTCAGGAGAGTTAGGTTCTAGCTTTGTTTTGTAATCCTTGGCAAATCACTTCATCTGAGTCCCAATTTTTTCATCAGTAAAATAGGAATGATAACATCACAAGGCTGTGAAAAAAAAGGAGTTTATAAATTTTAAAGGACTATGGAAATTGTTCTCTGAGTCTTCTATGTAGTTTCCTCCTATCTAGATAAGTATGTCAACCAATAATATTTCTTAAACATATGCTATATGCCAAGCCCTGGAAATACTAAGAAAGGCAAAATACCTGTCCTCTTTCTAGAACAGCTCAGACAATTAACTTTTGATTTAATGGTGGAAGAGAGTGGGGAGGTTTTTTGTGGGTTTTTTTAAACAATTTTTTCGTGTCATTCTTGGCAAGTCACTTCATCTGAGTCTAAGGGGTTTTGTCTTTAATTGAGGCTGATAATATTGCAAGGCTGTGAAAAAAATGGGTTTTGAACATTTTAAAGGACTATGGAAATTATTCTTTGGGATAATGTGTAAAGAAAGCATTGTGCAAACTTTAACGATGCTTTAGAAATGTTGGTGATGAAGGCGACGATGTAAAATAAGGGGATTGCACAAAATGATTTCTGGCAGCTCGAAGTCGCATTTTTTAAAAATACTGTTTCTTCATCTGTGAAATGGGTACAGTCATACTAAACTGGCTTGGCTCACTGGGCCATTGTGAAGAGGACAAGATATGAATGAGATCTGGTACTATCTCACATCCTGTCTCGCCGCCCCCCCCCCCCCCCCGGGCCATCTCAAGATGTCTCAGGAGCCCAGGGGTCCCAGCCAGGTCCCCTGGCCGCTCTGGTCTCCAGGAACCTGTTCACAGGCGGCTGATGGACGCCAGTGTCTCCGCATGGTCAGCAGGGGACGCTGCTGCCTCGGCCCGAGTAGTCGCCTGCTCCTCTCGGGGCTTTCTCCCTTTATCTCCTTCCCGTCCCCGCTCCCAGGCAAGGACTTCCGGAGAGGGCGGAACCTTAGTGTCGCGCGGTGCGAGGCGCGGGCAGCAGAGCGCGCTGAGCGGCACCGGCGGCTGCAGCAACTTCCGGTCGTAGCGGCGGCTGGAGTGAGGTAGAGGTGGCGGGGGCAAAATGGAGACTATCTTGGAGCAGCAGCGGCGCTACCATGAAGAGAAGGAGCGGCTCATGGACGTCATGGCCAAGGAGATGCTCATTAAGAAGTCCACGGTGAGCGGTCGAGAGAAGCAACGGGGCGAGGCGGGGAGAGAGAGAGAAAAAAAAAGCGGCCACATCCGGGATCCTGCCCCTCCCCCTCCTCCAGCCCCCGGGATCTCCCGTGTCCCGGGGCCCAACATCTGTTTTCGGGGGCCGCGCATCCAGCCTGGCGTCCGGGCTCGCCGACGTGTCCCTCTCCAGTCCGGGATTTTGGGTGGTGGGCCCCTGGCCGGTGGGAAGTGAGAGGCTGACCCGGGCTCTGTCTCTTTTCCCTTCAGCTCCGGGACCAGATCAACTCGGACCATCGCACTCGGGCTATGCAGGACGTGAGTTCTGGGGCGGGGAAGGTCTGAATTCTGCTGGAGTGTAAGCCTCCGGAGGGCAGGCACCGTCGTCTCTTTGAGTCCTTTTCCTCCTTAGCTGTTTGCATGTGATCTTCCCCTTGAGACCTTCAGCACCTTAAGGGCAGCAGCGACCGTTTTGGCTTTTGTCTTTCTTGTTATCCTTGGAGCTTAGGCCAAGGCCTCACGGTTCTGAGGCTGAAGCCTTAATAAGGGGTTATTGACTGGCATAGGGAGCGCTTAATTAGTGCTTATTTGGCATTCCAAGAAAGGCCATCGATGTCAGCCTGCTAGAATTTGTTAATCGTTTGCTAGAGGCCTGGTACCGTGCTAATCGTTACTACTACTACTTTTACTTCCACTATTACCACTACTCTGCTACCACTAAACCTGCCTACCTTCTAGATTTATCCCTTAACCCCATTTTTTTATATACAGTTTTCATCCCATTTTTGAGGAAGCTGCTCTAGCCTTGAGTATAAAAAGTCTCTAATGTATTCCTCCTAATGTCTTGATGACTTGAGGCCAGCTTACTGTACATCTTCTTAACTTTCCAGTTAGATTTCACCTAGGTCCTGGGCCAAAAAACAAATTTCAAAAAATGAAATATTAGAGAATGATGTGGGTTGGTAGAGAAAGAATTTGAATGGGGAATAGACCTTCCTTCTCAAATTATGTCATAGAAATAACATCTTCACTGTCTGCTGAAGTCTTAGTGGCCATCAATTTGTCTTGGGTGATCAGTCTAGAATCTTTGTTCGTTGTCCAACTCTTAGGCAATAGAAACTGCTTTATGCTGATGAGATGTTTTGTTTTTTGCCTTTTAGAGGTATATGGAAGTCAGTGGAAACCTGAGAGATTTGTATGATGACAAGGATGGGTAAGTGGCAATGCTAGGCCATGTATGGATGCTTCTGGGGAGCCAGTGTCACTCAAACTACTGACCCTGGTCCCTTGTTTTCTCTTTTGGTCCTTTTGGGAATTTCAGGTTAAGAAAGGAGGAGCTCAGTGCTATTTCAGGACCAAATGAATTTGCAGAATTCTATAATAGACTCAAACAGATAAAAGAATTCCACCGGAAGCATCCAAATGAGGTAAGCTCTAAGGATTGTTGATGAGACGTGGCATCTACTTTCTGAGTGAGCGAAGGGATACTTCAGGAAGAAGCAGCAGGGAAGAGGAACATTACTGAGCTTTGGTTTATTTTTACTCATCAGTTACCTAATCTGTACCATAGAGTTATTTTGATGAACTACAGCAACTGAGCAAGTGGCAGTATATTTATCACTGAAAGACAGTGTAAGACAGACTTTGACAACCATTGTCTCTACCTTTCCTGGTTTGCTATATTAACACCTTTTCCTGTAAAATTACATTATGTATGAATATAGAGGTTATTTTTATTATTGTTATTATAGTATGACAAAAAGACATTTTGGTATAGTGGCACAATAGAGTGCTGAGCTTGAAGTGAGGAAGACTTGGGTTCAAATCCTGCTTCTGATACCTACTAGTTATTTGACTGTGGGCAAGTAATTTGTTTTCTCTGGGCCTCAGTTTCCCTGTCTGTAAAATAAAGATAATAATACCTGTAGAACCTACTTCCCAGGGTTGTTATAATGTATGGAGAGCACTTTGCAAGCTTTAAAGGCTTATATGAATGTTTATTATTATTATTACTGTTAGGATGTCTAGTTAATCACAGTATTTGTGATTTGGTCTTTGCCCTGAAAGAGCTGACTGTCCCAGCAGAGAGACATATTTAAGTACCAGACAGGAGACAGCCATGGTATACTGGTACTGGTACACCCTGATTCAGTGTTGACTTGGGCTCAGGACTCTTTCCCCCATACCCAGGAGAACTGAGTTTAATTCAGTTCTGGTACTAATGAGCTCTGTGGCGTTGAGCAAATTACTGCTTCTTGTTTCTGGTCCTCAATTTGAGGTGGTTGGATTGGATAACCACTAAGATCCCTCCAGCTCTAACCTAGCATGAGTCTGAGGACACAGGCAGTTAAGTACTACAGGCATTTAGAGGCAAAAAAGTGCTAGGGGTGGAGGAAGGAGAAGGCTTCTGTCAAGAGTGAGGACTTGAACTTGGACTTGAAGGGTGGTTAGGTAGAAAGGTGTGGGGACGAAATTCCAGGTTAAGAGAGCATTGTAAGGAAGGTGCAGAAGATAAGCTTGAGGAGCAGGGAGTAAACCAGCCTTGAGTAGAAGGTCATGTTGGATTTTGGCAGGAGAGGAGGAAAGGGAGTTCAAGGTCACACTATAGAGCCTTGAATTTCAGATTCAGGGGTGTAGGAAATAGAAAACCTTGAAGGCTTTTGAGGAAGGCCATTATGTGAAATAAAATGAAAAGAAAAAGAAATTAGAAAAGGTACTCTGCCAGTGGTATACAGGCTAAATTGGCTGCAGGGACCAATAAGGCAGATTTACATCTTTGTATAAGGTGATATGGACTTGGGCTCAGTTGGGCCAGTGGGAATGAAAAAACAGGTTGGTGCTGAAGTTGAAAAGCTGAGTGCCTGCATGGAGGGGGACTGTGGGCACAGGAGGAAAGGAAGCACATCTGCCAGTATAAGACCGTTCTTAGCATCCTGGGTTGCTACCTGCCTTCTGGTCATGAACAGAGGAACAGAAAAATATTTATGAAGCACTTGCTTTGTGCTAGACGCTGTACTAAAAAAAAGAAGAGCAAGCAAGGAAAAACAAAGGAGCTATCAGGGAGCTCACAGTTCTAATTACGGGAGAAAACACAGATATGGGACAGTCAGAAGGGAGAGGCTTTAGCAGTTCTCAGTGTGTAGCTACAGGCCACACCCAGGGTCCTTAGGTTGACCTGTTTGGTCAGATGTCAGTGCCCTGAGGGTTTGAAAGGCAGAAAGTAAGTCCTGGTAAGGATAGGAATAAAAGGGAAGGCTCAGGTATCCCTTGGGCGCCTTGCTGTAATGTATTAGAATCAGAGACAACGTTGCAAGCCTCGCTGCATATAGAGCCTAGTTCAGGACACAGAGCCATACATATGAGACAATGTTGCTTCTGTTCAGAGGAAATGGGGGATCCATCTGGGCTTTGTGCTTTCTCTTTTCAGATTTGTGTGCCAATGTCAGTGGAATTTGAGGAGCTCCTGAAAGCCAGGGAAAATCCTAGTGAAGAGGCACAAAGTAAGTGGGGTTTCACATTTCATATTAGCAGGAACATAGCAAATGTTCAACCAGTTTGTGTGTAATTGCAGCTGCCCTCCCTAACTCAGAAAAACAGTCTCAGAGAAAATGTGTTTTAGTTCCCTCAAACTATCCAGTGAGGTGAAATCTTGGCTTGGTTCATTGCCGTGGGGGACATCACTTAGGAAGCAGTTAGCTTCGGCTTCTATAATCACCAGAATCAAATGAGGACTCTGTGGTGTTAAAAGTTGCCTGGGACCTTTTCCTCCAGAGCTCACTTAGGCTTGGGAGGCTTCTCAGCATGTTGTGGTCGGCTTACCCCAGAAGCAGCAGGGGACAGCTTTGTGAATGGACCTTACTGTCTAGTGGAGAAGCAAACAGGCTAAATGAATAGGCTTACAAGAGAGGTTTTGTGTAAGGGACTGTTGTTAATTTATTTGGGGCAATTATTCTCTCTGATTTCCCTCAGACTTGGTGGAGTTCACAGATGAAGAAGGATATGGCCGTTACCTGGATCTTCATGACTGCTACCTTAAGTACATTAACTTGAAAGCATCTGAGGTAAGATATTAGAAGGAGGTCTTGATGGACAGAAGTGGATTAGGGAGGTTGACTGACTCTGAAGCAGGATTGGAGGTGCAATGTGTGCACTCTGTGAATGAGCCTAGAAATGACAGCACAATAAATATTGTGTGCTGATTATATACAAGACAGTGTGCGGAGGGCTGTGGTGACTACAAAGGTGTATAATGAAGGAAAATGCCTTTGTTAAGCGCTTCCTATGTGTTAAACGCTGCTAACAACTGACACTATATAAACAGAAAAGCAAGATAGTCCCCATCCTAAGGAGCTTTCATCCTGACAGCACATGTAGAGAAGGGGTGGTTACCAGAGGACGTCAAGGATGGCAAGTGGAACCATAGAAAAGGTGATTGATATGCCTTTTCCAGTAGCAATGGCAGTAGATTTGATTATGATTCCTAGGGGAAGAGATGGAAGGGGACAGTAGATGTTCATACACAGGCTAGATGGAAGGGCGAGGAAAGTCATGACTAAGAAGCTTGACTAGGTTGACCAGATATGGTGGGCCATCTAAGCATGTGCGTTTGTGCCCATACACTTAACAATCACAGGCCCCAAAGTAGGAATGGCAAAGGTAAATGGCTTAAACCCCCAGGGCAAGGTATCTGGAAGTCTGGGGGTCCCCAGGGTGCAACAGCAGGATGGAAGACAAGAGCATGGCTAGGGCAGAAGCATGGACCTTGCTTTTAAGGAGTTTACAGTACAATTGATCAAAACACCTTGTGTGTAAATGTCACTGACTTAGGTACTGAAGATTTTAAAGTGCAAAACCAGGTGACAGATAATAACTCCCAAGTGAAGAACATAAACATTGAGTATGACCAGAATTGAGAAGAAACTTAAATCAAGTTCCCAAAAGTGAATTGGCTCTATCTGGAGCATCCCACTGGCAGAAAGAAGCCTTGTGACTTTATAATTTTTTGTCACTGTGTCTACTTCTCTTCTGAATATCCAGACTAAGATATTGCTACTAAAGTATTGTGAAGGGATTGAATGTTAGAAAAATTACACAAAAAGAAAAAGACTCAAAGACCTCGTCATACTGAGCTCTCAAATTGGATCTTGTATAGAATTGATTAGACTGTATCTTTGAGTTCTGCACACCCAGCTTAGTCAAGCCTTATGTATTATTTTCAGAAACTGGATTATATCACATACCTGTCTATCTTTGACCAGTTATTTGATATTCCCAAAGAAAGGAAGAACGCAGAGTACAAGAGGTGAGCATTGTCAAGCTTCTTGGCTTGCTTGTTTTTTTCTTTTTTAATTAAAAGCTAAATTCTAACCGACTGTTCTCTGAGCACTCCTGGCTTCCAGAATTATTGGGGAATGTGGAACTCTTAAAATCCCAATTTTAGAACATTTATACTCCACCAGTCTTGGCAGAGTGAATATACTTTAAAATTATTATGAACTTGGACAAAGATGAATACTTCTGTATATGAAGAACAGGGAGAAAAAGAATTTTATATGAAACTGAAGCTCATGCACAGCTTGGTTTTTGCAAATATGTGTTAAATTTAAACACTGTCTTGCTTGTCTAGGTCCCCTTTTTTTTTTTGCTTTTGGGGGGGGAAGGCAAGGCAATTGGGGTTAAGTGACTTGCCCAAGGTCACACAGCTAGTACGTGTTAAATGTCTGAGGCCGGATTTGAACTCAGACCCTCCTGACTCCAGGGCCAGTGTTCTATTCACTGTGTCACCTAGCCACCCCACTAGGTCCCCTTCTGAACTTCATGTTCTTTCCCGTGCATTTTTAACATACTCACTGATGCAACTTCCCTTTTTTTAAAATCACTATCCTGGTTCTTCCCTTTCCCTCAGATAAAAGCCTTCTCTTATAACAAATATATATATAGTTAAACATAACAGATCCATACATTGCCCATGTCTGAAACTGTCTCATCTGCACCTCTAGTTCATTGTCTCTGCCAAGAGTGGTCTTCATCATCAGCCTTGGAGGGTGTTTTCCTTTATAGTATTGTAATATTGTATTAATTGTTCTCCCAGCTCTGCTTACATCAGTCTCTATGAGTTG
Source organism: Pseudochirops cupreus (assembly GCA_028627135.1). Taxonomy (NCBI): domain Eukaryota; kingdom Metazoa; phylum Chordata; class Mammalia; order Diprotodontia; family Pseudocheiridae; genus Pseudochirops; species Pseudochirops cupreus. Next base: position 122,731,359 of record CM053582.1, read on the forward strand.
AAACAAGTCGTCTCAGGTTTTTCTGAATTTGTCTCTTTTGTCATTTCTTATGGCACAGTAATGGAAAAAATTATGATTTTGTCATCTTACATACAACTTGTTGCTTCATTACAGTACCCCATAAAGCTCTTGTGCTTATTAGAGCTTTGTGTCTTTGGGGTTGTGGGTGCAATGATGAAACTAGATCTGAGGTCTAAGAAACAAGACTTGCTTTTGCTTTGTCACCTCCCTCATAGATAGCATCCCTGCCTTTCTCTAACTGAGGCTTTCTTTCTAACTGAGGTACCTGGAGATGCTGCTTGAGTACCTCCAGGACTACACAGACAGGGTGAAGCCCCTCCAAGACCAGAATGAACTATTTGGAAAGATTCAGAATGAATTTGAGAAGAAGTGGGACAATGGTACCTTCCCAGGCTGGCCGGTGAGCTGAAGGGGCTCTCAGGAAGTTTAATCATGACTCTTGCCCTTTGCATTTTAATAAAGGGCCTAATAATAGGTGGTCCTTTTACCTTTTGTTGTGGCCCTGAAGCATTCTCTGTCCTGTAGTTTTATGAAATCTGGTTTTCTTTTTATGGTTTATTTTGGAGGTTAATCCTAAGACTTGCATATATGAAGGTGGGAGGGATCCATTGCTGGCTGTTAATAAGATTCCTTGTCTGTCTTGGCAGAAAGAGACAAGCAGTGCACTGACCCATGCTGGAGCCCATCTTGACCTCTCTGCATTTTCCTCTTGGGAGGTACGTTTTCTGTAACTCTCCAGTCTGTCTCATAGACTAGCCAGCCACTCTTGTTTGTTTGTGTATAACATTCTTTTCTTTGCAATTAAAAACAAAACCCCCAGGATTTTCTAGAACTGGGTACTTGCAGAAGTTAAGGAAAAATCAAATGGGCTAAATGTGTTTTTATATACTTGAATAATTGTAAAGTGCCATATACATAGATAGTACTATTTTTATTAGCTCTACTGGGTTGCTTCACCATGATGTGGAGATCACAAGTTCTGGGGATCTCAAGTTCAAGTAGATCCTACCAATCTGGAGGGGCTTCACTTGCCAGATGGATGTAGGGCTATGTGTATGACATTTGAGGAATAACTTGGTTAAGTGCAGCCGGGTTCCTCAGCAGAAAGTTGGCCACAAGCTGATGAATTTTTTCTGCCATAGCAACTTGTAAAGTCATTTACTAAAATAAAGAGGAGTTACCATCTTCACTAGTACTCATATCCAGTTCTACCAGTATAGCATTTGGTCTCAGGAATTATTTTCTTCAGCACCCTAACTTATTCCTCTGTTTTATAGGAGTTGGCCTCTTTGGGTCTAGACAGACTGAAATCTGCACTCTTGGCTTTAGGACTGAAATGTGGCGGGTAAGAGGTGGGAACTGTAGTCTTAGCTGCCCAGTATTCCCTTTCTTCACTTGTTCACTGTAATCTTTAACGGGGCTTAAGCTCTCTTTTGTCTGACTCCTGTAAAACTAGCCAAGTGCAGGTGAGACCAGACTGCCTCGTGTGATAATAGAGTCTTTTCTCTTTGTCTTTACACAGTACACTGGAAGAGCGAGCCCAGAGGCTGTTTAGCACTAAGGGCAAGTCCCTGGAATCACTTGACTCCTCTCTGTTCGCAAAGAATCCCAAATCAAAAGGAACCAAGAGGTGATCGTTTCTGTGTCCCCTAGTACAGTTGGTTCTGTCTTGGTCCTCTTCCCTGGCAGGTGGCATGGTGTAGTCGAGGAGGCAAAAGACCTGGGTTTAAATCCCAGCTTTGACACCTTGGCAAGTCATTCATCTCTGAGTCTCAAACTCCTCATGTATAAAAAGGGGAAAACAGTGCTTAGCTGACTCAACATCAGAGTATTTTATCAATGAGGGGCTCTCATTATTGTTTAAAAAGCTGATTGTGAAGCCTGCGTTTCGCCATCACTGATCCATAGTGACGGCCACTTGTTAGGTACCTTCACTACTGGAGAGACGTTGCATTACTATTCCCAAACAGATGAATTTACACTTGTTTAAGTCAGAGTTGACTCTACACTCTGCCATAGAAACATTACCTCAATTAGCTAGAAATGTAAAGAGATGGAATTTGGCAAGTATTTACTAAATACCAACTTGAAGCAAAGCACGTGGGGTGAAAGACAAGACAAAAGCCCTTCCACCCTCCTCAAGTTGAATCTGCTAGAGGGCTACAGTAGGTACCCAAATGAGCATAATACAGTCAGGAGGTATGGGGTACAAGAAAGGTCACCCAGAGTACTCTTAAGAGGATTGGAGGAGTGAGAGAGAGAGCACAGAGCTAGGGAGAGATACTTCACCTGAGCTGAGCCTGGAAGGAAGAGAAAGAAGGCTTCTGAGAGTCACCGAAGAGGAGGAGGAGGAGGAGAAACGGGTGCATTTTTCTTGTTGAGGATTGCTTGTGTCAGTGCATGCTGGCTAGATTAGTCCTGGTGATCTAGGGAATTCATCTTTATTTTGTGGTCCAGTATAGTGGTAACATAAAGTTGTGTTAACATATATAATGTAAGATAAAGCTGGAAGGCAAGCTGCAGCCATGTTAAAGTTTCCGTTAAAGAATTTGTGGTAATAGGGAACCCTCAAAGGTTCTGAGTACTAGGGCTCAGGTGACTGTGTATATGAAGAGAATGATGGGAAGAGGTATCATGAAGTTAAAGGGACAGGATTTAGAAACTTTAACTATGGGGGAGGGGAAGAAAAGAAGGGGAAATGTCAGAGATGACTCCATTTTGGTCTGTTCATTGGTGATAAGTCAGTACCCCAGTATTTTGATGTTCTTTGTCAGTGATATTAAGTGTAGTCATTGCCACTATGACATCTTCAAATTTCTAGAAGATTCTATACTCCTGTTTTATCAACCCATTATGAGTTTGGGTGGCTATGGCTTTTAAGATTTTTAAAAATTGCTTCTCTAAAGGAAATGTTCGTTTACTGTGAGTGAGTAGCTGAGTGGAACCATTCCTAGAATGGGGGATTGAGTTGAATTATAGAGAACCCCTATTAAGATTTCAGTCCTCTTCAAATGACTTGGATCACTTCTTGTTCACAGGGACACTGAGAGGAATAAAGACATTGCTTTCCTTGAAGCCCAGATCTATGAATATGTAGAGATTCTTGGGGTGAGTATATACCTCTGAAGGTAATGTAACCACAAAACATCATCCACTGAAAGGCCACCGCCATATCACTCTTTTTGTTTAGATGGTTAAACAAAAAGAAAGAGACTCCACACTGGTCTTGGGCATGACCTGATTTGCCTGTCTTCCCAAGCATAACTGAATGGGCAAATCTGTCTCTGGTTTTTGATTTTTGGGAATCATCTGCATCCATCTACACTTTGGAAAGCATGCCATATTTCTGCTCAAGAGGTGTCTTGGGGATTAGAGACCATTTGATTTCTGGAACAAGTTCTGCTCCTTGGAAGGATAAGATTTCTACACCTCTGTCTAAGGCAGTCTGAGTCCCACAATAAAAGATTTTAGATGAACAGTTAGACTCTTGGGCTTTTTTGTGCCAGAGTAGGAGATATATTCTGACAGGAGACTTTGAAACTGTTTGGATCAGATAAGTCCACTGAGTCATTTCTGCTTTTTAAAAATCTGGAATCCTTGTCCTACCAGAAAATAAAATTGCAGTTGCCGTAGCCCATTTGAAGAGGTGTCCCTGGTTCCATATCCCGGACATAAGGATTCCAAGAACTTTGGCAGGCTGGGCGAGGTTCCCCTCTCTGGGGACGATAGCTAGCAGTTACGTAGCACTTTAAGATTTGTAGAACACTTTACACATTATCTTGTTTGATCTTCACAGTAACCCTGTGAAGGTAAATGCTGGTAATTTCCCCAGACTGCGTGTAGATCAGGTCTCTGAGGGAGATTTGAACGTGGGGCTTCCTGACTCCAGGCCCTGCACTGTACCCACTATACCACCTAGATACCTTGTTAAAAATGTGTTTGTCTTTTTATTTTTTGTCATAATGAACTTGACAAATATCAGCAAACATGAATATTTCCATATGCAGAGAACAGAAAAAGGACTGTATATAAATCTTATTATGTATACCTTTAGTTTTTTGAAAATTTATAATAAATTCATGTCGTTAGTTTCAAAGCTGTCCTGCTTCTCTTTTTACCTCCTGTTCCCTGCTTTGCTTATTAAAAAATACTTGAGTAACACTTTTTTCTTTTTTTCTTTTTTCCTTTTTTTGGCTTTTCAGAGAGGGAAAGGCAGGGCAATTGGGGTTAAGTGACTTGCCCAAGGTCACATGGTAGTTAAGTGTCTGAAGCTGCATTTGAACTCCGGGCCTCCTGACGCCAGGGCCAGTGCTCTATTCACTGTGCCACCGAGCCGCCCTTGAGTAACACTTTTTTCATCCCTTTCTGGGGCATTACTATTATTAGCTCCTTCCCCCCGTTAAAAAAAAATAAAAGCCTAGCTCTCGTAACAAGCACAGTCAAGCAAAATTGATTCTCCCCTTGGCCGTGTCTGAAAATGTTATTTCTTACTCCGTAACTTTAATGTGTCTTCTCTGTCAGGTGGTAGGCAGCGTGTTTCGTTGTTAGTTCTTTACAGTTGTGCTTGGTTTTTGCATTGGCCAAAGTTCTTAAGCCTTTCAAAGTAGTTTCTCTCTTCCCGCCCCACCCCCCCGTGTTGTAGTTACTGTATAAATTGTTCTTGTTCTGTTTACTCCACTCTGCATCAGTATCCCCACATTTCTCAGAATCCATTCCTTTGTCATTTCTTTTTGCACAGTAATACTTTATTATACTTACATGCCGTAATATGTTTAGCTATTCTCCAATTGATGGTCAACCCCCCCAATACCTTAGTTTCCAGTTTGGGGCTGTAACAAAAAGTGAATATCTTTATACGTAGGGGTCCTTTTCCTCTCTGTCTATTTGAGTGTATAACTATAGAGTCAGAGAGTATGCCGTATTTGGTGACTTTGGGGTGTAGCTCCAAATAATGTCCCTAAAGGACTGAATCACTTCATAGTTCCACCCATCCTGCATCAGCAACTATCTTTGTCCTCCCACATTGGGCTGCATTTCTCCTGCCTGTTTATTAATTAGCTTATCTTCTGGTCCTTTAGGAACAGCGGCATCTCACTCATGAAAATGTGCAGCGCAAACAGGCACGGACAGGGGAGGAAAGAGAGGAGGAAGAGGAAGAGCAGATAAGTGAGAGTGAAAGTGAAGACGAAGAGAATGAGATCATCTACAACCCCAAAAACCTGCCCCTGGGCTGGGATGGCAAGGTGAGTGCTTGCGCCCCATTCAGGAGGCCTGCTCAGCCCTTCCTGCCTTCGCACTTCAGGGTCTCACTCTGTCCTGTGTCTCAATTTTTCCAGCCCATTCCCTACTGGTTATATAAGCTGCACGGCCTCAATATAAACTATAACTGTGAGATCTGTGGCAACTACACCTACCGAGGACCCAAGGCCTTCCAGCGGCATTTTGCGGTAAGGAATCCGGTTCCACCAGAAATGAAAACAGAGGCAAGGGAGGGAAAATCTTTGAATGGGGCAGCCCAGGGCCAGTTTCTGTGTAGAGTTAAGGGGGAGGAGGAAGGACGATTAGACAGTGTGCTTGGAGGTGTTGGAATGTGGCGGAGGACCCTGGGCCAGCAGCACTTGCCTGTGCAGCCCTGGAGTCAGAGCTGAGGCCGCTGCAGAGCTGGCATCCTGCTGGGCCTTTCCCCTGGGCTTCTTGGTTGTAACATACATAGGCCAGACCAAAGCCACCAATCAGTATGTTCCCCAAAAGCAGTTAAGCTAAACACTTCAGAAGAGTTATTCTGAGAGGTAGCATGTGCACCATTACACCTGCGTTGTTTGCCCTTCTTTAAAAGGGAGAAATGAAGGGGCAGCTAGGTGGTGAACAGAGCACCAGCCTTAGAGTTAGGAGGACCTGAGTTCAAATATGGCCTCAGACACTTAACACAAACCATGCAATCTTGGGCAAATCACTTAACCCCAATTGCCCTGCCTTCCCCCCTCCAAAAAAGCAAAGAATAAATAAATAAAAGGGAGAAATGAGGGCCTTCAGCCTATGTAATTCCATACAAATAGTTCCATCATTTTTTTTGGAGGGGGAAAGGCAGGGCAATTGGGGTTAAGTGACTTTCCCAAGGTCACGCGGCTACTAAGCATTAAGTGTCTGAGGCTGGATTTGAACTCAGGTTCTCCTGACTCCAGGGCTGGTGCTCTATTCACTGCACCCCTAGATGCCCCATGTCCCATCTTTTTTTTTTATTTTGTTTCTTTTTCTTAATTCCCTTTCTTTTTCCTTGGCTTTTCTGCCTTCTTAATACCTATGCCTTATACTTGCGTCAGAGCATTTCATGGTGCATCAGTGGCACTGAAGGCCAAGGTAAGTGCTACCTCTGGCCCTGAGGTGATAGTGGGCTTCTGTATCCTATCTCCTACAGAAAACAAAGCCATTTATGACAGGAAGGAAGACAGTGTTCGTGGTAACATTCTTAAGACAAGTTGTTAATGAAAGGATTTATCATGGCCAACAGAATAGCTTAAACTTGTTATTTTCATCTATTCCTGCTGTTTAGAAGGCTTCTGATAATGGCTTAAATAAAGAGAGTGTTAGATTTAAAGTCAAGAGACCTGTCGTAGCATTGAATTTTGACACGTTTGCTGAGTTACCGTGAGCACATCTTAACTTTTTCAAGCCTCAGTTTTACATCTGTAAAATGGGATTAATTATATACATGCATTACCTGTCTCCCAGGATGGTCCACCTTGGTTATGCAAAAAAAGCACCATAGAAAAGTGTACCTTTTTTAAAAAAACATCAGTTAATATCCAACATAATCTTTATCATAGTCTTTCATAGACCAACAGTGAAATGAACTTATTATATAAAAGATATTATTAACCAGTCATCCCTCAGGTATACTTTGGGTTCTTTTTTCTAGTAGTAGCAGTGGTTTGTGTCTAACCAGCCATCTTCTCTCACCCACTTCTCCTTGAAACACTAATGTCTGATCAGAAGATTGATTAGAAGGGTCCACTAAGATCATAGAATGATGGAACTAAGAGAGATGTAAGTCTGACCACTATGTTTCCCAGATGAGGACACATTCCCAAAGAGGGGAATTCATTTGGAATTCATTTGCCCTGCCTGGTTGCACAGCTAGCTAGATGTAGAGCTGGTACTTAGACAACATTCTGCCGATTCCCTCTCCTGTACCCATTTTGCTCTACCATGAAGTTGCCTTCTATTGTGTGGTCATGGCACAGAGTTATTGACAGCAGGATGGACTGACCTATAAAAGCTAGGCCTTAACCAACTGATTTTGACCAAACGATACAACTAGGAAGAAAAGTGGGACCAAACTGTAGTGTTTTTTTTTTTAATCATCTGCTTCCTATGGTGTCGATTATAGTCTTTCTGCTTATGGGCACTGCTTTTAGGGAGAGTCTTTGATGGAGGGAGAGTTTCAAGATTCAGGGGTCAAGTGAGAATAATGCTTTGTGTATAGTTGGTACTGTTTCCTATTGTCCTGCCTTTCTTCCTTCCCAGGAGTGGCGTCATGCTCATGGTATGAGGTGTTTGGGCATTCCAAACACAGCCCACTTTGCTAATGTGACCCAGATTGAAGATGCTGTCTCTTGTAAGTAACCTTGTATTTGTATTAGGACAAACTGAGTGCCCAGTCCCTTCACCACTTACTACCCTAGGTACCTGTGGTGAATCAGCCCTCATAGCAACAGCTATATGAAAGGTCATAAAGTCTGTCTTTTTTTCCTATCTTACCAAACAGGAATTATAGAGGGTACCTATTCCAGGACCCTCTCCCATCGATGTGCGTTACCTACTCTTTTTCCACACTGAAACAGTTTGCTCCTCATTAAGTATCCTGGGGACTTCTGGTTCCTAGGGACTCATCATATTGATGCCAAACATAGTGTGAACACGTGTGACCAGCGTTAGCCCTTTTGAGATCAGCTGAGGAGGTCTCCCAGCCTCAGGCTCCCCAGTGACCAGAATCACAGGAGTGTGCTACCATATGTGGCAGAATGGATCTGTCTTAAGTGTCTGACTTAGACTGCTGTCAGCTTTCCTTCATTAATATGCACCCCAAGATGATGTGGCCATCTTCTGCCAAAGTTCCCCTCCCTCTGGTCATCAGCTAGTTCTTCCTTATCATTTAACTCCAAGACTCTTAACCTGTCATGCTCTAGGCTTCTCTCAGGGGCTTAAAGCTGCAGAGCAAATACCTGTCCTGTGCTAATGAAATCAGTGCTGGGGTAGAGTGTGGGGTATAGGGCATTTATGTTACCTACTTTACAGAGTTGAAAGGGCTTCATAAACTTTTAAATGCCACATTCATATCATATTGTTTCCACTACGCCAAAGTTCTAACACACATGTAGCTCTTGAGTTGGGATTCTAGTCCCATGCATCCTGTGCATCCCCTGGATACTATTAATACTAATTACTGGCAATTGTTTTGTAGTATGGGCCAAATTGAAACTGCAGAAGGCTTCTGAACGGTGGCAGCCTGACACTGAGGTAAGTGGCCAGATTTGGGGATCCCTGGTAGAGTCAGTCAGAGATGCTGTTAAACAGCAAAGATCCAGCTCCTTCATCAGAGGGCTATAGACGTTGGCCTGGCCCTGCTCCTTCAGCAGCGATTCTCTGAGTATGGCCAGTGAGCTCCTAGCAATGGTCCAAATAGATTTGAGGCTAAATGCTTGTAGCAGGATTGTTTGTAATAGGGTAATGAGTGTACTATTAGAAATTTACCTGGGATATGTAATTAGCTCACCACTGTTGCCTTCTTTAAAGTATCCCGTTGTGTTATGGTAGTGACTTTGCTTTCAGAGCTACGTCAGCAAAAAGCTCTGCCAAGTCCCACCAGACCTAGTGGTAGGTGGGCCCTTACGGACTAAGCTAGCTTAGTAAGGAGAAGCTTATTGCCAGAGGGGTGACTACCAAGGGCTGAATTTTTTGGGCTATCACAACTAATAAAGACTACTTCCTTAGTATTCTTCAGTTGAGGGAGTGCCCAAAACAGTAAAATCATGAATTCTTGAAGCATGTCATAAAACCAGAAGTTACCTTGTGTGCTTTTTTTCCAAAATAGTCTCATCTTTCTATTAATTCTGGCGAGGATTTGTTAGGGGGGTCAGCAGCGGCTAGACAAGTCCTTTGCCTTATGAGAGTGAACCAGTAGCCATAAAAATTGATAGTTCCCTTCAGCAGAAGTTCTTTACCTTTTCTTTGTCCTAGACCCCTTGGGCAGTCTCCTGAAGCCTCTGTTTTTAAGGCGTAAAATAAAAAGATAGGATTATGAATGAAACCGATCAGATTTAAATAGTTATCAAAATATTTAGATAAACAAGTTCATGGACCCCAAATTAAGAACCCCTGCCCTAGGAATTCTGAATGCTTTTGCATGATCTGCCTTTATTGGGGATGTCTAATGATTGGCTGGCTTCTGTGCAGATCTGGTTATCCATATCAGGACTGCGAGCCTTGATTTGGAGGGGTGAGGATGGGATGCAGATATTAAGGCAAACATTGTTTGTGGTTACTAGAGGGGGAGCAGCCACTATGTTTTGCTCACATTCCTCGAGATTGCCCAGAAGTGACCCGAGGCCATTGCCAAACATCAAAATGCCCATTTTCCCCAGGGCTAATAAACCACTTCCTTCTTTCTTCCCCCATTTTGTAGGAGGAGTATGAGGATTCCAGTGGAAATGTTGTGAATAAGAAAACATACGAGGACTTGAAACGCCAGGGACTGCTCTAGTGTCTTGAGGACAAGCTCTGTGACTTGGTTGAGCATCCTAGGATTTGACATTTTTTTATTCCACACAGGCACATGTTCCCAAAGACTGCTGAGTGATCTAACATTCTAGCATGTGTCTTGTGAAGATAAGAATTGTGGGCATAGTGAAGATTTGAAATATGTTTAAATTTTTGTTTTATATTAAAATGGGTTCTGCAAAATACAAAAAAACTGGGCTTGTTTTGAATTTGATGTGTCTTAAAGCCTAGTAGGGAAGCCAGTTCTTCAGGTCATTAGTTCCTGTCACTTTCCTGTGCCTAGACTAGAAGGTCAAAGGTTGAAAAGAAGAAAAAACACTATCAAAATGTCAGAAATCAGCAGACTTCTGTCATGAATGTGAAGCCAACACAGAGCTGCCTCAATGCCCCTCCTCAGGGAATCATCAACCACCACTGCTCTCTCTTTCTCCTGTTGCTTTTCACTGGAGGACCTCTCTTGTTGGCATCTGGGAAGCCCTATGCTTAGTTGTTGGAGCACTAGCAGCTGCTTCCTCTTCCACAGGCCCAGTTCCCCTCACACAGGAGGAGCTTGTGATTTTTAAATCTGTTTTCATTGTCCTTCTTATCTTCCACATTCAGTCAGTCAACACGAATTTAAGGTCCTGCTGTGTGCTGGGTTTGGGGGATACAGGTTCAAAAGGTGAAATGCTCTTCACACTCTTGACACAGGTCTGAATTCTCTTGTGGCTCCCCAGATCTTTTCTTCCTTATTTTTATTGTGTAGCTTTTTATTCCTCAAGGAACCCTTCATTCTCCCTGATGACCCAGAGAGAAGAGAGGTGTTCCACAAGCCTCTACTCCTCCTGTTCTTGGAGGATGGCCCTGCTATGATTTGAAGACAGTTTGTGATGCCTTGGCCAGGACAGAAAGACAAATATACCTTCTCTTCAGGGCACGTGAATACTTTACTTGCCCTCCATTCTTATTGGAAGTAAGGTCCTTAATCTCTGGTTCTCCCTCACTGTCTTTCGAAGGTATTACAATTTATAATCTCAAAAGGCAGGTTACTGTGATAAACTACCTGTGGGCCTTGCCTGCTGACCTCCCTAGAGGCTGTTCAGCAAAGCTTTGTAAGAGTCTTTTTATCTTTCCTTCCAAGATGAGGCTAACTTGCTCACCTTGCTTTGGTTCAGCACCTAACAAGATAACCATGCATATAGTTGGCATTTAATAAGTGTGTCTTTAATTGTCCAGTTTCAGTTAGAGAGCTGCTACCTGACAAATGCCTCTTTCCCATGATACCGCATTAAAGCTCAGCCCTATGCCACCATCCATCGGAATTTGACCACACAGAACTCTCAGGGGCCTCAATTTCCTCTGTAAAATGGGGATCAGAGAGGGAAGAAGATTGGTCTGAATGATTTCTGAAGCCTCTTATATTTCTAAAAGCTCTGATCCTCCTCTAGGTTTGATCCCCTGCTGCTGTTTACTAGCAAAGGAATCATGAGCCATCTCCACCTTCTAGGCTTCAGTTTCCTCAAGGGGTAAAATGAAGCAGTCAGAGGTAACCAACCCCTAAAGCCTCTTTTAATTCTATTTCTTCCAAGTCATAATCTAACATCTCCCCTTTCTGTTGTATGCAGCCCCAGGAGCCTCCGGGACCTCTTCTTGCCCTAAGCCATGGTTTTTTCCCACCCATTCGCCTGAAGACTTGGCAGTGAATTGCTATGTCTGGCTGAGCCCTGCCCTCTGTCCTCTGCTTGGGGTATTTCCCTCACCCTACATAACAGTAGGTGCCCTGTAGACTATGCTTTAAGGTTCGAGGGCATTGGCCCAAAGAGATTAGTTGACTTTGCCCTTAATTACTTTACTAAAGTGTCAATGGCAGGGAAGATTTGAAACTCCCTCAGTCTTACTTCAAAGCAAACCCACAGATAGATAGCCCTGCCCACCCAATCCGACCTGCTGCCAAGACTTGGATGTCGGCATTCCCCTGGTGTAGGTCACCAGAGAGGTGGGTACTGGCTGGGTTATACTACTGGCAGCCAAGGGTCTTAGGGCCTCGGGGGTTTACGAGGTAAGGTGGCAAATAGTTGAGGGTGCCACGTTGGGGTTTGTAAGTCTCAGGAAAGAGCCAGGGAGTGTTGGGGTGGAGGTACCTGGGCTGTCCATAGGGACACATTACAAACGTTTCCCCTGGGGAGGCTTGAACCTGAGCTGGCTTTCTTTGGCACATTTATACTGATTTGTTGGAAGCTCACAAGTAATACGTATTCTTAATTTTTCTAACCAATCCCATAACTCCAAGGCTGACTCTGCCATGCTCTGCCTTACATCCACAGCCAGTGGCCAGGGCCAGACAGTCCACATCCTAGACATCATTCTCTCATAATTAATAATCATGGAATGCCACTATGGTCACTAATGGATTGAAAATGGAAATTATCACCCAGAGGGCAAGGGTGGGAGAGGATATGAGAAGACTGAAAGGCCTCAGGAAGAGATCTGGAGTAAAAGATGCCTTCAAAGACATGAAGAAGCATGAAAGAAGGTGAGCTGGTTGAGTGAGGCTCACGGGCTCCGCTGGCATCCTTATGTTAGGAAAGTCCTGGGCACATTGAGTGGGGCCCTCAAGTGGGCTCAAGCTGAAGTTAACAGTCATTTGTTATTAGGGGCTTACTGTGAGGCACTTCACTAAGGGCTGGGGAAGTAAAGAAGGGCAAACTTCTGCTCACAGTCTCATAGGGAGACAATACTCAATGTGCAAACAAGGAAAATTATAAAAGGAAAATCGGAGGTAATCCCAGAGGGAAGTCTCTTGAGAAAGACTGGGAGAGGCTTCTTGTTGAAGCTGAGCCTTGAAGGAAGCCACAAAAGAGTTCCAAGTATTGGGGGACAGCCAGGGACAAGGCACAGAGCCAGGAGACAGAGGGTCCCATCCCAGGAAGAGCAAGGAGGCCAGAGTCACTGGATCAGAGGAGGGCGGGCAGAGGAAGTTGTAAAAAGACTGGAAAGGCAGGCAGGGGCTGGGTTATAAAGAGCTGAGGGTTTTATATTTGATTTTGGAAAGTAGGGAGCCCATGTGTGTGTGTGTGTCTGTGTGTGCATGTAAGAGAGAGAGAGAGACACACACACACACACACGTGGTCAGTCCCATGCTCTAGGAAGATCACTTTGATAGCCAAGTTGGGGATGGCCAAGACAGAGTTGAAGTGGAGAGATCCATCAGAAAGCTGTTCTTATAGTCCAGGCCTGACTGATAAAGGTCTGCACCAGACTAGTGACATTGTCTGAAGAGAAAAGGGGTAGGTTCAAGTAATGTGACAAAGGTAAATAATAGTGATCGTTAACATTATTTATATAGAACTTACTGCTTTACAATGATCTCATTTTTCTCTCCTCACAACAACTCTGAAAGATAGGTGCGATCATTATTCCCCTTTTTACAGATGGGGAAACTGAGGCAGAATTTTCAACTTACCCAGGGTCTGAGGTTGAGAATTGAACTCAGGTCCTCCTGACTCCAGGCCTAGTGTTCTATCCACCGAGGCACATGGCCTCACGGCTATTGGATATTCGGGATGGAGGGTGAGAAAAAGTGAGGATTTGAGAAATGACACCAAGGTTGTGAGCTTGGAGACTGGAGGATGGTGGTGCCCTTGCCAGTAGAAGGGAAGTTAGGAAGAAGGGAAGGTTTTGGAGAAAAGATAGTGAGTCCAGTTTTGCACATAGTGAGTTTGAGGTGACTAGGAGACATCCAGTTCAAGGAAGGGAGTTGGAGTTTCGAGACTGGAGATGAGGAGAGTTTAGGGTTGGACAAATGGACAGAGACTGGAATCACACAGGATGGACTGAAACAAGTTTCAGGGTTCCAATCTGCATTATTCATTTGAGTATTTAAGAAAAGCTTCCTATTTCTATGGCTCTCCAATATCCTAAGCACTTCTATCATAATAACAATAAAATGAGGAACCCAGATTTAGCAAGGTGAAATAATTTGTCCAGGTGCACCCAACCTAGAATTTTTGGACCTCAGATTTCTGCCTCCAGTCCTCTCAGCGCACAACATGAAATTTAAAACCTTTGCGTGCTGGATTGTCTCCCCAGGTACCCCACAGATCTACACTGGGTTTGTGAGCGTGCAAGAAAAGGGCTTGCTATGTCTCAGAACTTGGAATACAAATCAGTCAATGAGCAGTAAGCACTTACTACAGGCCAGCCACTGTGGCCAGTGTTAGTGATAAAAATACAGAGTGAAACCATGTCCATCTCAAGTAGCTAACATTCTATGGGGAGACAAGTACATATATACAAGTGTATGCAGAATAAATATAAGGTAGTGGATGGCTAGAAGGACATTAGGAGTTGGGAGGAAGGAGTGATCAGAACATCCTACGAGGTGAGAAGGAGAGAGAGAATTCCAGGCATGGGGCACACAGGACCAGTGCAATGCAGAAAATGGATCATTGTGTGTGTGAGGCACAAAGAGGCCAATTTGGCTGGAAGTGTGGGAAGGGGGGGAATAATGAGGCTGGAAAGATGTGTTGGGCCCATGTTGTAAAGGGATCTAAAAGCTGAATGGAGGAGTTTATGTTTTCTCCTAGGTAGCCACTTGAGATTAACCAGTAGGATAGTAAGTGACATAGTCAGATCTATGCCTAAGGGAAATCACTGAGACAGCTGTGTGGAGAATGGGCCAAAGTGGGGAAGGATTTGAGGTGGGGAGCCCAATAATCAAAAGACTCTCCATGTGTCCCATTTAGAGAGAGTTCAACTCTTGTCCCTTGGGCTCCCTGCAACCCAAGGGCCACTCCTCACATAGCAGTTTATAGATTAGTTCCTGCAGCTGTTGAAAACCTTAGTTGAACTCTGTGATCTCTTGGGGCTCCAGGGTAGCATGAATGGATATTTAAGTTTAATTGGGACATCCAGGAGGGCTTGATTACTGTAATGAGCCACTGGGGTGATCAGTGCCAGGGCGAACCAAGGAGACGATAAACCGGCAGGGCTGTGGGTGTGATTGGCTGGGTAACGGAGGGGAAGGTCAAGCCCACTGATGTTTGAGAGGTGTAGGGATGGAGCAGGAAGAGAACTCATTGGTCAGATCTGAGTCCTCATCTCTGGCAGTTATTTTTTCTAATTCATTTAGTTTTAGTTTTTGACATTCATTTTTATAAGATTTTGAGTTCTAAATTTCCCCCACTTCCTCTCCTCTCCCTCCCCAAGACAGCATGCAATCTGATAGAGGCTATACATGTACAATCATTTTTAGCATATTTCCACATTAATCATGTTTTGAAAGAAAAATCAGAATAAAAGAAAAAAAACACAAGAAAAGAAAAAAAAAGAAAATAACATGCTTTGATCTGCATTCGTACTCCACGGCTCTTTCTCTGGATGTGGATGGCATTTCCATCATGAGTCCTTTGGAGGCGTCTTAGATTGTTGCAGTGCTGAGAAGAGTTAAGCACAGTGTTGCTGTTATTATTTACAGTATTCTCCTGGTTCTGCTCAGCATAAGTTCATGTAAATTTTCCAGGTTTTTCTGAAATCTGCCTGCTCACCATTTCTTATAGCATAAGAATATTCCACAACTTGTTCAGCCATTCTCCAATTGATGGGTATCCCCTCAATTTTCCATTCTTTGCTACCACAAAAAGAGCTGCTATAAATATTTATGTACATGTGGGTCCTTTTCCCTTTTTTATGATTTCTTCAGGATATAGACCTAGAAAGTGGTATTTCTGGGTCAAAGTTTCATAGCCCTTTGGGCATAGTTCCAAATTACTCTCCAGAATGGTTGGATCAGTTTACAACTCCACCAACAATGTGTCAGTGTTCCAATTTTCCCACATCTTCTCCAACATTTATCTTTTTCCTGTTTTGTCATGTTAGTCAATCTGATGCCCACCTTTGGCATTTACTAGGGCCATGTGACTATGGGCAAGTAATTTCACCTCTGAGCCTGTTTCCTGGCTATAACCTGTACTATCTACCTCTCAGTGTTCTAAGGAAAGCTTTTGGAAACCTCAAATTGCTATGTAAATGTTATTATGGAGAAACCACAAAGTGCATCTGATACTCTCAAATTTCCAAGTTCCTTTCTTGGGGTTGGAGTTCTGGGGTTCTTGGGTTTGTGTTGAGACCCAACCCTCACTGCCTTCAAGCAAATCCTTAGAAGTAGAGCTATCCAAAGGTTATATGGGCCACTTCAAAAGGGAATGAGTTTCCTTTAAGAAGAAGCTAAATGACCATTTGTCAGGGAGGCTATAGAGGGAATTCATATTCAAGTAAGATGAGCTCTGAGGTTCCTTCTAACCCTTGGATTTTTATAGATGGGAAAACCGAAGTTCAGAGATAAGATCTGAATGAACCACATAATTCCATTCTCTAACAATAGCTCAAATTTCTTTTTTTTTATTTTTTTTTTACTTCAACTGAAGCATAATAGATTTTCTTATAGCTCAAATTTCTTATAGTACTTTCTGCAGACCGACTCCTTGAGGTAGGGAGACAAGTATTATTTTTCTCATTTTATGAATTAGGAAATTAAGTTTCAGCAAAAGTAAGTAACTTGGATTTGAATCTCGGTCTTCTGATGCCAGGCCAGTTGGACAGTTGGTTGGTCCATAAACATTTATTAAAGGTTTACCAAGTGCCAGGCTCTGAACTAAGTGGCAGTGTTACAAAAAGGAACAAGACAGCTTTCCCCTTGAGGAGCTCACAATCCATTGGCATCTATTGTATTTAGATTATACTGACAATTTTACTGTATGAATTTAATGTAATCCCCTTATTTCACTTCTCTGAGGAATAGGGACACACACTCACACACCCACTCACACACACACACACACACACACACACACACACACACACACACCCCTGACCCTGAGGAAAGGGGATATTTGTGGCTGTTGTGAGTACTGTTGGTCCCACTTGGAGTATGATGGAGTTATATTTTTGCTTTATTAGGCAGTGCTAGGTTGGCTTCCCAACCTAAGAGGTAGCATTTATATAGCCTTTTAAGGTATATGTATTGCTTTGTTTGATCCTCACAACTCTGGGAAGTAGGTGCTATTATTATATCACACACACACACACACACACACCCCTCTCCCTCTCCATTTTACAGATGAGGAGCCTGAGACATGGAGGGGCTGAGTGACTTGTATAGGGAGGGATGGAGGGAGGGAATAAGCATTTATAATGCCTACTTTGTTCCAGGCACTGTGCTAAGCACTTCACAAAGGTTATTTAATCCTTACAAGAACCCTGCAAGGTAGGTGCTCTTATTATCTCCACTACAATGGAGGAAACTGAGACAAACTTGCCCAGGGTCACACTGTCCCAGGCAGGTTTTGAACTTGGGTCTGCCTGATTCCACATCCAGCATACTCTGCACTGGGCTACTTAGTTGCTTAGTCTGCTTTAATAGCCAGGGAAGAGTATTGGAGATTGCCCTGGTAATTCCTCCTTCAAGGGAGGGATCACCCAAAGGCCCCAGACAGATGCCTCTGTTCAATCCCCACCCATGCCGTCCTTTCCATCTGATTTTTCATATGTCCTTCTGAAGGACAGAGCAAAAAGTTGGAGAAGATTGTCCTCTTGGAAATTAAACCAAAAATTCAGTGCCTGCTACTATGACAATGATTTTCTGCAAAGCCAGAGGCAAAACCTGGGACTGACTCTCTTGGCCAGCGGCCCCACTCCCTATTCCCTGAATAAGCAAGCATTCCATTACTTCATTCTCTTCATACTGGGCCTTTGCCTCCCTCTCAGACTCAAAGTCACAGTAGCTTTGGTTGATTCCCCCCCACCTCCACCCCCAACCCTTCCCATTGGGATTGCTTGTGCTGGAAGAATCAGTGAAAAACTCAGACAAGGGAAACAGTGAGATGGGGGGAAAGGGATGGGCAGAACTCCAGGGTTATTCTTCCTAGGACTCTTCTACCTGGGTCTCCCTATCCCTAGACTCTGCCTAGTCTTACTCTCTTCTACCACCTCTAGGTCAGTTGGTCAGTCAACAAACATTAAGTGCCTACTATATGCCAGGCACCGCGTACACACACTAGGCATACATAGGAAGTAAAAAGCTATCCTCAGCCTTAGTCCTCAGACTGGGATCTTCACCTCCCTTGTCATTCAGGCAAAAAAGAATAATAATAAATTTCTATAGCACTTTAGGGTTTACAAAACATTTTCTTCGCCTCCCTGTGTAGTGGGTACTGCCAATTATTCCTCTTTTTAAAATGAGGAAACAGACCTCCAGAGAAGTGGATGAGATGACTGATCCATTTGGCCATTTGGCTAATAAGTATCTTTGCTGAGATTCGAACTCCAGAGCTCTTTCTACTGCTACAGCACTGTGTCCCCCACTACCACCCACTCAGCTACCCACTCAGCTGCAGTGTGCATTTCAATTCAAGGGGTGCTTAACCTGGGGTCCAAGTGGCAGTGGTTTTTAAAAAATATTTTTATAGCTATTTCATTATAATTATGATTTCCTTTGCAATCATATGTATTTTAAGCATTTAAAAGCTTTATTTTGATGGGGCAGCTGGGTGGTGCAATGAATAGAGTACCAGCCCTGGAGTCAGGAGCACCTAAGTTCAAATCCAGTCTCTAACACTTACTAGCCATGTGACCTTGAGCAAGTCACTTAACTCCAGTTGCCCCACTCCAAAAAGCAAAAAAAAAAAAAAAAAAAAAAAAGACGTTATTTTGAGAAGGGATCCATAAGCCCATGGACACAGGACACAAAAAAATGTAAAGCCCCGAGCTTAGAGCCCCTATGCTCAAGGTTTTAGGAAGAGGCAGAATACCTCTCAGGTGAGGTCTGAAAACCTTTTTCCCTCCCCTTTATCAACCTCCTGAGATTTCTGGCCCAGCCCAGAAGTACTTGCTGACAAATGAGAGGAGTGGGGAGCAAAAAAAGACCTCTTACTCTGCCTAAAATGAAGGAGTTTCCCTGAGTTTTCTCTAGGGAGGGATGTGGGGAGAGCAACTGTACATCTATGATTCATCTTTAGCCCTGTGGGGTCCTAGGTTGCATCAGAAAGCAACATGGATGACTGGTGGCTCCCTGAGTTCCAGCCTCACCAGAGTGAGCTATCAGTCCACAGACTCTTGCCCTGAGCAGTGCACTCACATACCCTTAGCCACACCCAGGTAGCTGGGCTGCTCGGGGCACTGAGTAATAGACCTGACTTGATGCTGAGCTGGTCTTGGGAGGGATGATCTGAGGGATGGTGGAAGAACTGGGATTCATGTCAAATAGGGAGCAAGAGAATGGAGCTTTTTCAGTCTCACCTCTCCCTGCAGTGACTTTTCAGATGCTAGGAGGGTCCAATGCATGGGGCCCTTCAGAACAGAGGGGTATTGTCACCAAGGATCAGAGTGACCAAAAGGGGCTGGCTCTAAGCCCCTTAGTTTCTATTCCCTGTGATTTCCCCCCCTCCCCCCCCAACTACTAAGACCAAAGACCCTACACAGGTCAGAAAGTGGATGGCTTAGCTTACTGGGCAGGGCTGGTCCTTATGCCTCATCCCTTCATGAGGAAACAGTAACTTTGGCAAGACCTGTTTCTGCCTCAGTTTTCTCCTAGAAAGACTGAGGGACCCAGATGCTTTGAAGGTCCATTAAAGTAGTACTAGGTAGATAGGATGGAGAATCATTCAGTTACTCCTTAAATATTGGGTCTGAGTTCTCAATAATCAAGGAAAGGAAAAGAGGGTAAGGTTGACCTATTATAGTCCATCCAAAGTGGCCAGGGCAATATTTGTCCAGGGAGTTCCTGCCGTGACCTGTGTGAAGCCCCATTCCTTGCCCTAATGCCAGAATAATAGTAGTAAACCAGTACCTTCTTTCCCTTCCTTCCTCCACACACCCCCGTCATCATTTGACCTCAAATATCAGGCATCCTGAGTGTTGCCTTTTCTTTCCAATATGCACAGTGTCAGGGGAGCTCATCCCACTATCCAGAGCAGGAGGCCCCTGAGCAGGGAAGGAACAAACAAGTCTCTGTCTGGTAGAGGCCCTAGCTGTGGCTATGGGGGAATTGAATTGACCTCTGGGACAGCTCCCACTGCTGATCTGAGGAGTCTGTTAGGCCACTGCAGGGACTCGGAATCTGGTTACCGCCAGGAAGCTAAGAACTTGGGTCCTCCCGCAATTGGGGAGGAAATCTTCCCTATTAGCACTACTTAGGGGAAGGAAGCAGAGATAATTCATGGCCTGAAGCTGTATTTTGGATAGGTAGGGGTGAAGGGGGAATTCTTGTTGGGCGAGAATCTTGACCTTGGGGGCTCAGTGATCTGGTGCTCAAAACACAGGAGTTATCTAAATGAACTGGCCTTGGTGGAGGGATATGTCTTACCCCTGGAGAGCCTGAGGCCCCAGGAAGTAGGACTCTCAGGGATTAGGAGATTTCTGTTTTTTGTTTCTGGATGTGATCCATGGGGTCTGAGAGCTACTTCCTGCCCTACTCTGCCCTGTGGCAAATGGGGGATGAGGAGAAGACCTGCAAATTGGATTTAAATTCTACAGAATTATAACCTGCATACCTCCTGAAGACTAGAGTCCAAGCCTGGAGTCCTCAGAGATTATTCTCTAGGGACTCTTATCGGAAGATTGGGCACAGCTCAGGAGGTAGAGGGAGAACAGAGGCCTCAGGGAGGTCTCACCGGGCTCAGTGCCAGAGTAAGAGGGAGATATCTTGGGTAAGGGGTATGCTTTGTGCAAGGTAAGACTGTGCCCGACATGCCTGAAGACTCCAGGAAACAGCACCAGGAGATCTGGTCTGCTCTGCTGTCCCTCTGGGAAACTATATCACCAACCTGATCCTGAAGTGCTCTGGCCCATCTTCTGACCTCAGTTTTGGGGAGGGGGCATTTCAAAGCTTGGGGCCCTCATTGTCCTAGATGACACACCTGAGTAGGAGAGGAGGGGGTGGGGCAGCAAGCCAGAAAACACGTGAGCCAGGACAAAAACAGATAGCACAGAGAGGCTCCACTTTCCCTCTGTCCTTTGGTGGGTGTGTCTGACATCCCCCCAACAAAGCAAGCAAAGTCCCTTTTCCCAAATAAACCTGTCAGCCACACCCGGATTCTCTGCTACAGAACTTTCCCCCAGGGCCTGTTCTTTCTGCCCCTGAAATCACAATCCTACCCCAGCACCCCACCAACCCTGCCCCTCCTCACACTGTTTGAATAGAAGGGAAATGAATCCCTGGTGAGAGGCAGGGATGTCTGGATCCTTTCTTCCTGGCACCTGCTCTGTGCTCCAATTGGAGCTGGGACACTGGGACACTGGGACATTGGGCCATTGGGATGGAGGCCACCATCACCATGCCAACCACAGCAGCTGCTGCTCCCCTTGGTGCCCCTTACTGGGCCTAGAGAGTCTTTGGTGACAACATTGATGGGAAAGGCAGGGACAGCGTGTTTCTAGAAGCAGGGATAACATCCTCCTGCCTTTCCCCCATTCCTTCCTCTGAGGGCAGAGTCACCCCTGCAAGGCAGCCTTGGGTCTTGCATGGGGAAGCCAGGATATGAGGGAAGAGCAGAGGGAAGCAGCTAAAGGCGTGGACCAGAGCTCCTCTCTCCTGCTAAGATCAGGGGGAGCTGTTGGTGCTGGTTCTGAGGTTGGCACAGTGGAAGGATTTGTTTCCTTCCAGCCTTCTGTCCCTCAGTCGGAGAAGTTTCAGTCTTCTCCCCATGGATTCTGATGACTCTTCTGCTGTGTTCTCTCCCCATCAGAAGTGTGACCTCAATAAACATAACGTTACTGAAAGGCAGGTATTTATCAAAGGCAAGTAGTGGACAGTGAATGGGGAATATGGGGAAGGCATTGGAATCCAGTCACCTTACCTGGTTTTCATCTGCAAAATAGGAGAGACCACTGTTTTAACTACCCCACAGCTTTGGAAAGGAAGGAGTGACTGAGTTTTCTTCTATGCCATGGGAATGGGGAAGGAATGGCCTACTCCTCACCATTGTGATTGACATCCCCAGCTAGAAGAGTGAATCCTCTCCATTGGTTGGGAAGTTGAGGGCAGGGAGAGAAGTTCTATATAGAATCAGAGCAGGGGGACCCAGCAGAAACTTGTCCACATTTAAAGGTTCACCGAATGTCTTTTTATGTGCCCAGGACTGTGCAAGAGGTTAAACTTAAAGAGTCACAATGTATTAATTACAAAAGGGACTTTAGAATACAGAACACACACATACATATACATATGTATGTGACATATTTTAAATATACTATATAATACATTCAATATATTATTTACATATAATACCATACATGTATATTGTGTTATATATACATATAACATATTAATAATATAACAATTATACATATTATAAAATATAAATTATATATTATGTTATACAATATATAGTTATACAATCTAATATACAATACTGTAACATTGTATATTATAATATATACATAGAATATATGTATTATACACATAGTATATAATTTTATATATTCGTACAATGTATACATATATAACGTACAATAAGGCTAGATTTCTGATGTATTATTATATGTATATCATATATGTATTAAGCTATTAAAGTTTAACACTGTGCTAAGACTTTTGGGACACCTATACGTACATATATAGATGGGAATCAGATCTATGATTTCATTAGTATAGGAAGTCTATAGGGCAGGAAACTGCCTCTACCAGGTCAGTGTATTCATTGAAACTTAATCTTAAAGAATTACCTCAAGCACTGGTATCAAACTCCAACTCTGTGAAACTGTGCATAGGGAGCTCTACAGGCCACATACTGACTTAGAACACCACATCACGTTAACAAAATCTATGTTTTGTTGCATTTTTGTTTAATTTGCTAAATATTTCCCAATGACATTTTTAATCTGATTCAGAATGCACTTGGAATGGTTTCAGGGCAGGCCACTGTTTGACACCTCTGACCTAGAGACTAAGTGACTCGGAGCACCCAAAACCAAAATGTATCACAGGCGGGATTTGAACTCAGGTCTTCAAGGTTTCTAGGCTAATTCTGTCCACTATGCCATGCTGATAGATAAATATAGATAGATGATACATAGAGTGATATAGACAGAGAGGTAAAGGTGGATATTGATAGTAGATAGACAGATGATAGATAGATAGACAGACAGATAGATGGATAGATAAGATAGAAAGAAAGATGATGGATGGATGGATGGGTGGACGGACGGATAGACGGACAGACGGATGGACAGATAGATAGAAAGATGATAGATAGACAGACAGATAGACAGACAGACAGACAAGATAGATAGATGGATAGATAGATGATAGAAAGATGATAGATCAATAGATAGATGGATGATAGACAGATAGATGATAGAAATAGATTAGATAGATAAATAGATAGAGACAGATAGATAGATGGATGGATGGATGGAGGGAGGGAAGAAGGGATGGAAGGAGGGATGGAGGGATGGATGGATGGATAGCAGCTAGGTGGCACAGTGGATAAAGTGCTAGTCCTAGAGTCAAGAAGATTCATCACCAAGTTCAAATCTGGCTCAGACACTTACTAGCTGTGTGATAAGTCACTTAATCCTATCTATCTCAGTTCCCTCATCTGTAACATGTGCTGGAAAAGGAAATGGCAAAGCACTTCAGTATGTTTGCCAAGAAAACCCCAAATGGGGTCAGGAAGAATCAGACATGACTGAAGAACAATAATAACAAAGACAGATAAGTAGGTAAAGGTGGCTACTGATAGATGATAGATAAATAGATGGGATGGATGGATAGCTAGGCAGGCAGATAGATTGACCTCCTACCTCCAAAAAATTACCTTGTATTTATATATTTGTGTATTATGAGTTTCCTTCTCTGTAAAACAGGAAATAATAAAAGCACCTATCACCCAGGTTTGTTGTAAGATTAAATCAGATAATATTTGTAAAGAACTTTGTAAACCTTAAAGAGCAACAGAAATGCCAGTAATGTAGTAGTAGGAGTGGTAGTAGTGGTAGTAGTGGTAGTAATGTTAATAGTAGTGGTAGTGGTAGTAGTAGTAGTAGTAGTAGTAGTGGTGGTGGTGGTGGTGGTAGTGGTAGTGGTAGTAGTAGTACTAGTACTAGTAATAGTAGTAATAATGGTAGTAGTAGTGGGAGTGGGAGTGGTAGTGGTAGTGGTAGTAGTAGTAATTGTCATCATTTTGTCTTTGTGTGCATGACAGCTATTATGGCTTAGTTGTTGTCATTTGTCCTTCATTCTGGAAGAGGACCATGACATCAGGGAGGTGATGCCATAACACAAAAGTAAATTGGATTTAAGTGAGGAAGGACTGTACAAAGTCACTAGCCTCACTTTCTCCTCCAGAGTCATCTGGGACCAGTGGCAAGATATAGATCAGGACTGGCAGATACAGTTTTGAAACCAGGACTTAAGCTTAAGTTCTGACTCTGACATATACTGGCTGTGTGACCCTGGCCAAGTCATTTTTCCTCTTATTGCTCTAAGCTCTCTCTAAGATTAAGTTATAGAGAAGGAGTCAAACTCTGTGACCTAATAGTGTGTTATAATGGGCAGAGTGCTGGTTTTGTAGAAATAGGATGTGGATCCCTCACTCACTACCTACGAGATAGCCTACAAGTCACTTAAGCTCTCTGGTCCTTAGTTTCTTCCTCTGTAAAATGGAGAGAGAGAGAGAGAGAGAGAGAGAGAGAGAGAGAGAGAGAGAGAGAGAGAGAGTGTGAGAGTGTGTGTGTGTGTGTGTGTGTGTGTGTGTGTGTGTGTGTGTGTGTGTGTGTGTGAATTAGATGACCTCTAAGGTCCCTTGCAGCTCTGTAGTTTTGCTCGGCTCTAAATCCAATGATCCACTATTTACCAAACAATTGTTGAATTGAGTTCTACTTAGTGTGACACCATCTGCTCGCCAGGATTCTGACCTCCGGCTTGGGCTGGGGCTTTGTTTATTTGCAGGGGGGGGGGAGGGGAGCTGGGTGAAGGGTGGGGAGATGGGAGTACTTACTGACTTGGAGTCCTTGGTGGACTCTAGTAATCTTACAGGGGCTAGGATAGGGTAAGGACCCTTCCAGACAGCGGAGATGCTTAAGGGGTTAAATAGCCCGGTTGTGTAGGGACAAGCGCAGGGCAGGCTGGGACTTGTAGGCCATCTAGCCCCCTGGCCCGTTGGCCCGCGGGCAGCTGCGTGGAGCCTGCCGGGAGGTGTAGTGAACTGGCACTGTGCCGCCGTCCCCAGGCTCTCGGTTGTCCCCAGCGCGCAGCAGGCAGTGACATCCCCAGAGGTAAGCCGGCAGGTTGACAGCGGCGTGCTCTGGCAGGCTAAGCAATGAGCTGCAGGACGGAACTGGAGTCCGGGTGGGCATACTAACCAGGGTGGGGTTGGAGGCTGCGGATGTGTAGCTTGGGTGGGGTATCCTTCTCCCCATTCACTTGTCTGTCGCTGCAGGACACTGCGTCCCCTCCTTCCCCCACCTCCGGCTGATGCAACGCGGCTGGACACCCGCCCTGGGAAGGTGGTGGAGACTGGGGAAGAGTAGTGGGGCTGGACTCTGCTCCGTCGCCGCTCCAATCGCCTAAAACCTGTCGTCCTTTGCCCTTTCTTTTCATCCTATATCGGTCTCCTCTCGGGTCTCCCAGCCCTTCGGGGCCCCGGGACTCCATCCACTGGCTCTGACATCCACTCAGTTATCCGGCCTGGACTGGAGAACGCCTGCAGCGCGCCGGCTCCCAGGTTTCCAGCTGTGTGTCTCTGGGTCCAGCCGCAGCTGCCAGAATGGACCAGTCTGGGGCCATTCAGGAGACCCTGGCCCAAGGTGAACACTGCGTTATTGTATCCTTTCCCTGTATGTTAGGCTCTTGGAGGGCGGGGGAGGGGAATATGAGGAAGGGAGCACTGCGTGGTGCCCAGGGTGGTGAGGGGCTCTTGGGGATACAAAAAGTTATCTCCCTGTCCTGGTCTCATTCTGGCAGAACCTGGTCCCATTTCTATTGCTGTCTCACTACTCTCGTACCCCTGCTGGATAGGTGAGAGAGAGGCGGGCAAGATCAGGGTGGAGTGAGCCTATATTGAAAGACATCTCTTCCTTCCTTCCTTCCCTTCTTCCCTCCTATTTTCCTTGACCTTGGGTGACAGGCTGTACAGGGTGTGGTGTGTACCGAGGACAGCCTACAAAGCCGCCTCTTGGGCTTGGTCCGATGTGGCCCCGAGTATGCGTAAGTAAACTCAAAATGACACCATATCTAAGCGGAGGGGAACTTAAAAGTTCACCTATCCAGCCCTTTCGTTTTACAGATGAGGAAACTGAGGTCCGATGAGGGTAAGGGACTTATCCAAGGTTCCTGAGCTAGTGAGTAGAAGAACTAGAAATTAACTCAAGTCTTGAGTCTCCTGTTCCTAAGGTTTTGTTTTTATTTTATTTTTTTGTATTTTAGCAGCTGCCTCCTGTTTTTTCCTGACACACCATTTAATTAACTTAGAAGGTGGCACTGGTGTTGATTTGGTCTGTCTCAGTAGACCCCAGAGCAAGTAGTAGAGGGCTGGGGCTATGTCTCATTCTTCTTTTTTTTTTTTTTTTGCTTCCATTTCCCCCCCCCCCTCCACACACACACACAACAGGGGAAATTGTGTTGATTCCATTAATTGGGTCAAAGTTCAGTGACCCAGTATAATTTAACAAACATGTATTAAATGCCAGCTGTGTGTAAGGCAAAGCTAGGTGGTGCAGTGCTTGGAGTCAGGAAGACATTCAATCCAGCCCCAGAAACTTATTATGTGATCCTGGGCAAGTTACTTAACTCTGTCTGCCTCAGTTTCCTCATCTGTAAAATGAACAGAAGAAAGAAATGGCAAACCGCTCCAGTACCTTTACCAAGAAAACCCCAAATGGAATTATGAAGAGTAGGGCAGGACTGAATAATGACAGCACATGGAAGGCTCTGTGCTTAGTGTTGAGGGAGATTTAAGGAGCCCTTTTCCTTACAGAGCTTGCCATCATGTGTGTGTGGGGGGGGGGGGGATGGTCCATTTCTGTGATTTTTATTAATGTAGGGAATTTCCTGTGTGAAAATGCCCTTTGCTGTTGCAGTTCAACAACTGTCTTGTAACACAGTATTAGAGAGAGTTGCCTGGGACACCGATAGATTAAGGAATTTAAACACGGCATTACAGCTAGTACATATATATATATATGTCACAGGAAGGACTCAAACTCAGGGCTGACCGTTAGAGCGGAGTGTGTGAGGGAGATGAGCCAACTGAATTGAACCGGTGCCAGGAACAAAAGAAGAAATAGCTTTTATGAAGTGTTTGCTCTGTGTTTCCCACTGGTGATACAAATTGAAAAGCTCTCTAGGAGTTTACTTTCTAGTAGGAGGGGACAACACATGAAGGAAGTGGGGGCCAGGGAGGGTGCTTTGATTTGAGAAGCCACAGGAATGATGAGTGGAGCCTTTGGGGAATCATCTGACACACATCCCAGAAGCAATTGATGGAAAGGGGGGAAGAGGGGTACTTGCTACAGCAGGGCAGATGGCAAGGAGCTGCTGGGGTAGATAGTCACATGGGTTGTCCAGGAAGGTCTGGGGCCTGGGGATGGCTAGATCTAGTGGGCCCTTACATTTGCACTCCCTAATTCAGGCACAGCAGGGCCCCAGGGCAGTGGTTCTAAAGAGTTTAGTGGATTAAGTCAGTGAGGGCTAGATCTTTTTGGGTCTGTCAGATGGTCTTAAAGGAGCATCAGCAGGGGAGAAAGCAGGATGGAATTCAGGAAGATCTGGGTTAGTGTCCTGCCTCTGACATGTATTTGTACATAGAATAAAACAACTCAATTCGATAAGCAAGTACCTGTTATGTGTGAGTCCTGGAGATACAAAGATGAAACAAGACACTGTTCCTGCCCTTCAAAGGGCTTATCTGTCTACTAGGGAGATTAGACAAGGGCACAGATGACTCCAGTAAAAAGGTGGAGTATGATAAGTGTCCTATGAGAATGACTTGAGAGCTTCAAGGAGGAGATCTCTTCTAGCTGAGAGGGATCTCCCATGTTTGGGCAGCCTGACAATACCCAAACCCTGGCACATACATACTCACCTCCACCTTGCGAAAGACTTGTCTGTATGTCTCAGCTCAGGTGCTGCCTCCTCCATGAAGCCTTCCCTGATTCCCTCAGTTGTACACACTTTCTCCTCACTCTAATGACCACAATAAGAATTACTCACATTTGGACTACATTTTAAATTTGCATCGTGCTTTCCCCATAATAACCCTGTGAGATACGTTGTGCAAGTATTTTTTATACCCCTTTTGCAGAGGAGGAAACTGAGGCCATGAGCAATTAATTGCCTTTCCCACGGTAACCTAGAGGTTCTGAGGGGCGAGTCACAGAATCACAGAATTTGAGCACTGGAAAGGATTTCAGTGGCCAGGCCAGAGTTTGAGGGAATCCCCACTATCACATGCCCAAAAATGGCAATTCAGCTTCTGTGCCCCAAACAGCTGAGGTTGAAATAGGGATGAGGGAAACCTCTTCTTTTGGTAAGCCTTTCATAAAGGGAAATGAGCTTAATTTAGTAGGACATGGTCTTTGGAATCACTGGTTCTCTTTCTCGGTGTTCACCTACCAACTCTTTAATGATCCATTCTAAAAATTTTCCAGGAATAGACATTAAGTTCCCTGGTTCCCCTATTAGATTATGAGCTTCTCTAGAGCAGTGATTGTCTTTGGCCTTTGTTAACAAGTGAGGGTGCTTATCATAGTCTGTGGCACATAGTAGGCACTTTATAAACATTGGTTGCCTGATTGACTATAGACTAGTCTTTTGAAAATTGGGACAATGAGTCTTTCTTCAATCTTGTGATGCTCCTCCCGTTTTCTATGGCCTTTCAAGTCTTATTATTGAGAATAAATAGCTTAGCAATCACATCTGCCATTTCTTTAAGTAGTGAAGCTCCAGGTGACTTGAGTTCATTAAGGATGGACAGGTGCTCTTTTGCCTTTTCCTTATCGTGGGTATCAGTTCTATTAAGCCATTCTTTGTTGAGTCATTTCTAGAGACACAACCCCGCCCCCAAAAAGGCATTTAGAGAAGACAGAAACATAACAAAAACTGAGCAGCCCTACCTTCTCTCTGTTGTCAATTACCATTGTCCCATCCATCCCAGGCCAAGGTCCTACCCCTTCTTTGATCCTCCTTTTTTTGGTTCAATCTAGCTTCAAAAGACAACCACTTCTTTTCTGTCCTTAACTGCCTTTACCAGCTTCTATTCATTGTGTTCTGCCACTTCTGATGCTATTTTTTCAGGACCATGCCATGTTTTTATATGTGTCCATTGTTACATGAACTCACTTCTATCTTCACATTTCTTTGTAAAATCTCAGTTGTTTGATGTGTTCCCTGTACATTGACATTGGTCTTTCAAATAAATCTCACTTTTCTTCACCACTGAAATTGTTTTCCTTTATGTCTTTAGAATTTCATTCTCAAATGTCTTTCATCTTTCCTGGGCTGACTTTCCCTGTAGTGTTTTAGTCCATGGACTCCAACCTATATTTTCTTTTAAATCCTTTGAAATCTGCATTTCTAAATCCCCTGTGAATGTCAGGCTCTCAATCAATTAATCAATTGATCTACAAACAGTTATTAAGGTTACTATGTGAGGGGCACTGTACTAAATGCTAGAGATACAAAAAAAAAGACAAAAACAGTTTTTGCCCTCAAGGAGCTTACATTCTAGTGAGGGACTAAATACTTAGTTATGTACCAGATGCATACAGCCTAGATGAAGGGTGACCTTAGAGGAGAAGCAGTCACTGCTGGGAAGACTGAGAAAGGCTCTCTACAGAAAGTGGCATTTCAACTAAGACTTGAAGAAAATCCAGGATTTTAAGAGGTGGAGGTGAAGAGGCAGAGTATTCCAGGCATGGAGAAAGTCATTGCAAAGGCATGGAGATGGGAGATAGGAGATAGAATGTAGCATTGGAGGAGCATCGGGGCTGGATTATTGAAAATGCAGAAGAGGGGTAGCTAGGTGGTACAGTGAATAGAGCCCCGGCCCTGGAGTCAGGAGGACCTGAGTTCAAATCTGGCCTCAGATACTTAACACATACTAGCCATGTGATGTTGGGCAAGTCACTTAGCCCCAATTGCCCTGCCTTCCCCCGTCTAAAAAGAAAAAAAAAAAGTGGAAGAAGAGTAAAATGTAAGAAGACTGGAACAGTAAGAAGAGATTCCCCCTCCCCTCCCCTATCACAAACGTTGGGAGGGATTAGTCACTTGTCCCCAGGCAAACCTTTGTTTCTACCCCAGGGACCAGTTTCTCAATATTAGGGAGCATGAAGGAGAATAGAACTTTGTCTTGTTTATTCCTTCACCCACTGAAGGATGAAACTATTCTTAAGGCAAGTCAAGAAGTTAGCTGTTCTGCTTTGTCAGAGAAAGATAGAGACAGAGGGAGTGAGAGAGGCAGAGGGCTAGAGACAGAGCTCTAGAAGATGTTGGGATAATCGAAGTTCTCCATTTCATACCTCTGTTCCAGGTCGGTGATCTGTTTCCCAAACTCTCCATCTATTTCCTCCTCTTGTCCAGGTGGTCTGTAGTATACTCCAATGATAAATCACTTCTGTTCTCCTTCCATTGACATTCATACAAATACTCTCTATCATACTTCCCCATTTGGTTCCTGTGTTTCCTAACAGGTGTATATCTCCTTAAAATACAATGCTGTCCCACTCCACCACCTTTTCTCTTTCCTGTTTCTTTTTTTTATGATATACCCATTTTGAGCCAGGATCGGGCTATGTGTCTTATACCACTAAGTATCAGTGATACTTTTAAGGCCAAGTTTGCCTGCTTGCATTAGGACTTCTAATTCCTGTTGTGTGTTGCATAACCTCTGGGCATTTGTGTATAGAAATGGAAAGTCATGAGGTTTTACTACTGGGTCTTTTCTTGGATTTTGTTTCCTGTGAACTGTATATTTCAACTGTTCTTCATTCATTGTAGCTACTCTTTTGGGGGATATATACATGTAGGCAGCACTCTCTCTCTCTCCCATCTTTTTTAGTTTAAAGCCTTTTTGTTTAGATTTGTAGGGCATTTAGCAAATATAGTTTTACTAACCTCTGTTAGGTACATTTCATCTCTGGCCAGGAATTTGTCGTCTTTATTTATTTAATTGTTTTTGTTATCATGTTATATATTATTATATTTTAATCTGTCCAGAAGTACAAATAGCATCCTCAGACACCACCTTCCTATACAACCGTTTACGTCCCAAAATAATTTTTCTCTTCTTTGTTACCTCTTGCTTTAAATGGTTAGCAGTGAGAAAATTGCATCCAAGGGTCCTGCAAGAAACTTTTGGTTTCTTGCCCAAGATTTTATAAGTACGGGCAATACTTTTTCTTTTGTGTCCATAGGAATCATCAAAAGCGGGTAGTCTTTATCCATTCCGATAAGCCTTGGGACATTCTCTGTTAAGTCCTGGAACCATGTCCTGGGAAGACTGAGAACCATTGCTATCTTTTCAATAGCTAGCTGCCTTGGAGCTGTTGAGCAGGGCATTGCCAATTACTGCTCCTCTTCTCTTCTTCCTTGGACCTTCCTGAATGATCTCTGTGACTCCACTTTCTTATTCCTTGGCATTCAAGCAGCTTTTCCCTCCTCAGATTATCCAGGTTAAATCTCTTCAAGACAAGCTTCAAGTCCAGTTTTGAACTCATTGTGTTTCTTTACTTTCCCTTCTCTTTCTCAGTCAATCGACAAGCATTTAAACGACCAAGCACTGAGGATGGAAAGAAATGCAAAAACATGGTCTCTGCCCTCAGTGACACATATTTTAGCGGGAGAGACAATTTGTAAATAAGTATGTACATCCAGGATAAACACAGGGTAAACTGGAGGTAATCTCAGAGGGAAGGTACTGGTTGAGGGGTGAGGTGTGATTCAGAAAGATGTAATGCAGAGGGTGAGATTCAAACTGAATCTTTAAGGAAGCTGGGGAATCCAAGAAACAGAGGTGAGGAGGAAGAGCATGGCAGATATAGGGGACTCAGAGATGAGAAATGAAGTGTCTTCTTCAAAGAACAGCTAGTAGGCAGATGGGGTGTCTTGGAGGCACAGAACATAGGTCAGCGTCACTGAATCACAGAGTATGTAAAAAGAGATTGAAAAGAGATAAGAAGGCTGGGAAAAATCAGAAAAGGCCAGGTTATGAACTTTAAAAGCCAAAGACCTGGGGCAGCTAGGTGGCACAGTGAACAGAGCCCTGGAATCAGGAGTTCAAATCTGGCCTCAAACACTTGACATTTACTAGCCATGTGACCTTGGGTAAGTCACTTAACCCCGATTGCCTTGCATCCCCCCTCCATTAAAAAAAAAAAAGCCAAAGACAGGGTTTTATATTCGATCCTGAAAGTAATAGGGAACTGGTAGAGTTTTAAAAGTATGTGTATGGTGGGGCAGGGAGTGTGACATTATCAAATCTGTGCTTTAGGAAAATCATTTTGGCAGCTGAGAAGATAACTTGGCGTGGGGAGAGATGGGAGACAGGGAGACCATTCAAGAAATTATTACAGTAGTCCAGGTGATAGGTGATAAGGGCTTGCCTGAGAGTGATGGTTATGTGAATGGAGAGAAGGGGGCATATAGGCATATGTATGTACAGCATATGAGTGAGATGATGAGAAGACAGAAACAAGATCTGATAACAGATTGGCTATAAAGAGGCAGCTAAGTGGCCAGTGGATAGAGCATGCACCTTGGAGTCAGGAGGACCTGAGTTCGAATTCGATCTCAGACACTTTACACTAGCTGTGTGACCTTGGGCAAGTCACTTAACCCTGCTTGCCTCACAAAACAAGCAAACAAAAAAATAAAAACCAGATTGACCACGTGAGGTGAGTGTGCGTGGGGAGTCAAGGATGATACTGAGTCTGTGCGCCTGAGGATAGTGGTGACCTTGGCAGTAATAGGAAAGCTGGGGAGAAAGGAGGGTTTGGAAGGAAGATAGTGGGTTCATTTTTGGCAGGCCAAGTTTGAGATGATTAAGTAGTCAATAGGAAATGGAAGAGTGTTACACAGCACAAACCCTCCCCTCTTTGCAATTTTGCTTGTGCCGTTGGGTTTCCTCCATGCAACGCTATTTTCCAAAATACTGATAACAGTTAAGTGTTTGCTCCTCCACCTCAGATTACAGTTTTTCCCCTTGAAGCCTTGATTTTGTTCCTTTACTGGCACCTCCTTCTCCCTGACAACCCAGAGTGTTCGGAGGTGTTCTTCGCATCTCTTGGCTCCTACTCCAGGATCAAGACAAACCTATACATACTTGGAGTCACTGACTCTGGCGGAAATGTGAATGTGGCACATTCAGTGAGAGCCGCTGCCCAATTTCTTCTCATTATTCTTTTTATTGAATGAGATATTCAAGTCCTTTCATTTGTGTCCTTTTATTTTGAGCAACTTGCAAGTATTTATACTTCAACCTTAAGTTCTTGGTTAAGATTTACAGTCTCTTAATACCTCTTCTTAATAATCTGGCAAACCCACTCAACTTCCTTTCCTTAGGCTTAACAACAACTTTTATAGCTACATCCTCTTTTTTTCTTTTTTTTTGGAGGAGGGAGGGCAGGGCAATTGGGGTTAAGTGACTTGCCCAAGGTCACACAGCTAGTATGTGTAAATGTCTGAGGCTACATTTGAACTCAGGTCCTCCTGACTCCAGGGCTGGTGCTCTGTTCACTGCGCCACCTAGCCGCTTCCATCCTCTCCTTTTTCAACCAAACACCAAGCACCTTTCTTTAGGACCAGTTTCCTCACCCACCAATCCATTCTCTCAATTTGTTTTAACCCTGCTTGCCTCAGTTTCCTTATCTGTAAAATGAACTGGAAAAGGAAATGGCAAACCACTCTGGTATTTTTGCCAAGAAAACCCCAAATGGGGTCACAAAAGCATCAGACACAACTGAAACAGCTGAACAGCTAATTACTACAATTACCTTTTCTTACTTTCTCTGTCTTGTTTTGCCAACTACTTTCTTCTTTTCTCACTTGAGTCTTCTTAAGGATCTCATCCTTTCTGATTTTCTTATGTCCTCCTTAATTATCTTTGATCTTGTTCTTCTTTTAACACCAAAGTAGATTTAGACCAGTATCTGTACCTATAGAGTTTTCTTTCTCCAATTTCTTTCTTTCCTCAATTTCTTCTCCCCAATTAATCTGACCTACTTCACTAGTCCCAATTCTTCCAACATACCTATATTATGGCTTAATTATCCTTTCCTTTTCTTCCAAGGAAGATGGAAACATTAAAAGTTTCTCTATTGATCTATCCATACTAACGCCCTGCCTCATATTTATTTATTCTAAAACTAGACTTATTGATGTCTTTGGTCACCATGGTGATTTCTTTTCTTTTTTTTTTTTTTTGCATTTTGGAGGGTAGTTGGGGTTAAGTGATCTGCCCAAGGTCACATGGCTAGTGAGTGTTAAGTCTCTGAGGTCAAATTTGAATTCAGGTCCTCCTGACTCTAGGGCCAGTGCTCTATTCACTGCACCACCTAGCCACCCACACCATAGTGATTTCTGAGTGAGTTTTTCTACCCAAGGATTGAGTCCTTCCTTGTAATTAAGAAAGTAGTTAAACACAAATAAATAACGCAGTTATCTTGTTTGACAACATGCAATATCTGTCATGAGAACATTATTCCATTAACCTTTCTGTGGGACCAAGATTAGTTGTTACAAGCGCTCAGAATTCAACAGCTTTTTAGTGTTCCTTGCATTGCAGTCATCATTGTGTATAGTATTTCTTGCCCCCCCCATTTTTACCTACTCTTAGCATACGCACATTTCCTCAAGTGCGTCTAAATTCCTCATCTACGTCATTTTTAACTGTACAATAATATGTCAAAATACTCATATACCGCAGTTTTTAGCCACCTCCCAATCAATTAGGATCTGTTTTGTTTCTAATTCTTTGCTATCATTAAAAAATGCTATTAGTATTTTGGCATATATAAGGCCTTACTTTCTATATTTGACCTCCTTAGGGTGTATATCTATTTCTTTTTCAATTTAGATTTATTTTTTCTCAGTTACATGTAAACAAAAATTTTAACATTTGAAAAAAATTTGAGTTTCATATTCTTTCTCTCACCTCTCCCCACCTCCTCAAGAAGGCAAACAATTTAACATAGATTATACGTGTACCATTATTTAAAGCATTTCCTTGTTAGCTCTGTTGCAAAAGAAGATACAGAGGGTACATATGTATTAATGAAGTGACTGGGCTGAAGGATATGAGTAGTCTTTTCCCCTTTCCCCCATAATTCCCATTTCACAGAAAGTTTGCTCCAGTTTTCCATGCTGCCAGTAATTCAGTAGTGTGCCTGTCTTCTCACAGCCCCCACGCCGATTATTTCCATTTTTTTTTTGTCACTTCCCTGTATTATGAATGATTTCGACCATTGCTTTATATGGTGGCTGATAGTTTGCCCATTCTTCCTTTGGAAACTGCTCCTATCCTTTGACACCTTATCTATTGGATATCTGATATTAGTTTCTGTCTTCGTGCTACCCCTCCCCCCAATAAACTAGAAGCTCTTTGAGGACAGGGAGTAGTTTTTGGTTTTTGTCTTTGTGTCACCAGTGCCTAGTGTTTAGGAAGAGCTTGGTCAATTTTTGCTGAATCAAATTAAATTGAGGTTAAAAAGAAAAAGGAAGGAAAATAAA
The DNA here is from genome assembly GCA_028627135.1 of Pseudochirops cupreus. NCBI lineage: Eukaryota > Metazoa > Chordata > Mammalia > Diprotodontia > Pseudocheiridae > Pseudochirops > Pseudochirops cupreus. The sequence goes on from CM053582.1 coordinate 122,766,856, forward strand.
TTGAGGAAGTCTTGAAGAGAAGGAAGGATTCATCCAGGAAGAGAAGGGAGATGATGGGCAGAGTCTCTTCTAGGCCCTTTCCAGGTAGGGGGGATGGCACATTGCTAGGAGAGGGTATGATGAGATGGGGAAACTCAGAGCATTTGTGAATTCAAATTACAATACAAAAAAGGACTTGAGGGCAAAAGAAAAGTGGAAGTAAAGTGCCAGACAAAGTTAAGGCAAAGAGATAGCGTGATGGCCTTGAGGGGTTGGCAACCAGTAAAGCTTACCAGAAGTTGTAACATGTGAATAGCACTCCCCCACTCCACTCTTCCCCCAGCCCCGCTGTGGTCTCAGAGTGCTCCATAGGGGCCACTGATTCCACAACCAGAGAACCCCCAGGTTATCGAAGGTTCTGAGTGATGGGGAGGGACTTTATTTTGTGATTTACAACCTCATTACATTTAGCGGATTTGCTCATTCTATGTTCCCCTCTGGACCAGTTATTGGTCATGGCTAATGTAGCCATTGAATAATAGATGTGTATTAACCATGCGCTCAGTGTCTTTCCCATACTCATTCCCAGAAGGCTCTCCAAGGTCTTATGACTTCTTTGGGGGCCTGTGGTCACCCTTAGGGCCTGTGGAGATCAATGATCCTGCGTGTCTAAGCAGCCACAAACCTTCTGTCTGCAGCCTCTTCCTGTACAGTCATCGAAGGATGGCGATCACTGGCGAGGATGTGTCCCTGGACAAAGTGGTGCCCATCACCAGGAATTTTACAGTGGAAGAAGGTGCTTTGTAGGGGTGGGAGAGGTGGTGGTGGTGGTGCAATAGACATTATTTAAACGCCTGTTATTTAGTACTATCTTAGGCATGGGGTGAGGAGTGTAATACAAAATTTTGATCCTGATAAGGACCCTTACCCCCTTCTCTTGGGGCTAGAATGGAGGAGCAGTTGGTGCATCCTTTCCCCTTGAGCCTTTTTTCATTTTCTCCAGACATTTGCAGACTGTGAAAGCCTGAACCCACAAATGGGACTTTGAGAGGTCAAGCTAGTCAGAATCCAAAAAGATCTTGACTGGCTTGGATATTGGACTGAATATAGGAAGATGAAATTATGAATGTAGTCATACACTTATAAAAAATCAACTTCATAATTCTAAGATGAGATGTCATGGTTGGATAGCATCATTTGCCTGAAAAACAATCCAGGTGGTGGATAGCATCATTTGCCTGAAAAACAATCCAAAAGTGGATTTTGTTGTACTGCAGAGTTAATCTGAGTTAATGGTGTGGTATGGAGGCCAAAAAAGCTAGTGAAATCTTGGGTTGCATTGAGAGATAGAGCTTCCAAGAATAAGGAGGTGCTAGTCTGCCTTGCTCATATCTAGAATACTCTGTTTGGGGTGCCACAATTTAGAAGAGACATTGATAAGTTGGAGATCATTCAGAAGAAGGCAACCAGACAGGGAAGGAGGTAGAGTCTGCATCATATGAGGAATCATTTGAAGACGCTCGAGATATTTGGCTTGAGGAAGAGAAGACTCTGGCTGGGAGTGGGGAGCAGGAGTGTTGATAGTTGGCTCTAAGTATTTGAAGGACTGTGATGCAAAAAGAGAATTCTTCTGTTTCAGCCCAGAGGGCTGAACTAGGAGTACTGGGTAGAAGTAAAAAAAGATTCATATTTAGGCTTGATGTCAGGAATAAAACTTTCTACCAATTAGACCTGTCCAGAAGGGAGTTAGGCTTCCTTGAGAGGTAGTGGATCCCCTCCCATTGAAGGTCTTCAAGCAGTGGTGAGATGGCCATTTGTCAGTATTGTCATAATGGGGATTCTTCTGGGGGGGCATGGGTTGGATTAGATGGCCACTGAGCTCTCTTCCAGCTCTCAAATGTTGTGATCCTCTGATTCTGAGATTCTATTTCTTTTCCTTCTGACAGTATCCCCTGATTGTGACCTCCATGTCCTAGGTAAGTGCTCCAATGATTTTTTTTTTTGGCCTTAAATTGGGGAAGGGTTCAGGAACTGGTGTGAGAGAGAAATGATTAAAGAAAAAAGATTCCCTCTCCCCCACTTCCTTTTGAGAACCATTTCTGGTTAGGTTGAAGATCTGAGCAGTCTATCCTTGGCCCACCAAAAGTACTACTATGGTGAATCACGAAGACCTTGGTAATCTAACATTTCTATGGTGCTTTGTGAGTGGAAAGAATGCTAAATTTAAGGTCAGAAGAGCTGAGTTAGAATCCTCATTTTGTTTATGACCTCTATGACCTTGGGCAAGTTACTACCCAAGGCCTCAATTTCCTCCTCTATAAAATGATACAGAATAATAAGATCTATAATACCACAGGATGGCTGTTGGGAAAGCATTCTGAAAAGTCTAGAGTTAGAGGATTTCGATATGGAAGGGAGAGATAGCTCAATTGTTCTATTAATAGATAGTTGTTGTTCAGTCACGTCCAACTCTTCATGACCTCATTTGGGGTTTTCTTCGCAAAGATACAACGGTGGTTTGCCCTTTTCTTCTCCGTCTCATTTTACAGATGAGAAAACTGAAGCAAAGAAGGTGAAGTGACTTGCCCAGGGTCACACAACTAGTAGGTGCCTGAGGCCAAATTTGAACTCAGGAAGATGAGTTTTCTTGACTTCCAGGCTCTATTCTCTACCCACTGCATCATCTAGCTGCCCCATTAATAGACAGCATTTATTAAGTACTTACTATGTGTCCAGTTCTGGAGAAGGAAATGGCAAACCAATCCAGTATCTTTGCCAAGAAAACCCCAAGTGGGGTCATGAAGAGTTGGACGTGACTGAAATAATAGAACAACAAATGTGCCAGGCACTGTGCTAAGCACTAGGCATACAAATCCCTACCCTCCAGGAGCTTATGTTCTAACTGGAGAAAACAACATGTTATCATCATCATCACATCATCTTCATCATCGTGGACAGCATTTTTATAGCATATTAAAGTTAACAAAGCACTTTACACATATTAACTGATTTGTAGGTGCCATCATTATTTACATTTTACCAAGGAGGAAACTGAGGCAGAGAGGTCACTTGACTTGCCCAGGTTGCATGGTTAAAGAGTGCCTGAGGCTGAGTCGGAATTCAGGCCCTCCTGACTCCATGTCCTATCTATATTCCATACCATCTAGTTGGAAAGGAGGTGGCAAGGGTCAGGGTGGGGAGAAATGGGAGAATGGTACCCAAAGAAGCTAAGTTGGCTAGGGAGGAGGTAGAAGGGTCAAGGGAGTGGGCATAGCCCTCAGGTCAAGAACTCACCAACAAAAAGAGAAAGTCACAGGGTGTCTACTAGAGAGCAGATCGTCCTACCTCCTCATTTTGTCCAAATTTTAGGACTAATTAGCATCAGAGCTGAGATTTGAACCCAGATCTCCTAGTTCAGTACTTTTTCCATGATATCATATTGCCTTTCGTGGATATAGTGATTCTCTTATCTCTAGAATTGGGAGGGAGGAATGTAGAAGAATTAAGGAAGCTTGTTTTGCTGTTCTTTCAAGAATATCAGTCCTAAGCCTGAATGTGATCTTGGAAGTCTAGGGGAGCAGCTTGAAGGGGTGAATTTAGAGCTGTGCTGGTTCTCCCCTTAGTGAGGGTGGCCTAGAGTGGTACAGGGCAGAACAGCACGAGCTCTCATCTTGTGCCTGTCAGCCATAGCTTCAGCTCCTCTCTCTTCTGTACAGGCTCTGATGTGACTGTCTGGATAGAGTCTGAAGAGATAAGCTTCACTGTGCGGCTCCCCTTTGGCTCTCACACAAGAATGTTCCTTCAGGAAGTCATCAGCTCCTGCCCAGGTAGGTGGACCTCCTGTTAACTTCCTTCTTCCCTGATCCCACTTGTTTTAGGGGCCCCTGCCAGCTTCTGTGGGAGTGGAGGAGAGGACTGACCCCATATTCTCTGCGCATTTCATATCCATGGTCCTTTAGAGTTTTCACCCTTCAAATTCAATTCAATCAACCTATTGGGCACTTCCTAATGCAGGACACTGTGGTAGGTGTGGGAACACAAAATCAAGTATAGCCCAGGCCAGCATTCAAGGAACTTTTACTTTAATGACAGGAAGGACCAACGTGCAAGAAACCAATCCGTCAATCAATAAACATTCATTAAGCACCCACGATGCACCTGGCACTGTGCTAAGTGCTGGGGATACAAAAGAAGCAATAGACAGGCCCTGCCCTCAGGGAGTTTATAATCTAATGAGGGAGGCAACATGCAAATAGATACAAAGCAAGTTCTATACAGGAAAAATAGGAAATAATTAACTGAAAGACATCACTAGAATTAGGAAGGATTGGGGAAGTCTTCCAGTAAAAAGACTTTAGTTGGAGCTTAAAGGAGGCCAGGGAGGTCAGTAGGTGGAGCAGAGGAGGGGGAGCATGCCAGGCATGGGAGTCAGGGAGAGTGGCCAGAACCAAGAGATGGAACGTCTTATTTATGGAGCCAAGAGGCCAGTGGTGGTGGGTCAGAGAGCACAAGTTCAAGAGTAGGGTATGGGACAGCTAGGTAGGACAGGGAATGGAGCACAGGCCCGGGAGTCAGGAGGACCTGAGTTCAAATTTGGCCTCAGACACTTGATACACTGTGTGACCTTGGGTAAGTCACTTAACCCCAATTGCCTTGCTTTCCTCTCTCAAAAAAAAAAAAAGAGTAAGGTATAAGAAGACCAGAAAGGTAGGAGGGGGCTAGATTATGAAGGGCTGTAAATATTTTGTATTTGATCCTGGAGACAACAGGAAGTCATTGGAGTTCATTGAGTAGGGGTGGGTAGGTGATGTGGTTGAACTTTTACTTTAGGAAAATCACCTTAGTAGCTAAATGGAGAATGGATTGGAGTGGAGAGAGACTTGAGGCAGGCAACTACCAGCAGGTTATTGCTGCAGTCTAGGTATGAGGGAATAAGAATCTGCAGTAGGCTGGTTGGCAGTGTCAAAGGAGATAAGGGGGAATATTCAAGAGATGTTGCAAAGATGAAATCAGAAGGTCTTGACAATAGTTTGGATATGGGGGAGTAAGAGAGTGAGAGATCCAGGATGATGCCTAGGTTTTGAGCTTCAGGAACTGGGAGGATGGTGTTGCCCTCTATGGTAATAGGGAAAGGGGTTGGGGGAGGGTTTAGGCAGAAAGACCATGAGTTCCGTTTTGGACATACTGAGTTGTATTGACCATCCAGTCTGAGACGTCTGAAAGGCAGGCGGGGATTCGAGATTCGATGTCTGCAGGAAGATTGAGGCAAGATGGGTAGATTTGAGAATCCTCAGCATGAGAGATGGTAATTAAAACTTATGTGACTTGATTAGATCATCAGGTGAAATAAAACAGAGGGAGAAGAGAAAAGGGGCAGAACCAAAGTATACTTATAGTTAGCGCCATTTGTCAGAAACAGTTTTTAAAATTTAAATTATGAAGCCAAGCATTTTCTGTCTTAGAGAGAAAAATATCTAAACTGGCACAATCTTTCCCTGCCTTCAGACATGTCTCCTCTCCAAGACAATTTGAAATAACCTTTCTTGGAATCTTAAACAAGGAAAATATCATAGTATTTATTAATTAGGGGCAGCTTGATGGTGAAGTGGATAGAGCACTAGGCCTGGAGCCAGGAAGATTGGAGTTCAAATGAGGCCCTGGACACTTACTAGCTTTGTGACCCTGTGCAAGTCACTAAACCTCAGTTTGCCTCAGTTTCCTCATTTGTAAAATCGGGATAATAATGACACCTACCTCCAGGGTCATAGTGAGTATCACATGAAATAATATTTGCAAAGCTCTTA
>CM053582.1:122772738-122822384 GCA_028627135.1 Pseudochirops cupreus
TCCTTTCCTTTCCTTTCCTTTTCCTTTCCCCTTTTCCTTTCCTTTCTTTTCCTCCTCCCCTCCCCTTCCCTCCCCTTCCCTTCCCTCCCCTCCCCTCCCCTCCTTTCCTCTCCTCTCCTCTCCTCTTTTGAGTTGATTGATTTGTATTTCCACTTCTTGTGCCTCAGGGTCTAATTCTTTGACTTCAAGTAACCTTCACTCCTTCAAGTAGAATGTCAGCACCTTGAGGTCAGGGACTATTTTTTTTTTAAGGGACAGGGCACAATGCCCTACACATAATACGGGCTCAACATTTTGCTGAGTTGAATTTTCACCTGTGAGAACAAATGGATGGATATAAGAAAGGACAGGATGTAAAATGAGGTCTGAAGAGTATTAGAGTGGAGAGGACGTGAAGGTAACTGCTTAGCTGGAGGCTGAGAGGTATATTCAAGATGTGCTGATTGGACCTTGAATGTCAGGATGGAGAAATTATTTATACTTTTGTTCTGTGGGCAATGAGGAAACAGTAGAGAATTTGGCAGAGGATCTATGTGATCCTGATGAGATGTTAGGGAGATTTCTCATGTCAAATGTGGAGGATGGACTGGAGAAGGGATCTCCTGGAGGCAGGAAGGCCAGTGAGGAGGCTTATACCAGGCAGGCTATGATGAGTGTTTGAATGAGGTTGAGAGGTTAGAAGAAAAGACATATGTGATAGATATTGCAGAGGTAAAAAGGGCAGTCCTTGGTACGTGAATTGCCATTGTGGGAGTGAGTCTCTGTGCAAGGGAGGCTTAAGGATCCGGTGTCCCCAGAAGGCCCTATTTGTAAGGGCTTGAGATCCTCAGGCCTTGTACTGAGCTGTGGTCACCCAGCGACTGCATCTTTCCTGTCTCTCCTTTCCCATATTGCTCGTTTCCTGTTCCGTCTTTGGGGACAGCACAGCCTGGCTCTTGAGCCATGGAGATTTCTCCAGGCCCTTGGCCCAGGAAGACATGGAGAGGGGGCCACCCAGGAGCAGCCTGGAGCTGGGGGAGCAGAGGAAAGTGGCCCTTCTGAATTAGGACCAAAGAGAGACACAGAGAATGTGGAAGGCCTCCTCTCATCTTATTATTTGCACGTCAGGAAAGAGGCGAAGGGAGAGGTCCAAGGTCACACAGTAGCAGAGCTGGGATCAGAATCTGAGGATCTTGACTCATGCTAGGGCTCCTTCCCTTGTATCAGCTCCTCTTTTCTGTCCCAATCCCAAGTCCCTACTCTCAGTTTCCCTACTTGCAAAACGAAGTGGGTCGACTTAGATGTTTCAGCCAAATTCTACAGTAATAATAGTAACTGGAATTTATAGTAACTGGCTTTAGGAATGCAAGGAATTCTCTTTTAATCCTCAACACAACCCTGTGAGCTAGATTCTGTGGGTATTCTTCTTCTCATTTTACAGATGAGCACACGAAGACTCAGAAAGGTTGAGTAATTTGTCTATGATCCCACAGCTAATCAAGTACCAGAATCGGGATTTGAACCTAACTTCGCTCTGGCACCGTATTCATGATGCCATGATACCTCTTATCTATGCCCATCTAGCCACAGAAGTGATTTTCCCAGCAAGAACACAGTTATTCACTCAATCAACCAGCGTTTATTAGGCGCCTAGGGTGGGTAGCGTCTCGTATCTAGTGCTTCAACGCCTAGTCTGGACCTGGGGCTGAAGTTTTGCTTGCCCTCCCACAGCCTCAGGCCCTGGAGTCCCAGATCCCCAGTTCCGGTGGCTGGGCCGATACCGGTGCCCAGGTCTGCCGGAGGAACAGCCGAAGCAGCAGCAGCAGCCTCAGAAACCTGTGCTTGCATTCGCAGGTAGGTCCTCAGGGCGAGTGGGGATTGGTGGAGACTGGGAAAAATCCACCCCCGGCGGGAGGCCCCTGGAGACTGGAGAACGGCCCTAGCAAGAGGGCGGACTCCACGGGAGAAAAGTTCTGCGGTTGGCGAAGGTTGCGTGACGTCTAGGAAAGGGGGCGGGCCCTGTGGTAGGCTCCTGGAGGGTGAGGAAGCTGAGGGAGGAAGCGGTGGCAGTGGCCGGGAGATGACATGTCCGGCTTTCGGGAGCGGAATGCTGCAGGTCAGTCTGGGGACCCGGACCCGAAAGACCCGGGGCGCTTTAGAGGGCCGGGACATTAGCGGCCTGAGAAAAAGGATCCCGCCTGCTCTTCCCTTTTCTGTCTCAGGCTTGGAAGGAAGCTCGCTTATTCGGGGCAGGGTGGGGGAGAGGGGGTGGTCAGTGTGCAAAAAAGATTATTGGAGGGAGGGTGGTCATTGTGCAGTAAGGCCGGATTATTCCGGAGGGTCAGTATGCAAGAAGGGAGGATTATTCGAGAGGGTCAGTGTGCAACAAGAACGGATTATGCCGGGAGGTTCGGTGTGCAAGAAGGGAGTGTTATTTCGGAGGGCCACTGTGGAAGAAGGGGGGATTATGGGAAGGGCTGTTTGTGTGGAAGATGGGTATTATTCAGGAGGTTCTAAAAATTCTGCAGAATGTCAACCCCCTGAGGGCAGGGCCAGTTCCATTTTTGGCTCTAGCCCCAGTGCCTGTCACCCTATGCCTGGCGAATAGTAGGTGTTTAATTCATGTTTGTTGAATTGGAGGGTCACTATGAAGGGAAAGAGGCCAGGATTGCGAGGTAGGATAGTGGATGAATCAATTAGGTCATTGAGGAAGATTCATCATCTTGATCTGTGAGGAAGGAGGCTAGGAAGATTAATCATCTTAATTAGCCACATTCTTTCTGTAGAGGGAGGGTCCTCATTGGGTGAAGAGAACACGCATACTTGTGAATGAATGAAATACTGTGTTTAATAATAGTGAGGGTGAGGACGGGGGGGAGGGCAAAAGCAACTGGGCTGGAATTGAGATTTAGGGTCCTAGCTCCTATTCTGCCACCAATTCCCTGTGTGACTTTTTTTTTTTTTTAGCAAGTTTCAATTTCTTACCTCTTATTTTACTCATCTATAAAATGAGAGAGTTCAATTAAGTTAAAGGTTCTTAACTTGATAACTATTTCAATATAATTTGTTTCCTTTATAATCTTATGTGTTTTATTCTTTCAAACACATTATTTTGAGAAGGGGTCCATAGCTTTCACTGGAATTGGAAAGGGAATCAAAGTAGAAAAAAAAAAGTTAACCCTGAGCTAGGCAGTCTCTAAGAGCTGGAAGGGAGCTAACATTCTTTGAGTCTGTGTGAATCAGTAATGAACACTGAACGTGGACTTTAGGCAGATCCTAGGGCATGCCTGTGGACTTCTGGGCATCAGAATTTCTTCTCTTAGACTCTGGGTGGGAACTAGAAACTTGACCAGTGGAAAAGAACCTGGTCCCGCCAGTCAGGTGATGTGACTAGTGGCCACTTCCTACAGGCTCTCTGACTTTGGGTAAATCAGTTCTGATCTCTGGGTCTGATTTTCTTCCTTCTGGTCTATAATCTCTACAATCTGTCCCAGGACTGACCTACAATTTTATGATGTCATTCTTCCCTACATAGCTCCTCAGAATATTTGAATGTCAGAATTGGAAGAGAAGGGTGACTGAACTCAGAAATGAAATTATTTGCTCAAGGTCACTATAGCCAGTTCATCATGGTTCCCACATGTGATTTGAGCATTTAAGGATCTGATTGTTACCACTGGACTCCAAAATGAGCTTGCAGGGTAAAAATAATTGGACAATCTCCACCTAGTCCCTAGTGGGCATTTGTGTGTAGTCTCAAGGGCCAGCTGTTTGATTGTACTTGGCTAAGTGTGGGCCTATAATGTAGGTCAGCCCGATGTTTTGGTAAGGAACAGTGCAGACCTCTGTGGGTCCAGTTCCAAGACTTTTCTGGAGGGATCAAGAGGCTAGGACCTTTCCTTTGATGTAGTAATGAATGCTCAGTTTATCAAATAGAATTTGGGTACAATAACAAGATAACGAGTTGCCTCTGTTTCTCAGTCTTTGGCAGGAATTGAAGAATGTGTTAGAGGGCTTTGTCAAGGCCATGAGAACTGGGAGGGGCCTGGTTTCACAAGAGTTTAAAGACAAAATAGTCCTTCTATTTCTCTGCAGCCTCCCTAAATAGCAGTTCAGGTGCTTGATAGGGATGTTTATTTGTGTCTTTTCTAGGCTTAGCAAAGGGAAGCTCAAACTGCTTGATCTTCCCACTTTTTTCATTCCTTCAATACTATGCTCCCTACTGTGGTGCCTTAACAAGTAAATCACAAAGATGAAAAGGACGTTCTCTTTGCTGTCCCTCTGAAGGAAGCTGCCCATGATCAAGTTCTCAGGGACCTGGTGGAAGAAAGTCACAATCCTAGCATTCCTCCTTCATGGTGGTATCTTCTCTCTTATTTATTAGCTCTAGCTTATCTTGTCTCTCTCTTGTCCACACATAGCGCTTTGCATGTTGTCTGCATTAGACCCTGAGCTCCTTGAGGGATGGGACTGGCTTTTTCTTTTTTTTTTTGTATTCTCAGACCTTAGCACATACTTAATAAATTGAAGAAATAATACTTGTGTAGTGATAATTCATAATAATCCTAAAATAATAATTGAAGTACATTCTTTCTCTTCTAATGTCAGTGTGTTACTGTTGCCCAGCTTCCTTCCCTCTTCCAGCAGAGCCCTTCAAAGTCTTCTTAGGCCATGTTTAAACTGAATTAACTGCTGCCTTAAGAGATATACACAGGTGTCTCTATGATTTGTTTCCATCTCCAAAAACTATAGCTACCTGATTGTTGAGAGCTTTGCTTTTTTTCTTTTATTGTAGCTTTGTCTGTTTGCTGAAAATGGCTTCTTTGAGGATTGCCCTTGGACTTCGTTGGGCAGTGTTATGAAATGTTTTCATTAAAAGCATCTTGATGTGAAGACCAGGCCCTTAGGGCTAGACATTTAACATTCCAGAACTAGGCTGACCTTTTGTCTGAGAGTAGGTTGAGGACAAAACACTAAGTAGAAGGAACTTTGTTAAAGATTAAGGCCATTCAGAGACCAGGTAATGAAGCCCCAGAAAAGCAGGGACTCTTGGACTTGGGCCCTAATATCTGCACATTATAAAAAAGGGGGAGAAAAAATCCCCAACTATTTCCTGATAGGCCAACCAAGGTCTAACTAATTAAGACAAAAAGTCTTCTAGGAAACAGAAGGAGGGTTGAAAGAAAAGAGAACAAACAAATCCTGCTCTCTGGAGAGGGGCTAGGAAAAAAGGAACATTAGAATCCTAGAAGGCTAAAGTTGGAAAGAGCTTTAGGGATCTTCTAGTCTGACTCTCTAATTTTACAGATGTTGAACCACTTTCAGAGAAGTAACCTTAAGAACTTGTAGTTCACAGCGTCTGAGATTGGAAGGGACCTCTGCAGCTATCCAGTCCACCCCTATAAGCCAGCGGTTGTCAATCTGTGGGTCTTGACCCCTTTGGGGGAGTCGAACAGGGTTGCCTAACACCATTGGAAATAGGTCTTAGGAACCGAGACACCGTTCCTCTATCTGTCTCCAGGCCAGTCTGCCCACATGCAGATATGCCCACATATGAGTATTCAAGGGTCGTGGCATTAGGAAGATTGAGAACCACTGCTATAAACCAAAGGAATCTCTCCCATAACAGGCCAACAAGTGGTCATCCAGCCTCCACTCCTAGCCCTCTGAAGAGGTAGATCTTGTTCAGTTGTGTCTGACTTTTCATGACTCCATTTGGGAGTTTCTTGGCAAAGATAGTGGAGTGGTTTGCCACTTCCTTCAACAGCTCACTTTACAGATGAGGAAGCTGAGGCATACAGGGTTAAGTGACTTGCTCAGGGTCACACAGCAGAAGAGGTAGATCTTAGATGACCTCTTGTGGTGGCCATTATACTTCTGGACATCTAGTTGTTAGGAAATATCACCTGACATTGAACCAAATTTGAGTCTTTGAAACTTCCATCCCTGTTTTCCTGATCTGGGGTCAAAAAGAACAAGACTAGTCATTCCTCCTACATGGCAGCCCTTTGTTCTAGAAAAGCTCGTTAGAGAAATGGTTGATGAACATCTAGAAAGACCAGCCTGGTTTCATCAAGAACAGGTTGTGCAAAGCTAACCTTCTTTCTTTTTTTGATGGGATGACTAGACTAATAAGTGAGGGGAATGCTGTGAATATAAATTAGCTAGATTTTAAGGAGGCTTTTGACAAGTTATCTCATGCCATTCTTGTGAAGAAAATGGAGAGGTATGGATCACCAGGGATTCTTAACCTCTTTTACATTATGGGAGCCCTTTGGCCACTGGGCAAAGCTTATGGACCCCTTCTCAAGATCATGTTTTTAATGCATAAAATGTGAAGGATGACAAAGGAAATTAATTATATATTGAATTACACTTACCAAATTTTTTTTTTTGCTTTTTGGAGGGGGGAAGGCAGGGCAATTGGGGTTAAGTGACTTGCCCAAGGTCACATAGCTAGTAAGTGTTAAGTGTCTGAGATCACATTTGAACTCAGGTCCTCCTGACTCCAGAGCCAGTGCTGTATTCACTGCACCACCTAGCCGCCGCTCTAAAATATTTTTTGAAAGTTCATGGACCAGAGGTGAAGGACCTCTGGATTAAACAATAATAGCATTGTATATATTCAGATCTGGTTGGATTACTAGACTTAAGAGTAGCTGTTAAATGTTCAGTGACAGTGTGGTAGGGAATTTCTAGTAGAGACGATCTATGCTTGGTCCTGAGCTGTTTGATATTTTTGTCAGTGACTTGAATAATGATAACAGCTAGCATTTGTATGATGCTTTTAGGATTGTAAACTGCATTACAGATATTATCTCGTTTGATCCTCACAACAACACTGTGAGGGAGGTGCTATTATTATCCTCATTTTACAGATGAGGAAACTGAGGTACACAGAGATTAAGTGACTTGCCCAGGGCCACACAGCTAGTGTCTGAGGCTGTGTTTGAAATCAGGTTTTCTAACTCCAAGTTCAGGACTATTCACTGGGCTAGCTAGCAGCTATTATGGCTAACAGCATAGATAGATGGTGTACTCATCAAAGGTGTAGATGATTCAAGACTGGGATGGATAGCTATTCCACTGGAGAAGGGTCAGGATCTAAAAAGAATTGTTCTAGACTAGAGCATTGGGTTGAATCTAATATGTTGAAATTCGGTAGGGATAAATGTGAAGTCTTTGGGGACAAAAAAAAATCAACTTCACTATTATAATATGAGAGTGGTATGGTTAGTAGATGTTCTGAAACGTTCTGAAAACTCTCTATGGGTTTTATTGGTCTTCATGCCCAATATGGGGAGTAGTATGATGTAACAGGCAAAAATCCCCAAACTTCATTCATTCTTAGAGTGCATGAAGATTGGCATTGTTCCTAGGAATATAGAGGTGATAGTATCCTCTGCCCTCAGTGGACCTTGTTCAGTTCTGGCCACCATAGTCGAGGGTTTGTTTGTTTTTTTAACTAATAGGGAAAGCGAATCTGTCCCTTACTTCTGTTTCCTCTTGCTAGGAAAAAAAAAATCAAAATTGGGTTTTGTTTTCTTTTTCTAGCTCATCTCTTATAGTTCACAAGTTCACTGATTAACCCAGATGCTTCTTCAAAAGGACCAGCCCCTTTCTTGGCTTCTGCTTTAGAGACATCAGTTTGGGCATGCTAGGAAGAAAGGGCTGTGGAAGAATAGAGAACTGTAGATCACTCATTCAAAGCACAGACAAAAATATTAAGACATTCTCATCAATTCTTCATTCTTTTGAACTGGTGTCAAAATGGGAAATGTATATCTGTTTGGATGCTAAACTTATCCAAAGGCCTTGTGTTCATTTCCAAGTTTCTCGAGCTCCTTCAGCCTGAAAGGCCTTACATTTAAATAAACAGCTGGACTCGCCAAGTCTTCTACTGCTTCTCTGGCAAATGGTTTTCTTTTACTGTGCTTCCATTTGTTGTATGTAAGTTTCTCCTTTTCCCTTAAAATTGATGTGGCCTGATTTAAAAGAGATTTATTACTAGTTATGTGGCTAGAGATGCCCTTACCCTAGTGTTTTTTCCCAGAGTGGTCACAGAGAGGAAAGAGATTTTCTTTTTCTTTAAATTAGCTTATTTTTAGTTTTCAACGTTCATTTCCACAAGATTTTGAGTTACACATTTTCTCCTTGTCTTTCTTCTAGCCCCCACCCCAAAAATAGCTATCCTACTGAATGTCCCTTCCCCCAATCTGTTGTCTCTTATATTCTCTCCCAATATCCCTCTGACTTTCTAGTAGGGCAAGATGGATTTCTATACCCTGGTGCCTGTATATCTTATTTCCCAGTTGCATGTAAAAAAAAAACACCTTTTTTTTAACATTTGTTTTTAAAACTTTAATTTCCAAATTCTTTCCTTTCTTCCCTCATCACCCACCCCTACTGGGATGATAAGTGATTCAATATAGGTTTTACATGTGTAGTTATGCTAAACGTTTCCATAGTAGATATATTGTGAAAGACTAACTATATTTCCCTCCATCCTATCCTGCCTCCCACTTACTCTATTTTCTGCTTTGACCCTGTCCCTTTTCAAAAGTGTATTTCTAACTACCCTCCCCCCAATCTGCCCTCCCATCTATAATCCTGCCTCTTATCCCCTTGCCCCTTACTTTCCTGTAGGGTAAGGCACCCAATTGAGTGTGTATGTTATTCCCTCCTTAAGCCAAATTCAATGAGAGTAAGGTTGACCCATTCCCTTTCACCTTCCTGCTCTTCCCCTCCATTGTAACAGTTTTCCCTTGCCTCTTTTATATGAGATAATTTACCTTATTCTATCTCTCCCTATCTCCTTCTCTTATTATATTCCTCTCTCACCTCTTAATTTTAGTTTTTAGATACCATCTGGGAAGAGATTTTCTTAACTTACTTTGCATAGGGCTCATGCATCCAATCATGTATCATTGCATGACACATGAAGTACAATAGGTATGCTCACTGAGCACTTATTGAGTAACTAATGAGTTGCTCTTTCCCTCAGCTAAATATGTGTATATACGTGCGTTTTGTCTCAGAGTCCTGCAGAGTTCTGGGGCAGGTTTTCCATGGAATCTTGAGCAGTGTACTAGAAGGAAATCACTGCCCCCAAATCCCATTGGTCCTGCTGGAGCCAGGCTTTAGGTAACTTAATAAGGTGGTGAGAGCAAAAACCTATCCTTGTCTTTTCAGAACTGTTCTAAAATTCTTTGTTTAGTGGAAAGTGGGCAGGGTTGTAACTCAGATGTAGATTGAATTGTGTTATGTTTTGTTTTGTTTTCCTCTCTCTTTGTTGATCCGGCAAACAAAGTATCATAGCTTGACTGGCCTTTGAAAGGAAATGAGGGCTATTTATATCTCAAGATCCCAACAAAGCATAACCCAGATTAACATGGTAGACTCCAGAGAGATTGTTGGAAAAATAGCTCCTGGGCCTCTTAAAAAAATTGCAACTAATTCTGGGATTTTACTTTGTTGGAATTAATAAAAAGTTTCATTTGTCAACAAGCCCATTTGATATGAAAGGAATCTTAAAACATGAATTTGTTTCCATTTAACCTAGTTGCGGTGACATCCCACTTATCTCTACCTGGCCTGGAGACTACACTGGTTTCTAAGCAAATTAAATCATTTTAGGTCACCTTGCTGTTCTTACACAGAAGGTTCTTGTGTATTCACTTTCTTCCTCTTTTCTCCACCTGCTGTTTTCCTTCTGTGTCTCTCGTAACTTTAGACATAGTCTCAGTTGGCTAGAGCAACAAACTTTCTCTTCCTGGACTTTCTCTCTCCTAAAAAAAAAAAGTCTGCTTTTGAATTCTTTAAGGAACAGTTTAGAGAAAGGCAAATAAACCATAGTCAGTCAGAAATGAAACTTTGAAAACAAGGGTTCCTCACAGCTTAAACAATAAATATTTATTGGAGGAAAGACGTTATGTTGATCAGTAGAAAAAACAGGTAACTTGCACATATTTCTTTCTTGAAACATACTGTAGCAGTAGTTTTTATATACAGTGTAACTTATGTGACATGATGCCAGTGAATAAACATGAATAAAATATTTATTTCTGGAAGTGCTAATGATTTCAGTATTGGAACAGTGTTGTGTTTTTTTCAGTGCTTCCTTAGCCAGCTAGTTTCCCGAGGTTGGTTTTCCCTTTTGCTTTACAAGTTTTATCTTTGGAGGAGAGAACGAGTTCAGTGTCTAAAGGGGCCATTGTTAATGGTGTATGTCTATTGCAAAAACGAGTAGGATGTTTTAGATGGGGGCAGAGTTGGGAGTGTGAAATTTTAACCTGATTCTCTCTTGAAGATGCAGCTTTGGGCAGGTCTCTTCCCTTCCTTCTATAAAATGGAGATGGAACTATATCCCCCCTAGAATTGTGGGATTCTGATGATATCATCCAAAGGATTAGCTATCTTTCTTGGCTTTGGCTCAAGTCAGTGAGCATGCCATCTATGCATCTCCCCAGTGGAAAATATAGTTCTAGATTGCAGATCTGGAAAAGTAGGGATTTGCAACTACTCAGTTAATACGTAGCCACTCTGTTCCTCCCTTAAGGTAGAATTCTTACAAGTAACAGAGTGTAACATAGGGCCTCCAGCTGCTCAGAACTGAGGTCACTGCCTTCTTCCTCATTAGGCAGAATAGGCAGCCCTCACTTCTCCTTGGTCTTCTTTTATCTACTTCTCCTTTGGCCCTGTGGGTGAGACACTAAGGCCCTGGGAGCGGAATATTGGATAAAGTCATCCTTTCTTTTTTTTGCTTTTTGGAGAGGGGAAGGCAGAGCAATTGGGACTAAGTGATTTGCCCAAGGTCACACAGCTAGTAAGTGTTAAGTGTCTGAGGCTGGATTGGAACTCAGGTCCTCCTGACTTCAGGGCTGGCACTCTATTCACTGTGTCACCAGCTGTCCTGGTTTCTTTTTTCTTAAAAAAAAATTTTGTTGATTTCTTTTATTTTTATACCATCTTCATTTCCAAATATGTCCTTTTTCTTTGCTCTCTCCCATTCCCCAAGGTCTCATCCCTTGTAACAAATAATTAAAAAGAGAGGAATAAAAGGCAGTTCAGCAAAACTAGCCAACACCTCAATCAAATCTGAGGTTAAATGCAACATTCCATGTCCATCTCCAGTCATGCTGATCTGTATCTGGCCCCTGAACCCAGATGGCTCTGGAGGAGAAAGTGAGGCTGGTGACCTTGCACAGCCCTGCCTCACTGTAATCCAATTCAGTTGCAAGTCAAGACATCACCTTCCTGTTGTCTTTGGTCCTCCAAGAATGAAGGACAAACAACAACAACAATTATGTCCCTCAACTCCCACTCTGCAGAGAATGTAGAAGCTGCATCTTCTCTTTGGGGTCAAGCTTGATCATCGTAATTGCACAGTTTTTTGGGAGGGGGGAGGGGATTATTGTTCTTTCTCTTTACATCATTGTAGTCATTGCATATATTATTTTCCTAGTTCTCCTTATTTAACTTTGCATCAGTTTACTTCATCTTGGAGGATTTCTTGCTTGATGGCCCAATAGAACTGTTACTCAGAGTAGAAGAAACTTATGTGAGTCACACATTCACAGATAAAAAGCAGAAAAGAGAACCTTACAGTGTGTGATTAGTGATGACAAGAGTTGTCCAGAAACCTGTCGACCTTAAACTGCTTCCTGTTTTAGAAGTTGGGTGTTAAAAGAAAAACAAACCAGCTGTGCTATCTGGTGTCTGAAAGAGAGGCAGAGCTGCTTTGGGATAGCATTCTGACTTGGGACATAATCAAATTCTCCATTGAAGGCAATGGTTGAATATTAATGAATGCTTGCTATGTGCTAGTACCTGGCACAGTGCCTTGCTCATAATAGGCACTTAATAAACTTATTGAATGAGTGAATTAACATTCTGTCTTGTCTTATTGGTGGTGACCGTTGTTTCCCAGTGAGTGAGCAGCCATAATCTGCTAACTACCACGTGAAAAATACTCAGATTTTATCCAGTGCATTATGCTGTTATAAACTATTAAGTCTCATAGGGAGTTCTTCTCTATGCATACAGTATAAGTATAACTTTCATAAATGCTTCCTTGAAAACACAACATTTGGTAGAATACTATTACACAGGAAGTGTTACAAATGGGCAAGACAACAGGCAGTTGTTAAAGGCTTACTACATGTCAGGAAGGGCAGCTAGGTGACCTAGTGGATTGAGTGCTGGACCTGGAGTCATGAAGATGTCTGTTTGTGAGTTCAAATCTGACCTCAGACACGTACTAGCTGTGTGGCCCTGGGCAAGTCACTTAACCCTGTTTGCCTCAGTTCCTTATCTGTAAAATGAGTTGGAGAAGGAAATAGGAAACCGTTCCAGTTTCTTTGCCAAGAAAACACCAAATATGATCATGAAGGGTAAGATGTGACTGAAAAATGATTCCAACGACACACATACCAGGCACTGTACATTGGTTATACAAATATAAGCAAGAAGAAATATAGTCCTTGCCTTCAAAGGGTTTACATTCTAATAGGGAAAAAACACAAAAAAGGGAGTTGGAAGTGTGCGTGTGTGTGTGTGTGTGTGTGTGTGTGTGTGTGTGTGTGTGTGTGTGTGTGTGAAGATGAAGGATTGCTGCTAGACCTTCGATTTGTATCTTGAATTGTTGATTAAATGACATTTCAATGGCATTTGAGATGTCATGGTTTAGTTTGGTGATAAGTTACTAATGATTATTGGGAAATGTTCATTGTGCCTGACACAGATAGATATTATACAAACTTACAGTTTTTATTGTTATCTTTTGTTATGTTCATTTTCAAATGTATTCTTCCTCCACTGTTACCCATTGAGGCATCCCTCCTATCAGTGATTGAAAGAGGGAAAACATTTTTTAGCAAAACTAACCAACACTTGATTGAGTCTTTTATTCACTAAGATTAACTTTAGCTTTGTTTTTGAAACAATGTTTGCTGCTGACATGTTTTTTCAGATTCTTCAGGACTAGGGAATTAACTCTAGATCAGCGGTTCTCAACCTGTGGGTTATGTTCAATTTAAATACATCCTGCATATCAGATATTTACATTATGATTCATAACAGTAGCAAAATTACAGTTATGAAGTAGCAATGAAAATAATCTTATGGTTGGGGGTCACCACAACATGAGGAACTATATTAAGGGGTCGCGCCATTAGGAAGGTTGAGAACCACTGCTCTAGATGGAAGTGATGTGGCAAGTATCACTGTGACACTGACCTGTCCCTCAAGAAACTCAGGAAGGGGAAGTTAGGTGGTTCCTCCACCCATTGTAAGAGGAGTCTCTCTCTCTCTCTCCCTTCCTCCTTCTCCCCTCTTTCCCCCCGCCCCCATGAGATCATGACTGTCCAAAACAGAAGTGTCAGACCTGTGGTTGGGACCTCCTCCTCCAAAACTCCTTGAGTGCAGGGGGAAGCAGATTAAAATGTAATTGGGAAATATTTAACAAAATAAATAAAACTTCAGTACAACATAATGTTGTTTTGTTCTTTTCTTTTTTTTTAAATTTTTTTTTATTTACTCATTTACTTTTAATTTACAAGATTCTGTTCCACAATCACTTGAGTTTCAGATTTTCTCCCCTCCTTCCCCCCCCCCCCCATGGTGGCGTGCAATCATGTATAGGATCTGCAAATACTTTCACATTGTACAATAGTTTGGTCATATAGAAGGGTTGTAACCAATGAGTGATCACTGGGAAAAGAAAAAAAAAAAAAGCAAAACCAGACATGAAAGAGAACGATAACGAGTTGTTTTGTTCTTTTCTAAGCTAGCATGTGGCCCACAAGGGACTATACTGTTCTAGACTTTTTCCTTGTCTGTACATTTTAAGGAAAGAAAATTAATTAAATACAGAGAATGAACTCTTTACTTATAGCTCTTACCCATCAGAAATTTATAATCTTCTTATTTAGAAAATACACTCATAGGTAGAAGTTTAAATAATGCTACAAGACAGTATTAAGTGCCAAATGAATGCAACAGACAAACTTGATAGTTCTGAGTAGTTTTCCTTGTGATCTAGAGGAGAGAAGGTAGAAGATGAGTCTGGTCTTGATGGAGGGGTGGAATTTGTATAAAAAGACAGAATAGAATTAGGAATTCCAGTTATAGGATACTTCTTGACAATTTAAATAAGGGATAACATTAGAGAGTTTGTGTTTTGATGTAGTAAAAGAAAAGCTTGGTAAATAGATTAGAAATGAGTGCTAAAGGGCCTGATTGCCATGCAAAAAATCGTAGGAGCTCAGAGTTAGTAGGAACTTTAGAGATAACCAAGTTGCAATTTTGTTAGAGGGATGAAAACTTTTTATCCTATGAATAAAATGGAAAAGAGAAAAGGGGCATTTTATGAAAAGAATATTTTATTATATATTTACAGATTTACTGATGCCTTTTTTTTTAGACCATTAGTCACTTTTCAGTATCTCTCCTCACTTTTCTCAAAAAAACCTACAAGGTGATCATGACTAATAGTGAGTATAATGTTCTACACCTAGTGTCCCATTTTTTCTCCTGAGATCAAGGGAGTATGTTCTATCATCTGCCCTCTGGAACTGTGGTCATTGTTTATAATCTGAGTTCAGAGGCCGGCTTGCATTGTTTTCATTTAAGTCATCATAGTCATTTTACATAATCTCTTAGTTCTACTTTCTTCATTCTGTATCAGTTCATATGTTTTCCCATGTTTCTCTGAATTCCTAATATCTCTTGTTTCTTACAGTACAGTAACTTTATATATAAACACACACACATATACGTACAATAGCTTTCTATAGTAACTTTCCATTGCATTCATATATCATAAATTGTTCAGCCTTTCCCCAGTTAATATAGTGTATGTGTATGTATGTGTACATGTGTATGCGCACCCATGTGCACTCGTGTCTTCTCTTGCGATGAGTGGGAGAACTCTCTTGACTTCCCCTTCCTGAGTTTCTTGAGGGCCAGGTCAGCATCACAGTGAAGAAGTGTCAGGAATGATCCGATAAGCCTTCACTGTGCTTCTAGTTTTGGCTGCCGTGACAAATGCTGCTACGAACACCTTAGTACAGGTGAGACTTTGCTTTCTGTCTCTCACCTGCCTGGAGGTGTGCGTGACCAGTGGGGGAATTGCTGGATCTAAAGGTATGATCCATTTAGTAACCTTTTTCACATAATTCCGGATTGTTTCCCCACACCGACAAACCTTTTCACAGCTCCACCAATAGTGAGTTAATTTGCTCATCTTTCTGCCGCCTTCCGACTTGAACTATTCTTGTATTTACCCTTCGTTGACAGGGGATGGGCATGAAGCGAAACCTCACAGTTGTATCTGTCTATATTTTTGTTTATCACTTAGCAATTTTCATTTCTGTTGATGATATTTTTCCTGGGAGAAGACTTTCTATCCTTTAACTACTTTTCTCTTGGGGAAGGGCTGTTTTTTGTGTATTTGTGTCTTCCTCCTCCTGACGCTGGGAGGACCTGCCCTGGAAGGAGGTTGGGAGGAGGCTTTTCATTACCCAAGGGGCAGGGTTGGCCTTGGCCAATGAGAGAGAAGCGTTTGATGTAAAGATTCCCCACCCCTCTTCCCAGTTTACCTTTTTATTCTAGTTGCATTGATGCTGTACTTGCAAAAGCTTTTTGATTTTTGTCATTGAAATTTTGTCTTTTACAATCTTTTCTATCCTTTGTTTGCTTATAAATTTTTCCTCAAGTACAGTTCTGAAATGCATCTTATTCCTCTTTAATTTTTTAATGGTATGACGTGAAAATGATATTTTAAGAAGATTAATTTAGCAAAACTACATATAGTGGGGGAGAAAGACTGAAGGCAAGAAGAGAATAATTTAAGAAAAGGAAGGGGAAAGGAGCATTTATTAAATACCTACTATGTGCCAGACACTGTACTAAGCACTTTACAAGTATCTTCTTTGATTCTTACAACTACCTTGTGAGGTAGGTGCTATTATTATCTTCATTTCACTGTTGAGGAAATTGAGGTTAAGTGAATTGCCCAGGGTCTCAGGGCTAATAAATGTCTGAGGTCAAATTTGAGCTCAGATCTTTTTGATGCTAGGCACAGTATTCTATTCACTAAACCACCTAGCTGTGTGTGTGATGGCTAGACTATGAATTAGAACCGTTGAAGAATGGACCTGTTGCAGGGGCAACCACCCTGGCATACCCAGGATGGCTGCTAGCAGGTTCTTAGATTTGCTTTACTAGGAAAGATAGCTGTTTAATCAGTCAACAGTCTTTTTTTAATTACATTCATTAGTTTAGGGAAAAAGTCAACACCCTGAACTTAAGAGAAAATCCAAACAAAGAAAATAGAGAAAATACAAGCAGAGAAATAAAGACAAGCAGACAGGGCTTCTAACTGTGAGAAATTAGCACAGATCAACAGACAGATCCAACTGTCTGACCAAGGTAATCCATACGTAGTTTTTCAAAGATGGGGGAGGGGGAGGGCTCCTTAACAGCTACCCAGAGTTTCATTTGGTCACATCACAGGAACACTCTTCCAATGAGTGAGCCCCAAAGCAAAAAAACAAACCCCTCAAAATGCCAATCTCAGAGCATATATACCTTTTTTAGAGTCAGAGGCCATGACAACTCTGTGATTCAGTACCTAATTAGAAATTAATAAAAGTTGTGAAAGCCTTCCTATAAGCAAGCTTCCCCTAAGCAAGCTTCCCTTAATGGGCTCCCTTATAAATGGGTGGTGATGATCTTATATCCCATTGACATTACATCTGCCTCTTGCAGATCCCTTCTGGAGAGTAGGAAGAGAAGCAAGAGCATCCATAATTAGGGGGCTAGAGCAGAAGGAAGGGCCAGAAGAAGGGTGATCACAGAGATAGAATGAGCCAGGGTAGGTTGAGGGGGCCAAACCTGTTCTTGCTACCCACCCCATCACAGGTAAGCCTACAGAGAAGTCACAACTAGACCTCAGTTCTGAGCTGTCCAAGGAGAGGTGACTTGCCCAGCCCAAGGCTGGGAACATACTGAAGGCTGCCATTGGGAAGAGAATATGTGTCAATTATGCATGTGAGACTGGTTCAGCTGGCTTTCTCATGAGATGTATGCAACATGTAGTATTTGCAAGGATGAGTACTTTTGATGCCTTTCACAACATCTTGTCAGAGCGGTAGGATCTGCCCTTCTGACCTGGTATGTCTGCATGATGAGGAAACCATCTCACATGAGAAATAATTCCAGTATGGAAATGAACAAAAAAGGTAGTTGGTGAAAGGTCCTGGAAATTACATTCTGGTTAATCTCTGAAGATAAGACCCATGGGACTTTGGCTGACATTCTATTTGGCAAAAGGGCACCTATTAGCCAGTCATTGTGGTGAGTTCTGGAGAGGTTATATCTTAAGATTATAAGGGGAGTTTATCAAGACTTGGTGGAGTTCATTCTAAAGTATAGAGCAAATAAATCTTATTTGATTGGTAATGAAGGAAGAAACCAGGATTCTTAGGCAGCTGATGAGATACAAATTAAGTGCTAAGGCCTAGCTTTTTTTTACCTTAAAAAAAGTATTTACTTTTAATTTACAACATTTGGTTCCACAATCCCTTGAGTTCCAAATTTTCTCCCCTTCCCTTTCCTCCTCCCCCCCCCCATGGTGGCATGCAATCAAATATAGGATCTACAAATAACTTCACATTAAACATTAGTCAAGTTGTAAAGAAGGATTGTAACCAATGCAGTGAACAATGAGAAAGAAGAAACAAAACAAAACAAAGAAGAGAGAGAGCAAGTCGTTTGCTTCAGTCTGCATTCAGACTCTGAAGCTCTTTCTCTGGATGTGGATAGCCCCTTCTATCATGAGTCTTTTGGACTTGTCTTATAACCTGTCATTGTTGAGAGGAGCCCAATCTATCAAAGTTAGTCATCACACACATGATGTGTCTGTAATTGTGTACAAAGTTCTCCTGGTTCTGCTCTCCTCACTCAGCATCAGTTTATATAAGTCTCTCCAGGTTATTTTGAAGTTCCTCTGTTCCTCATTTCTTATAGCACAACAGTATTCCATTACATTCATATACCACAACTTGTTTAGCCATTCCCCAATTGATGGACATCCCCTTGATTTCCAATTCTTTGCCACCACAAAAAGAGCTGCTATAAATATTTTTGTTCATATGGGTCCTTTTCCCACTTGTATGATCTCTTTGGGATACAGCCCTAGAAGTGATATTGCTGGATCAAAGGGTATGTACTTTTCTTATTCCCTTTTAGGCATAGTTCCAAATTGCTCTCCAGAATGTTTGGATCAGTTTACAACTCCACCAACAATGCATTAGTATTCCAATTTTCCCACATCCTCTCCAGCATTCATCATTTTCCTGTTTTGTCATCTTAGTAAGGCCTAGTTTTTTAAAACAGAATTGTTATGCATTTGTGCTAGCAAACTTTCCATGGGTGGGGTTAAGTATTGGTCAGTAAACTAACAGATCTCACCCTGCCCCAGTAGGGTTCTCTTCTACCTGTCCTTTCCTAACAAACATCTGTGGGAAGAAATGCAGTATTCTAGGAGTCCTGCAGATTTGTGGTATCAAACTCAAATAGGAATAAAGTAAGGATATATACAGGCTGCCTGTTGATTTAGAAAACTGTGTATTAACACTGTCAATATTCTGTCACATTTTAATTTTATTTATCTTTTTCAATATTTCCCAATTCTATTTTAACCTGGTCCTCAGTCCATGTGGGAGAGTTGCTGGCTGTTTCAGGAAGAATGATGTCCTGTGTTTGATACCAGATGTAGGTAATTCAGGGCAGGAAGGAGGGATGGGGGAGGAAAGGAAACCCAGGGCATAATGTAGAGTCAGGTCAGGCTGTTTACCCATGAGTGCTTCTGGGCCCCCGAACTTAAGAAATGATGTATAGGTTGGTCTGATGTGTAGATTGGTCTGAGATTTGGCTCTCTTGCAGAACTCAGTCAACACTCAGGGGAAAGGCAAAATAGGACAAGTGATCCCTCCACAAGCATTTCTTCAATTTCTACTGTGTGCCAGGCACTGGAGATACTGTGACAAATGGGAAAGAGTGTTTGTCTTATGTTCTATTGGAGGAGACGTGCACATATGTGCATACATATGTACTTAAGTATATTTGCATATATTTTGCATACACACACAGCTAGGTGTTGTCATAGTGCATAGAACATGAAGCATGGCGTTAGGAAGACTCATTTTCTTGAGTTCAAATCTAGTCTCAGACACTCACTAGCTATGTGACCCTGGGCAAGTCATTTAACCCTGTTTGCTTCAGTTTCCCCATCTGTAAAATGAGCTGGAAAAGGAGATTACAAATCACTCCAGTATTTTTGCTAAAAATAAAAACAAAAAACCCCAAATGGGGTCATGAAGAGCCAGACGCAGCTGAAATGACCAAGCAACAACAAAATGTGTACATACATATACATATTCCATAAAAGGTCATTTTGGTGGGGGAGGCACTAGCCGTGGGAAGATCCAACAAGGCCTCATGTTGGAGGTGGCATTTGAGCTGAACTTTGGAGTCAGCTAGGGATTCTGAGAGGTTGGACTGAGAATGGGAGGTTGAGCTATGCAAAAGGATAGAGACTGGTGACTAAATATCAGGTGTGATGAACAGCACGAAGGTCAGTTTAGCTGGATTATTTAATATGTTAAGGGAGGGGATAGCACATGATAAGCCAGGGAAGGTAGAGAGTGGAGCAAGGTTGGAAGTTCTGCCAAAGAGCCAAATCTCAGACCAATCTACACATCAGACCAACCTATACATCATTTCTTAAGTTTGGGGACCCAGAAGCACTCATGGGTAAACAGCCTGGCCTGACTCTACATTATGCCCTGGGTTTCCTTTCCTCCCCCATCCCTCCTTCCTGCCCTGAATCGCCTACATCTGGTATCAAACACAGGACATCATAAATGCCAAGCAGAGAAGTTTGCATGTGATACTAGCAGTATTAGGGAGCTCTTGGAGTTTACTGAGTAGGGGAGGAATGTGGTCAAACTTTTGCCTTAAGAACATGGCCTAGAAATTAGTTAGGAGACTTCTGGTTTGTCTCTAACATTCTGCTCACTTCCTGTGTTACGTAAGGATGGTAAAGTCATTGACTTAGAGCTGAAAGGACCTTAGTCATCCTCTAACCCAAAAGTCTTATTTTTACAGCTGAGGAGACTGAGGCAGAGAGGTTAAATGATTTGCTTTAGGCCAAGTCCATCAATCCTTCCACTGTACCATGCTACCTTTGGTAATGGATACATCATTCCCCTCTTTTGAGATTTGATCATAGGAAATAAATAACAGCTTTTTAGTATATAAGACTTTTTTTTATTTATTTGTCTATTTTAAATTTACATTTATATATTTATCTATCTATTTATCTGTTCATTAATTCATTCATTTGTTTGTTTATTCATTCATTCATTTATGTTTAGTTTCCAATATTCACTTCCATAAGATTTTGAGTTCTAAATGTTCTCTCTCTCTCTCTCACTCTCTCTTTCTCTCTCTCCCCACTCCCAAAGATGGCATACAATCTGATATACACTCTACATATACATTCATATTAAACATTTTCACTTTGGTTATATTGTAAAGAAGAATTAGACCGAATGGGAGAAAGCACGAGAAAGAAGAAACAAAACAAAACAAAAGGAGAGCAAATAGCAGATCCCAAAGTTCTTTCTCTGGGTGTGGATGGCATTTTCCATCATGACTCCTTTGGAGTTGTCTTGGATCCTTGCATGGCTAAGAGATATGTTTATCAAAGTTAGTCATTATGCATTGTGGCTGTTACTGTGTAGAGTGTTCTAACTCTGGTCATTTCACTCAGCTTTAGTTCATGTAAGTCTTTCCAGGTTTTTCTGAAGTCCTCTTCCTCATAATTTCTTATGAAACAATAGTATTCTGTCACATTCATATACTACAACTCGTTCAACCATTCCCTGGTTGATGGGCATCCCCTCAATTTTCCATTCTTGGCCACTACAAAAAGAGCCGCTATAAATATTTTTGTACATGTGGATTTTTATGATCTCTTTGGGATACAGACCTAGAAGTGGTATTTCTGGGTCAGAAGATATGCACAGTTTTATAGCCCTTCGGACATCGTTCCAGATCGCTCTCCAGAATGGTTGCATCACTTCACAACTCCATCAACAATGCATCACCGTTCCAATTTTCCTACATCTCCAACATTTATCATTTTCCTGTTGTGTCATGTTAGCCAGAATGATAGGTGTGATGTGGTACCTTAGGGTTGTTTTGATTTGCATTTCTCTAATCAATAGTGATTTAGAGCATTTTTTCATATGACTATAGGTAGCTTTAATTTCTTCATCTGAAAACTGCCTGTTCATATCCTTTGACCATTTATCAATTAGGAAATGATTTGTATTTTTATAAATTTGACTCAGTTTCTGTATATTTTGGAAATGAGGCCTTTATCAGAGACACTGGTTGTAAAAATTATTTCCCAGTTTTCTGCTTCCCTTCTAATCTGGATTGCATTGGCTTTGTTTGTTCAAAACCTTTTTAATTTAATGTAATCAAAATTATGCATTTTGCATTTCATAATGTTCTCTATCTTTTGTTTGTTCCTAAAAGACAACTCCAGTATAAATATTCTGTGATTCAAGGGGCACAGTGAGTTTGGGGAGACAAAATACCATTTGAAGATGGAGGAAGAGGATCAGGCAGGAAGAATTTTGCAAATGCCCATTGCCATGTTTCCCTTCCCTGCTTTTTTTCTGCCCTCTAAGGCATAGCAAAGTTTCTTGTTGATTCATAGGTCACATAAAGCATTTTCACTGGAATTTCATGATCTGTTTTGGATGAAGGGTTTGGGGCAAAGATGGCTGAAAATGTATTTTTAGCTGTTCTCTTCAGATCAGAATTCTTCTGTGCTGTTTCATTCTTCCAGTGGTTCTACCATAATTTGAGAAACAGAGCAAAGAATGTCTGCAACCTCTTTATGTTCTCTATTGACAAGGGATTAACCTTTCTGGAAGCAAAGATGCTATTCATAGGGAAACATTTTTTTTCTTCTCATTTTAATTGTGTAATATAAACTTTTCCCCAGTATTTCTTTGTGTAATATAACTATTGGGAATTCTTAGACTTTTTGTTGTTCAGAGCTTTTGGTAGAACAAAAGGTACCAACAAGGGTGGGTGTGCCCTCTGATGGCTTATTCCAGTTTCATTTCTCTGACCTTTGTAAAATGAGAATGTTGGATCAGAAAAGGGTGTTCAAGACATGACCAATGTGAGAATTTATTTTGCTTGACTATGCATGCTTGTTACAAGGCTTTTATTTTTGGTTTTGGTTTTTAATTGGGGGGCTGGGGGGAGGTGAGAGGGTAAGGGTGGCAAGGGTTAGGGTTTCTTCCCAATGAGAAGGAAACAGAAAGAAGGCCAAAAGGAATCACAGACAAGTAGGACAGTTTTTTGAAAATGACATGTAGAGTTTATTATATACTGTACTTAGAAAGAAAAGATATTCTCCATTTCATGGACAGCCCTCTCTTTCTTCTCTGTACTGTATATGGAAATGCTCATTTTATTTGGTGTTAAGTTCAGAATTTTGAGATTTGGGTAGGAGAGAGAGAGAAGGAAAAAATGCCTAGGGTCCCTCTTCTGACTCTAATATTCAGGGATTTTCCTTGAGGGGAGAAGGCTGGGTCTGGGGCCCTGGTCTTTCCTTGGTAGTGAGAAGATAACAATCCCTCATATTTGTATGACATTTTATAGGTTTCTAAACATGAGCTGCTTCTTTTGACTCTATTAGCAACTCTGTCAATTAATCAGGGTGGATATTGTCTCCATTTTACAGATGGGAAAATTAGTCTCAAGGAAGTTGTAGCCTCGGTCCAAGGTTACACCGTAAATGACAGAGGCAGAATCAGAATCCATGTCTTTTGACTATAAATCTTTCCGCTCTATGACACTGCCCCTACTGATGGAGAACAAGGGAGTAAAACTAGCAGCTGAGAATAGAATTGCTTAAAATAAACACTTCCTTCTCTTTGCATTTGCTGTTCTCATTCTGCCTACAGTTTCCTTTACCTCCCCACAATAACTCAGACTTAGCAGAATCTTATTCATCTTTCATGAATGAATTATTATTAATTATTAATATTATTTTATTATATATCAATTATATTGAAATAATATAATTAATTATAAAATAAATAATTAATAATATCATTAATTCAATAATATTACCTTTTCTATGATATTTCCCCCTGACTCAGTCAATCAGTGAACATTTATTAAGCACCTACTATATGCCAGGCACTACGCTAAGCACTGGAGATACAAAAAGAGGCAAAAGACAGTCCCTGCCCTCAAGGGGCTCCCAGTCTAATAGGGGAGACAATACATGAACAGCTATTGACCCCTTCTCTTCTGAATCCTTATAGTACTTCAAAACAAAAATAACCGTTCTCATCTATTTTTATTTTATAATTTGCCTGCTGCTTTCTGCAGTTTCCTTTCCCCCCTCTCCCTGCTCTCTCCCCTCCCCCCAATAAACTTCTTGAGAACAAGGCTGGGAATTACGACTTTATGTCTTCTTAAGTGTCTGGCATCACGCTTTGGTATGTAACAGACTTTATTCATACTTGTCGAGCTGAACTAAACTTCTTCTATAGGCTGTGAATATCGCCAATATAGTGGCTGAACCCTTCTATGCATTTTTGGATCAATGTGTGTACCATTGTAATTTGAGAACCCTTCATCTATATAGTAAGTAGGTAATTATAGTTAGAGAATCAGTGATTTCTATATGATAGGGCAGCTAGGTGGCACCAGAGTGCACAGAGTGCTGGGCTTAGACTCGGAAGACTCATCTTGTAAAGTTCAAATGTGACCTCAGACAGTGTGACCCTGGGCAAGTCATTTAACCCTGTTTGCCTCAGTTTCCTCATCTGTAAAATGATCTGGAGAAGGAAATTGCAAACCACTCTAGTATCTTTGCCAAGAAAACCCCAATTGGGGTCACAAAGAGTCAGAAAGTTCTGAACAAAAACAAATGATCTCTCCATGAGTAGATATGAGTAAACATCTGCATCTTTCCTCCCCCTCTTGCCCTTTTAGGTATTCCAGACGCTGAAGAACTGAAGCCAAATGGGAAAGGAGTGCTGGGAGAACAAAGCTCTTGGGTTTTTGAGAAACCTGAAGCTGCATCTGCCAGGTAGGACTTCTTTTGCTTGGCCTTTGTAGGTCTCAGGATAGGGAACTTCAGTGTATAATATAAGCTGGAGGAAATTCAACACGACGCATAAAGGACATTAATACACCCCAAGGAAGTTGTGCTGTGTCCCAAGTCTGGCCTCAGGCGCAAACTCTTCCCCTCCTCCCTCCCTCTCTGCTTCCCAAAATCTACATTATTCTTGTATTTTCCAAGCTAGTAGGAGAAAAGCGTAGTCTGGGTAATGGTAGCCATGGCCCTTGCAGCCCTAGAGAGTCAATGAAGGATATTTGGAGAGGTGCCCAGAGCTTATCATCCTGGGAAAAGGAGACATTTTCCCTTGTCTTGTTTGCTGTGTTGAATAGGACAACATTCTCTGGAAGAGGATCCTTCCTGTGATTTTGTGGGGCTTGTGGTAAGGAATAAGGTTGCCCTCTGCCACCTTCTGACCACAAGGAGAATTACTTGCTGGCAAAGGGGACAGCTTTGCTCTGTAAAGAGCTTTCTCTCCTTTTCTTCCCTGTGGTTTTGATCCCCAAGTATAGACTTTGTATTGATCTATTTCCTCTGGGGCAGGACTCAAAGTGCAAATATCTGGCTTGTTGTTCCAGGCTGAATAAATCCAAGCCTGAAATTACCAGCGACATGGTACGGTCTTCCACTGTGACGGTTTCAGACAAAGCCCATATCTTATCGATGCAGAAGTTTGGACTCCGAGACACAATTGTGAAATCCCAGTTGGTACAGAAGGAAGAGGCTTACACTTACATCCAGAACTTCAGGTAACACACTCAGAAGCAAAACACTGACTTAGCACTGGTCCAGGTGTCAGTCAGGCTGCAGAATCGCTTTCCTTTGCACCAATTCTTTCTACTGAACCAGCCTTTCTTTTTTATCTCCTTCTCTCAGTTCTTCTCTTCTTTGACTTAACAAACCATCTCAGTCACTTTGAGCCCTTGAAAAAAGAATTCAGAACAAAAGTTGTATTAATCCACACTTGAGATTTGGGGAGTCTTTTTAGATAGTTTGTTTTCTTGTTTGTCCTTCGTTCTGAAAGGGGACCATGACATCAGGAAGGTGGTGCCATGACTTGCAAGTGAATTGGATTTAAGTGAGGCAGGGCTGTGCAAAGTCACCAACCTCACTTTCTTCTCTAGAGACAACTGGGTCCAGTGGCCAGATATAGATCAGGACAATTGGAAATGGCCTACAAATGATACATCAGGTCAGTGGAAGATAGAAAGTAGTGTGAAAGTGTGTGATTGGACATGACTTATTCAGGCCTTAATTTCTTTATCTGTAAAATGAGGGTATTGGACAAAAATGATCCCTTAGGTCCCTTCCACTTTAAACTTCCATGTATATATGAACTCTAGCTAGGATAAAGGTATAGAATTTTTCCCCAATCTCTCTTAATTTCAGAACTTTTTCTCTTTTAGTTATTCTCTATTTATCCAGTATAAAGCTTCTTTTGTATACATTTGTTTGCATGTTGTCTTCCCCATTAGATTGTAAGCTCCCTGAGCTTAGTGACTGTCTTTTGCCTTTTTTTGTAACCCCAAAGTTTAGCACAGTACCTGACACATAGTAGATACTTAATAAATATTCATTGATTGCTATTTTAAATTATTTTGCATTATGATTATAGAATAGTGCATTGATATTCATTTAACAAACTTTTTATTAAGTGTCAGTTGTATTCAGTGCCCTGTGCCAAGTGTCATGGAATCATAAATGTTTGTTCTCAAGTTATTTCAGTTGTGTCTGATTCTCCATGACCACATTTGGGGTTTTCTTGGCAGAGATACTGGAATGGTTTGCCGTTTCATTCTCCAGCTCATTTTATGGATGAGGAAACTGAAGCAATCAGGGTTAAGTGACTTGTCCAGGGTCACACAGCTAGTAAGGGGCTGAGGCCAAATTTAAACTCAGGTCTTCCTGATTTCAGGCCCAGTACTTTATCAACTGCTCCACCTAGTTGCCTATTATAAATTTAGGGGATCCTAAATATCGTCTAATCCAACCTCTTCATGTTGTGGATGAAGAAAATGAGGACCAGATTAGCAGAGTAACTTATTCCAGGTCATATTGGTAATAAGTAGCATTGTCTGAACTTGAACTCCGTTGCCTACTGTATCATACCAACTAATATAAGTAAATCCAGGCCCTTTCCCTCAGAGTTTATAATCTAGTTCAGGTGATTATACCTGTATCAATAAATATGGAATAAATGGGAAAATGGCTAGTATATAAGTGGAGTACAGAGTGCTAAGAGATCACATAAAAGAATGAGACTTTCTAGCTGAGGGAATATAGAGAAGGTTTCACAAAGAAGTCGTTATTTGATTTTTTAAAATATTTTTAAAAATTTTAAGCTTCAAGTCTCAAGAGATGTAAGTAAGCAAAAAGTAATAGAGCCATGTAACCCGAACTATTTACATATTTTTTAAAAATAGATTCGAACCAAATAATAGCTAGTTTTCGATTTCCTTCTGGGTCCTTATTTGTATATTTATACAATTTTGAAAAGATACAGTTTTTAAAATATATGTTATTCATGTCTTTTGATATATCTCCTACATTTTCCAATTTATCTCTCCCCAAACCCTTATAACGAAAAATAGAAATAGAAAAGAAAAAGAAAGAAAAGCAGTTTAGCAAAACTAACGGAAACATGAGAAAAGCCCGACATTACATGCAGTACTCCGTCCCGCGGCCACCCACCTCTGCAAAAAAAGGGAAGGAGATGCCTTCTTAGATCAGTCACCAAGTGTGTATTCAGTGGTTATTCTGTGCCAGGTCTTGTGGTAAGCACAGGGGATATAAAGAAAGGCAAAAATGGCCCCTTTAAGGAGCCTGTGTTCTAATGGGGGAGACATGTCAATGACTAGATACCTAGAACGTCTAGAGAGAGTAGATGGTTGGCAGTCTGAAGGAGGAAGGCAGTAGCATGGGAGGGTATTGAGGAAGGTGCCTTCTGCAGAAGGTGGCATTGGAGGTGAGTCTTTTTTTTTTTTTTTACTTTTTGGAAGGGAGAAGGCAGGACAGTTGGGGTTAAGTGACTTGCCCAAGGTCACACAGCTAGTTTTTGTGTTAAGTATCTGAGGCTAGGTTTGGGCTCAGGTCCTCCTGACTCCAGGGCTGGTGCTCTATTCACTGCACCACCTAGCCACCCCTGGAGGTGAGTCTTGAAGGAAGCCAGGGAAACTACGAGCTAAGAGTAAAGGAGCAGGGAGTAGGAATAGGGGGCCAACTATTGAAAAGGCACAGAGTCAAGAGATGCAGTGTTGGGTCATGTTCAAGGAACAGCAAGATACTGGGGGCTGCTAGATCAGAAAGGAGTAAAGAAGAGGAAGGTGTAAGAAGACTGGAAGTCTGGGAAGGGGCTTTAAAGGCCAAACAGGAGCATTTCTATTTGATCCTGGAGGTAATTGGGAGCTACAGGGACTTCCTGAGTAGAGGGGTGATGTGGTCAGAGCTGCATTTTAGGGAGAGTCGGACTCAACTGAAAAACGGCTGAATGATGTTCTCCTCTTGGTATCTACTTTTTTTTTTCTTTTTTCTTGATTTATTGATACCTTTTGTTTTTTTACATTACCCAAATTCCCCTTCCTCTTTCCTTTACTATTCTTCCTCCTCTAAGAGAGCCATCCGGTATAACAAAATATTTATTTTTAATAGTCAAGACAGTTTTTAGCATTCATTTTTACAAGATTTTGAGTTCCAAACTTTTCTCCCTCCTTCCCCTTCCCCTTCCTAAAATAACAACAAATTTTTTTAAAGAAAGAAAAAAAGAAGAGGGAGAAAATCCGCAAAAGTAATCAGTACATGGAAAAGATCTGAAAATATGTGCGATGTACCACACCTCTGGATATGGACCTCTCTCCCAGGCAAAAGAGGCACGTACTTTAGAGGAATTGTTGTGAGGAATAAATGGAATAACATGTAAAATTCTTTGCAAACTTTAAAAGGGGGGAAGGAAAAAGGAATAAGTGTGTCTTTAGTGCCTGCTGTCTTATCAGGCACTGTGCTAAGTGCTTTACAATTATTATCTCATTTGATCCTCACAACAACCCTGTGAAATAGGTGCTATTATTATCCCCATTTTACAGATAAAGTAAGTGAGGCAGACAGGTGAAGTGACTTGCCCAGGGTCACATAAACAGTTAAGTGTCTGAGGTTGAATTTGAACTCAGGTCTTCCTGACTCCAAGTTGGACACTGTGTCCACTCTACCACCCAGCTGCCCATTAGGCATATACAAGGTGCTAAATAAATGTTTATTGATTGATTGGCTTACATTATTGTTATTATTGTGAATAATAATTAATAACGCTCTGCACTATGGCACCACCTAACTGCTTCACTATATACATGCGAGGTATTTTTTATCACTTGCTTTGATTCTTCTAGGTCACATACTTCATGTGGAAAATCCATTTTTTCCTTTAAGTGTCTGCTTCTTGGTTGTTGTGAACTTATTTGCTCCTTTTTTGGGGGGGGATCTCCAGATCTTCAGCATTTTTTTATACTGGTTGATGTTTCCTTTGATCTACCCATCTCTCTGGCTTTGATTTTTTAATTGGAACTTTGTGCCAGGGCAGTATATGGTTGAGAGCCCTTTTTTGGGGAGAGGGAGTTTGGATCTGTTCAGTCTTGGTCAGGGTCACCTGGCTTCCAGTGTCCTAGAGTTAGCTCTCCCAGTCTACTCCCACCCCCCATATCTCTAGTCTTTGAGATTCAGAGCAGAGGATCTATTGTCTCAGTTCAAAATGTTAGGGACCTCAGAACCCCTGAACCCAGGGTGTCCCAGTGTGAGTGCTGCTACTGCATTCTCTGGAAAGTCTGAGGTCTCTATCCTGGAGCTCTCTGACCACAATGCATCTTTCTTGGGTGAGTCCTTTCTCCAGTAGTTGGAGTCCTTGGGTTTATCAGACTCTAGGCTGGTAGTTTTATTTGCTTCTAAATGTTGTATATCTAACCTATTCCACTGATTGGCCTCCTTTTCAGTCAGTACCAAATAGTTGTTGATGATCATTGTTCTGTAGTATAGTTTGAGATCTCGTAAGCCCCTTTCCTTCACGCTCTTTTTCATTATTTCCCATGAGATTCTTTGCTATTCCCCTGGGTGAATTTTGTTATTATCTTCTCTAGTTTGATAAGCAATCCTTTGGTAGTTTGATTAGGATGACCTTGAATAAATAAATTTAGGTAATCATGTAATTTTTAATATATTGACTTGACCTATCCAATGAATATTTTTCATTTAATTTCTTCGATTTGAGACTGAAGCAATCTACATGCTATTGTTCTTTTTCAAGTTTGGTTCTCTTTCTTTTTTCCCATCGTTCACTCCATTGGTTACAACCCTTCTATACAACCAGACTAACGTCCAATCTGAAAATATTTGTGGATCCAGTACTTGATTGCACGCTGCCATGGCTGGGGGGGGGGAGGGGAGGAGAGAGAGGGGAGAAAATTCCAAACTCAGGAGATTATGGAACTGAATCTTGTGAACTAAAAGTAAATAAACAAATCAAATAAAATTTTAAAAAATCATTCCTTCCATTTGATAAATTTTTGTCTTTCCTCTACGGTTGAATGAATATTTATTTTATTACAATTTTAACTGAGTTTTAATACTTACGTCTTTGATCTAGCTGGGTGAGGTATTGATCTTAATTGATTTTGCCCCATGTTGGTAAGCAGTTTACTAGCAATTTTTGTTCAGCTAAAATGATTGAATTCATTGAATTCCTTCCCCCACTATTCTATAATTTTGGCTTTGCCTGCCAGAATTAATCTCATAGCCATTTGTCTGTATTTGTCAATTCTCTGTTGCTTCATTATTAGTGGAGGTGTTGAAAGCTGGGCTTGGAAGGTTTTGTTAAGAGGTAGAAAAGATGCAGAAGGAAGATGCTCTCAGTATAAAGAACAGTAATGGCCCAGGATCAGAAACAGATATGCATGGAATGTGTTCCAGGGTAGCCTCAGTGAGGAGGTGGCCACATGGAAAAATCTAGAAGGTGGCTGGTTTGGGAGGGGGGGGACACTGCATTCCAGCCTAAGGGGCTTATTAGACTTTATTCTATAGATAACAAAGAGCAACTGAAATTTGTGAACCTCAAGTGTGTTATTAGTTCTGGAAATATAAATCACAGTTGTTTTTGAGGATCAAATAGGAAATCCTCCATTTGTATTTTTTTGTTTTAAAATAATTTTGTTTTATTACTTTACAACATTCAGTTCTACAAGTTTTTGAGTTCCAAATTTTCTCCTTCTCTCCTTCCTCCTCATGGTGCTATGCAATACAATATCAGTTCTACATATACCTTCACATTAAACATTAGTTAATTTGTAAAGAAGAATTATAGCCAATGGAATGAATAATGAGAAAGAAGAAACAAAAGAAAACAACATGAAAAAAAGAGAGAGTAAGTAGTTTGCTTCCATCTACATTCAGACTCTGTGGTTCTTTCTCTGGATGTGGCAGCCTTTTCCATCATGAGCCCTTTGGAGTTGTCTTATAACCTTGCATTGCTGAGAGGAGCCCAGTCTATCAAAGTCAGTCATCCCAGACATGATATGTCTATCATTGTGTACAGTTTTCTCCTGGTTCTGCTCCCCTCAATCAGCATCAGTTTATATAAGTCTCCCCATGTTATTATGAAGTTCGTCTGCTCCTCATATCTTATAGCACAATAGTATTCCATTACATTCATTATACTACAACTTCTTTAGCCATTCCTCAATTGAAGGGCATCCCCTTGATTTCCAATTCTTTGCTACCACAAAAAGATCTGCTATAAATATTTATGTTAAATGGGTCCTTTTCCGCCTTGTATGATCTCTTTGGGATACAGCCCTAGAAGTGGTATTGCTGAGTCAAAGGTGAACAGATCTTCTAGGAAGAATTTACAGAGACATGAATAAGAATCATGCAGGATGATCAAGTGAAGGAACTGGGCATGTTCTAGAGAAGAGAAGGCAGGCTGGAGTGGGGGAAAGTATAACACCTTAATGTCATATATTGGAAGGGCTAATAAATGGAGGAAGGATTGGATTGTTCTATTTGGCACCAGAGGGAGGAACCAGGGGCACTGGAAGATGCAAGCAATCAAATTTAGGTTTGCAGTCAAGAAACACTTCCTAACAGTGAGAGCTGTCCAAAAGGCAGATGGCTGATTCCAGAGGTGGCAAGTCCCGTTCCTTAGAGGCCATCAGGCAGACCACTGGTCAGGGGGTGATAGTGAGGATTTATGTGCAGATTTGTTTTGACCTGCACTCCATTTGACTTTTAGAGTCCTTTATAACCTGGCCTTTTCCTCTTCAATCTCTCTTCAACTTGGACACGCTTTAGGCATTTGAGACAGTTCTATCTCCCCTGAGTGTTTTCTTCTTCAGGCTGAACATCTCCACTATCTTCAGTGACCTTTGTATGGCATGGTTTCCAGTTTCCTTTGATGGTGCTGTAAGACATGTTGGGTCAAGGATCAGATCAGGGATGATGGATCCAAAGTGGATTATTAGTGGAAAGTTAGGAATATTTACTTAGGAATCTAATTTCTTAGTGTTAAAAGGAATGAGAGGTATCTGTTGAGATCAACCTTGAACCCTCCCTTGGTGCCATAGTAAGAACAGAATACTAAGCATGGTGGACCATAATCTGACCTCTCTGGGACACTTCTTGTATTTTAAGACCTTTTTTCC
This sequence comes from Pseudochirops cupreus, assembly GCA_028627135.1. Taxonomy (NCBI): domain Eukaryota; kingdom Metazoa; phylum Chordata; class Mammalia; order Diprotodontia; family Pseudocheiridae; genus Pseudochirops; species Pseudochirops cupreus. The sequence goes on from CM053582.1 coordinate 122,804,623, forward strand.
CCCCAAAGAGAGAGGGAATAGGATGGGCAGTAAAATATCTTCTTTGTTACCTCTGTATGTTCTTTCAATTTAAATTTTTTCAAATTGATTCACTTTTGTGGTAGGTTCTTTGTGGGAACATACAATGTGAATGGCCAGTCCCCCAAAGAATGCCTCCGGCCTTGGCTAAGCCAGGATGTTCAGCCTCCAGATATATATTGCATAGGGTAAGTATTTTTATCGCAGAAGCTCCTCTGAATCTTTACTTTGGACTCCATGGTGTATGTCTGTAAACTAAAACTTTGCAACTAGTAGAGGAAATTTTAAAGTGACTAGATCACTAAAGGTTTCTTTTCTGTTTCTTTGCTGTTCTCTGTCATGTAACATATTTCTGGTATTATTAAGATCAAACTATGTTTGTTATTTTAAGGCTAACAGTTAATATTTCCTGTAACCAATTGTCAGTGTCATTGTTCTTGGAGAGTTTTGTTCCTTAGTTGTCAGATACTTTGCATGTTACAAACTAATTCTACCATGGAGATGGTAGAATTAAAGAAAGCCACAGTTCTTTATTAGGAACCAGGCTAGGTGCTATGGGAGGGACTAGCAGAGTGAGGTGATGTGTTCTGAAACTAACTGTGTAGATGGGGAAATGGAACTTAAAAATCTGGAACAATTCTAGAATGTGCCTTGTGTTTTATCTTTTCCTAAAGTCTGACTTGTTTCATCTCATTTCTGACAGGTTCCAAGAACTAGATCTGAGTAAAGAAGCCTTTTTCTTCAATGATACCCCAAAGGAGGAAGAGTGGTTTAAAGCTGTAACTGAGGGTCTGCATCCAGATGCCAAATATGCAAAAGTAAGCTGGGGGTCTGGGCCATAGCGTTTTGGCTCCTAAGGCTTTATGTTGGCATCCAGTGAATGAGTTATCTTTCCTACATCGTACATGACCTTTAACTTGACTGAGTGACCAATGGTCACTTTTTGTTCCTGGCATAGAAGGGGTGTGTAGTTGTATTAGAGGGAAAAGATTCAGGGTCCTGGTTCCAAGTGGGCTGTTAGCACCAGGGACCATGAGCTACTTTGGTTATCATAGTTTACTCAATAACATGGGAGGAAAGAGGAAATATTCACAAGTCAAGGATGAGGTAGGTGGTCTCCTGTCATCTTTAGGAAAGTGATGCACTGGCATCTTCATTGTTTGAAATTATTCTTTCTCCCAAGAGCTAGAAGAGATACATTATTTTGGACCAATCCTTGACTAGACGGTTTTACTATGGGGGAAGTCAAATCCTCCTGACCTTAGCTTTTATCTTACATGCAGGCGATTTCATAAATTTGCATGTTCCTTTCACAGATACAGATTGCAAACCTGCCATAGTCAGGCTACAAGTATTTGCTTAGTATTTACAATCCTTGCCTCATCCTAATAGTGAAGAGAGCATGCAAACAACTACAGACAGACAAGATGTATGCAGAGTAGAGGGAAAGGAAACCTCATGGTATAGCAGCTAGGTGGTACAATGGATCAAACATCAGCCCTAGAGGCAGGAGGACCTGAGTTCAAATATGGCCTCAGATGCTTACTGGCTGTGTGACCCTGGGCAAGTCACTTAACCTTGTTAATGAGCTGGAGAAGGAAATGGCAAACTGCTCCAGTATATTTGCCAGGAAGACCCCCAAGTGGGTCATGGAGAATCAGGCATGGCTGAAGTGACTCAATAATGACAATCTCATAGGGAAAGAACCAGCAGTGGAAAGGGAGGAGGAGGGACCAGAAAGGGCCTCTTGAAGGAAGTAGGATTTGAGTTGATTCTTAAAGACAGCCAGGGAAACTTAAGAGGTAAGAAGAGAGAACATTCCTGGCATGGGGGTCAGCCATTGAAAAGGCACAGAGTCAAGAGAAAGAATGTCAAGAAGGAAGATAATAGATTGTTAAGAATGTAGAGAGTAAATAAAATGTAGAAAGACTGGAAAAATAGGAAGGGTCAGATTGAAAAGGACTTTAAAGCCAAAGAGGAGCATTTATATTTGATCCTGGAGATAATAAGGAGCCACGGGAATTTTTTAAGAAATTCTTTTTGGCACTGAGTGCAGGATGGATTGGAGTGGGCAGAGACGCAAGGTAGAAAGCCCAGTTAGAAAACTGTTGCAATAGTCCAGGCATGAGATGATGAAAGCCTGCTCTAGGTTGGTGGCTATTAGAGTGAAGAGAAGGCTCATACACAAGAGATGCTATGAAGGTAGAAATGATGAGTTTTGCCAACCTGTTGGATATATGGAGTGAGTGTAAGAGAGAAGTCTGACATGATAGCTTTGCGTACCAGGGTGACTGGGAGGACTTTAGGAAGTAGGGAGGCTTAGGGAATAAGATAACAAGCTCTCATTTGAATATATTGAGTTTGAGATGCCTATAAGATATCCAGTTCAAGATGTCCAAAAGTCAGTTGGTTATGACAGACTGGAGTTCAGGAGAAAGACTAGGGCTAGATTTATTTTTTTTAATTAAAAAAAAATTTGCTTTTTGGATGGAAGAGAGCGGAGCAGTTGGGGTTAAGTAAGTTAGTAAGTGTTAAGTGTCTGGGGCCAGATTTTAACTCAGGTCCTCCTGACTCCAGGGCTGGTGCTCTATTCACTGCACCACCTCGCCGCACCATCCTTGACACTTTCTTGTATCTCTTAGCTTTTATGACACTACTCTAGTGGTTCTCCTCTGGCTTGTTGAAGTGTTCCTTCTTTTAAGTGTTTTACTTTGCTGGATCTTCATCCTGGTCACACTTGATAAGCATCAGGGTTTTGTCCTGGGCCCTCTTTTCTTCTCCCCTATACCATTTTACTTAGAGATCTTATCAACTTCCATGGCTTCAATTATTCTGTCTATGGTGATAATTCTCAGATCCACTTATTTAGCCTTAACCTCTCTTCTGACCTCCAGATTTACAACTCCAGCTGTCCACTGGACATCTCAGTTTGGATACCTGTAGACATCTTAAACTCAATGTGTTCAGAACTGAACTCATTCTCTTTCCTTCCGAAACCTTCCCCTCTTCCTGACTTCCCTATTACTATTGAGGATAGTGCCACCTTGCTAGTACCTGAACTTAATACCTAGTCTTTATTCTCAGTGGTTCACTATTTCTTTTTCTTTAATTAAATTATTTATTTTTAGTTTTCAACATTCACTTCCATAAGTTTTAAATTTTCTCCCCCTCCCTCCCGAAGATGGCTTGCAATCTGATATGAGCTCTACATATACATTCCTATTAAACACATTTTCACATTAGTCATGTTGCATAGAAGAATTATAATGAATGGGAAAAACCATGAAAAAGAAAAAAAAAACAAAAGAAAAAAAGTCTGGGTTGTTCTGCATTCCAACTCCACAGTTCTTTCTCTGGATGTGGCTAGCATTTTCCATCATGTGTCCTTTGGAAGCATTTTAGGAGTTGCACTTCTGAGAAGGGCTAAATCTATCAAAATCAGTCTTTGCACAATGTGGCTGTTACTGTGTACAATGTTCTTCTGATTCTGCTCCCCTCACTCAGCATCAGTTCATATAAATCTTTCCAGGTTTCTCTGAAGTCCACCTATTCATCATTTCTTATAGCACAATAGTATTCTATTACATTCATATACCACAACTTGTTTAGCCATTCCCCAATTGATGGGCATCTCCTCAGTTTCCAGTTCTTGGCACCACAAAAAGAGCTGCTATAAATATTTTTGTACATATGTGTCCTTTTAGCACTTTTATGATCCCTTTGGGATATAGCCCTAGAAGTGGTATTGCTGGGTTAAAGGGTATGCACATTTTTATAATCCTTTGCTCATAGTTCCAAATTGCTCTCCAGAATGGTTGGATCAGCTCACAGCTCCACCAACAATGAATTAGTGTTCCAACTTTACCACATCTTCTCCAACACTTATCATTTTACTGTTTTGCCATGTTGGGATGGCTCACTATTTCTTACCCTCCCTACTTAGTCAGTTGGCCAATTCCTATCAGTTCTCTCTGTAACATGTCTCCAATATGCCCCCTTCTCTCCTCTGACACTGCCACCACTGCAACCTTCGCTGAGATGACTACAGTTGCCTTCTGATTGGTCTCCCTTTAGCCCAGTCCATCCTCCACTCATCTTTCAAATTGATCTTCCTAAAGCAAAGGTCTGACTACGTCACACACTCTTCCCTGTCAGCTCCAGCTCAATAAACTTCATTGGTTCCCTGTCACCTCTAGGATCAAATGCAAAATCCTCTGCTGGTGTTCAAAGTCCTTTATACCATAAAAAGTCCCTCTTACCTTTCCAGTCTTCTTGTACTTTACTCTAACATCAGTTACATTGGCTTCCTTGTTATTCCTTGCACAAGACATTCTATCTCCTGGGGTGGCTAGGTGGCTCAGTGAATAGAGCACTGGCCCTGGAGTCAGGAGGACCTGAGTTCAAATCCGGCCTCAGATACTTAACACTTACTAGCTGTGTGACTTTGGGCAAGTCACTTAACCCCAACTGCCCTGCCCTTCCCCCTCCAAAAAGCAAAAAAAAAAAAAAACAACCAAAAAAACAAGATATTCTATCTCTTGACTCTGAACGTTTTCAATGACTATCTCCCATTCTTGGAATTCTTTCCCACTCATCTATATCTTCTGGCCAAAATTCATCGCCTGGTAGCTCACCTTGCTGTGCCAAGCTTCTCTAATGCCAATGGTCATTGGACTCAGATCAATCAGGCACCTGTCCCATATGTGATTGAAACTTTTCCAGCTAGGTGGGAGTGCCAGAACTTTGGCTCATTTGGAATAGTATCAAGATCTCAGTGTCACTACCCTGCCATCATGAGGCCTAGGAACATCACCATAGCAGAGATCCTAACAGAGAAAAACCGCATAGTTGTGACCTTGTCTTTCAGGTGAAGCTTATCCGACTGGTTGGGATCATGCTGCTCCTTTATGTCAAGCAAGAGCATGCGGTGCACATCTCAGAAGTTGAAGCTGAGACAGTGGGGACAGGAATCATGGGCAGGATGGTGAGTGAGTCCATGGTACAGATGGGCTTGGGTCTGACCCTTTCCCTGGACAGTGATTCATAGAGCTCTTACCCAAGCCAAAGTGTTTTCCTAATATGGCTCATGGTGCTGTGTATATCTTAAAACAGTCTTAAAACACCAACTGAACTGTGCCCTCCAGTAAGGTCAGAGTTGCCATGATTCACTGCAGTGTTTTGATCCATCTCAGATTCTGTGCGCCCCTTAACTCCCCAAACCTGCTGAATATTCAGTCCCTTTCATAATAATAGAAGCTTTGACCTTCCTTTATCCTTTTCCCCACCTTTAGCTGATTGTTGCCTTTTGGCCCATCAAGTGTGTTATGAGCATTGCACTGAAAAAACTAGAACCAAAAATGGGGAGTGAGGCTTGTTTATTGAAGGGGTTGGACTTCCACTGACCTTTAAAGGGAACTCTTTTTTTAGCCTTTTCGGATTGAACCAGTGACCTTGGTGTTTGAAGCTTCCTTCCCAGCTGTTAGTCAGCATCTGTCTTATAATGTAGGAGGACTGTCTGAAGCACTCTGAGGGGGAGCCTTGTTGTGTCAGGCAGCCAGTTTGTATCAGAGAGCGGACTGGAACCAGGGGCTTCTTAACTCCAGGGCTGGCCCTCCCTCCGTTATCCTCCATTGCCTTGAAGAGAGAACATGTGGTTTAGAAATGTAGAGTTGTAGAACTAGAATTAGAATCCAATGTAAATTAAAACATAAATCCTGTCTAAAAGGTGCCTGATAATTGGTCATGAAGCCTCTGCCAGAACACCTTCAGTGACAGGGAGCTCTCATTCCCATCTGAAACAATCGATCTCATTTTTTAATAACTCAGATTGTTGGGAATTTTTTCCTTTTTTGTGAGTTGAAATCTGCCTTCCTGCAGTTTCCCCCTATTTTTCTTTGTTCTGCCACGTGGGGCCCAGCAGAACAAGTTTAACAAGACTGGTCATGTCTTTTCTTCTTCAGACTTGTTGTTCAGTCATGTCTGACTCTTTTTGTCCTTATTTGGGTTTTTTTTGGCAGAGATACTGGAGTAGTTTGCTATTTCCTTCTCCAACTCATTTTATAGATGAGGTAACTGAGGCAGGCAGGGTTAAGTGACTTGCCCAGAGTCACACAGCTAGCAAGTATTTGAGTTTGGATTTGAACTCAGGTCTTCCCAACTCCAGGCCCTGCAGTCTATCCATTCACTGCTCCACCTGGCTGCCTTCCTTCAGACTAAACCTCCCTAGGTTTTTCTATCAGTTAAAGCACAATTCTGAATTTGCTCATCGCTCTCTTCTGGACCTACTTATCAACATTCTTTTTTTATTCTTTTTTGTTTTTTGCAGGGGGGAGAGCAGGGCAATTGGGGTTAAGGGACTTGCCCAAGATCACGCGGCTAGTAAGTGTTAAATGTCTGAGCTCAGATTTGAATTCAGGTCCTCCTGACTCCAGGGCTGGTTCTCTATTCACTGTACCACCTAGCCACCCCATCAACATTATTTTTACTTCTAAATATTCATTCTACAGAGTCGTTCCAGAATATTCCTGCTAGGGTCTAACCAAAGCAGCATTAAGTAGGCTTATCAAATACCACAACCTTAGACCCTATACCTCCATGTGTGTAGCCTAGGATAGCATTATTTTTTTGTCTGGCACGTCATTCTCCTAATTCATGTTGAGTCTGCAGGCCACTTAAAGCCCTCAGGTTTTTTTAAAGTAAAAGTGGGGCTGTTTATTTATCTCCAGTGAGACTTGTCAATCAATCAGCAAGCATTTATTAAACACCTAATATTTCTAGGTGCTGTGCTATGTGCTAGGGATACAGAGTCAAAAGCAAAACGGCTCTTGTCCTCAAGGAGCTTTCATTCTCACCCAGGAGACAACGTGTACTTGTTATCTATAAACAAAGCAGGGACAAGTTAACTTGGTTGGCAAGGCATTAGAGCAGCAGTTCTCAACCTGTGGGTTGCGACCCCCTTGGGGATCGAACCACCCTTTCACAGGGGTCGCCTAAGGCCATCAGAAAACACATATTTCTGATGGTCTTAGGAACCAAGACACCGCTCCTCTCTCTGTCTCCAGAAGAGTCCGTCCACATGCAGATACACCCACATACGAGTATTAAAGGGTCGTGGCATTAGGAAGATTGAGAACCACTGCATTAAAGGTTTAGGGGACTAGGAAGAGCCTCTTGGCAGAGGGAAGCCCTTGAACTGAGACTTAAGGGAAGTCAGGGATTCCAAAACCCAGAGGTGAGGGGGGAGAGCATTCCAGGTCAGCATTTTGGGGTGCAGGGATTTTTAAACTTTTTTTGGTGTCATGGACCCATTGAGACTTTGAGCTCTTTCTTAGAATCATGTTTTTACATGCACAAAATAAAATACATGGGATTACAAAGGAAACCAAATATATTGAAATATAGTTATCAAACATTAATTTCACAATCCCCAGGTTAAGAACACCTGGTATAGTAGGGATGCAGTGTTAGAGATTGTAAGTTTCAGTCCTAGTTCTCTCTGGTTGGCTGTGTGAACTTGATCAAGTCCACCTCCGTTCAGGTATCTATATAAGCTCCTCCATAAAATATGGATAATAATATCTGCCCTACCTGTATTGGGAGCAGCTAGCTGGCACAGTGGATAGAGAACTGAGTCTGGAGTCAGGAAGACTTCTCTTCCTGAGTTCAAATCTCACCTCAGACACTTACTAGTGGTATGACCCTGGGCAAGTCACTTAACCCTCACTTTCCTTATCTGTGAAATGAACTGGAGAAGCAAATAGCAAACAACTCCAGTATCTTTGTCAAAAAAAACCCTAATGGTGTCAAAAAGAGTCAGACACAATTAAAACAACTGAACAACAACTTGTGTTGGAATTATTTTGATGATCAAATCAGATAATACTTATGAAAACTTTTTGAGGAGCATAAAACACTATTTGGAAGTGCAGTATTTCTAATACTGATACAATCAGTGCTGACTTAGATGATATTTTTTGGTGTCTTTTATAGGGTAATAAAGGAGGAGTGGCAATCCGGTTCCGATTTCATAACACAAGCATCTGCATTGTGAATTCTCATCTGGCAGCCCACATCGAGGAATATGAGAGGAGGAACCAGGACTATAAAGATATTTGTTCCCGAATGCAGTTCTGTCAGGTTGATCCAAATCTTCCACCTCTCACCATCGGCAAGCATGAGTGAGTGGCTCATTTTGTCCCATCTGCTGAACCACTGGTGTCCATACTCAATGCTGGGCTTCTGAAATTGGGGTGGGGGTAGAGATGGGCAGGGTACTCGCTCCTGCAGTGGCATAGTCAACTTGCACACGTTCATGTATGAAGCTTCTGTTGCGTATTGTCATCAGTCCTGGGCTTATTTCCCCTCACTCTCTAGCCAGCTTTGGACATCTCTAACTCTTTGTTACTTGGTGTGTCTTTAGGAAATAATTACGTTGATATTGGCCCTTCTCAGCAAAACATTCCCTGGGAGAGTTCATCAGCCTCCCCAGTGCAAATCATACAGTGAATCCCAAGCCCAGTGTTAAAAGCACTTGTTGTTTTGAATTATCGGCGTCACTCTCCATCCCTCCATTATCATTGATCAGTGAGAGCATTTGCTTTGGTTCTGTTTATCTTGGCGCTCAGCTTCAGTGGCTCAGATCATTCCATGTTAAGAACTTCCCTGTGATTCTTATCCTTTCCCTCCAGTTCACTTTCTTTTTTTAACTCTATTTTCTTTTTGAAATACTTTTTGTTAAATGACAAAATCCCATCAGTGGATGTTCGAAGGAGCCCCATGCTACTTGTTCTTGAAAGAGGAAGACTGGTGCAACCATGGTGGTGTCCACCAGGGGGCATGCAGAGCCCCGAACCTGCTCCTGCCTGCTCCTGTGTGTGTGTGTGTGTGTGTGTGTGTGTGTGTGTGTGTGTGTGTGCGCGCGCGCGCGCGCGCGTGTGTGTATGTGTGTGTGTGTGTGTTTCAGTGTTTCAGTGTTTGAGTGTTTGAATTGGAACTTGGGCTTCTGGAAACTGACAGGCTGGCTTTCCTACTCTAGGGAACCTGGCCAGGAGTGTGTCTTACCAACCGTGCTCTTCCTTCCTGTCGAAAAGGCAGAGTCCCAGATTTGAAGATGCCACGAGAGTGTCATTTTGGCTGCTTTTTACCTTGTGGATGCTTTGATCTAATTTGTGCTGTGTTCATATGTGTGTGTGCGTGCTGCTGTGCTAAACTGCCTCTTGAGGTGGTAGTTGGCTTCTCATGGAGCAGTCATGGTGTTTACAGGGTGTACAGCATCATCTGGGGTTTTCCCCGGCTCCTTCATACCCAAATGATGTTTGTCATTAAACATTAATGCTCCACGGAGGACTGCCAAAAGTGCCAAATGAGCAATGGTTGTGTTTTCTGGGAGCCGAGCCCTGGAAACCAAGTCTTTCAGTGCCTTTGGTGAACCAGAATTTGTGGGGCAAGGTGGGGCTGCTGTTTAGCATCCCCTGGAGACCTGCACAAGCCCCTATTTAAAGGATCTTTTTAGCCTCTCTCCTGGGAATGAGGTGCATGGTCTTATTCCTCAGACTTGTCATGCTGGCTCCCAGCATGGCAGGATGGGTAAATAACTCCCCCTGTGGGGATAGGGGAGGAGGAAGAAGAGTAGGAGGTTCTTTCATTCAGAACTCAGAACTGGAATGACTGAGCAAGAGGTATAGACACATAGCAAAGACATTTTATGGCTAGCTGAATCACTTTCCCAACCAGCTTCCCTGAGTCTCACTCATCTAGGGCCTTCTGAGGTGAGCCCTGGTTGGGACAGGTTACAGTCCTGCCTAAAAACCCTGTTGCCCTTGTCCTCTGTCCTCACAGTGTGATCCTGTGGCTGGGGGACCTCAACTACAGGATAGAAGAGCTGGATGTGGAAACAGTGAAAAAGCTCATCGAGGAGAAGGCATTTCAAACCCTGTACACATATGATCAGGTACAGAGAGTCACCGTAGGCTGGGCAGACGGCCCACTTACCTCCGGCCGTAACCTGAGCAATGGTGTCCTCGGACTCTCGGGACCTCCGAGGAGAAGTGCTGGGTCTCCCACGTTGGGACCCGCCAATCTGGCACATGGGGAAACTTTTCCCCATCTAGTCAATCTCTCTCTTGTCAAGCAGTTTCTTAATATTTAGCCAACATTATTCCCCTCAGTCCTTCCCCGAATTATTGGGATTTTCTTTGCCTCTTCTCTCATTGCCTCATTGGGAACTGAGACTTTCTTTGGAGGGAAGGTGCTCGATCAGTGTATTTCACCTCGATTTCTTGAGTGAGCTGCTTCTTCACTTCCTCTTCCCTTTACCATGTATTGTCATTCTTTTCTGAGAACTGTCATTGCTGAGAAAGATTTCTTTATTTCCTCCATGATTCTCTCATGTCATTTGTCACTTTACATTCCCTTTTAACTTAAAAATCATTTCCTGGAGCATCAGTCCTTTGTGCATTTTTCTGCCTTTCTGAGGTTCATATACATTTGAATGTTTTTATGAATTGGTTACATGGTCGCCAACTTCTGCTTTGGAAAAAAAAACGATCCCTTTTTTCAGAACCTTTAATGTCCCCTTCTGTTCCCAGAAATGTATTATTCTGATCTGTTCAAATCTTTCTCTTCTCATTTTGCAACATGAAGAAAGTTACTTAGAACAAAACAACCAACTCCAGTGTTTTAATTGTTAAAGAGTCACCTTCAGCAGGCCCATTTTGCTTCTAACTTTCTTCACTGGTAAATTTTCTTATTTTTCTCTGATCCTCATTTCTAACATGACGCCATTCTTTTCAGTTGCTGCCCATCTCCTAGTTTCTTAACAGCTTAGTTTGATGCATCAAAGTCTCATTTTTGTGTCTTCTCTCATCTTTATTCATTAACCTATTTTAGTGGTCTTTCTTGAAGCAATAGCATACATCTTGTACCTTGTGCTACTCTTTTTAGATGGATTGTAGGATCTTGGTTACTGTGTTTCAAGAAGCACCCTGAATTGTTGTTATCTCTTTGTCTTTCCCTCCTCAATTCATTTTGGGAAATGAAAATTCAGGTGACCTAGCAGATTATGCTACCTAGGACCCAGTCCCAGTTGTAAGAGTTAAGGTTTTTCTATAGCATTCCCAATAGTGTCAGGTGAGAGATTCCAGAGACTAATCCAAAAATGCCTCCAGTTTTCATCTTTTGCTAGGAATGGGATCTGAAAGTAGTTGACAGAAACCTGGTACTTATGGCTGCTGATAGTCAAATTATGCTGAATAGATGCCAGGAAGAGGGGGTGAGCAGTTTCATTGTTTATGAGCTGTTTACCCAGGATCCCTTGGACATAGCCAGTCACTTCTTTTGTGGAAGACCCTTAAAAAGGTGCAACAGCAAATAAGCTTTCTGGTGACTCCATACTCTGCAAGTGTTAGGACTGGGAATCTATTTGGTTTTAACTGTATTGATAAAAAGAATAGCCAACAAGCTTCTGTTCTCAGGGGTTGGAGTTGACCACAAATTATACAGTGGTCTGGTTCCCACCATTGGCTATCCATTCTCCTTTAATAGGAAACTTCTTTTAATACTAAGGTTTGCTTTCCTCACTTCCAACAGCTGAAAATTCAAGTGGCTGCAAAAGCCGTCTTCCAAGGCTTCACAGAGGGGGAGCTATCTTTCCAACCTACTTACAAGTATGACACTGGCTCTGATGAGTGGGACACCAGGTAGGTTGTAGGTGACTGAACAAGTGGGAGGCATATGGACCCTAGACTTCTTTATCCTCTCACTCAGCTCCAGTCATGCCACTGGTCTTGGGAATGGTTTTCTTTTCTTTGGTTCTCTGTCTCGTGGAAGCATACTGAGATTCCCATTAGACTACATACATAAATGCTACAGATTACAAAATACTACTAAGATAGTATCGCAAAGTCCTTAGTCTCACCTGGATAAGAAATTCTTATTTATCTTAATAAATTCTGAAGCAGTATTTTGCACTGAATTTTTTCTCCCCTTACCAGTGGCTTAGCCACTTTCTTTGAGGAAATTGAGTAAGCAGTTCAGGGAGAAACTCTTACTGTCCATTTTGATAGAATTAAGGCAGTGACTGGACAATGTCTAGGGGTCCTTGATCGTTCCATTTAAGAGCTAGCCCCTCTTTCCACTGTGCCTTGGCCAGATGAGTATAACGGTCAGCCTAAGGAAAGGAAGAAGTCTTTGATCACTTCAGGCAATGGGAGTATTTCTTAAGTTCAATGCTGACCACCTGGAAAGGGGAATCCTTAAAAGGAATGGTGAAAGAAGTATTGGATGGCTTTAGGAAAATGATTCCCCAATGACATGCATAAAGTTAAGTGATTATTGTTCTGTTTGATGAAACAAGATATTAACTGACCTCTTACCTGAGCTCTTTAAACATCTTCTGTCTTATTGTGGAATTCTGCCCATTGTATAGAACTGCTATAAATAGTAACTCCAAAATGGCTTGGGAGAAAGAGATTTTCAGAGCCAGAGGGAAACTCAACCCACCTTTGGGTCTCTCTCTAAGCAGAAATATTTAAAATTAATTTAACCTAATAAAAATTATTTCTAACAGGCTCGTACCTAAATTGTAGAGTATGGAATTTTCTTCCACAGTTCTTAGCATGATTTCAGTATTTTGTCTCTTGATCTCTGGTAGTTCCCAGTAGTGAATTTGCTGTCCATTAGTTTTGGCATTTCTATAGGGTAGTGGTTCTCAAGTACTGACATGAGGACTCTTGGGGGGGGGCCTCTGAGACCCTTTTAAGAAGTCCATGAGGTCAAAACTATTTTCATAATACAAAAATGTTTTCTCAATTGATCTTACCCACATAGGCAAAAGCTCTTGGTTGGGGCAGGTCCTCAATAATTTTTAAGAATAGAAAGGCATCTTGAAACCAAAAAAATTGAGAATTGCTGCTCCAGTGTGATAGATAAATCCTGGCCATCCATTGGGACTTGGATACTTCCCATAGGAATCCTGGGAACTGTCTTTTATTCCCTCAGAAATAGCTGCTTAATTTAGACTCTTTTTCTAATAATCAGTGAATCACAAAGGAGAGAATTAGGAAGATATTTATACTGGACCAAAAGCTGTTTCACAGTTTGGGAGTTTTGCAGGCTGTGTGCTTAAACCAAGAACATAAACTGTTCTTTCTGCTCCCTGGGCAAATCCCTGGCATTAGAATCAACATAAAGTGAATTGCTGTCAGGTGAAGTAATCTGTATTATTACTACTGAATTGTTATTAAGGCAACCCGATAGAGATGATCTACATGACCACATCGCTAAACTGGGCTCTGCTCCAGTCAGGCAGTAGGTTGGCCCAGGGGGTAAGCACTCAGAGCTCTGTCTCTGAAATAGACTTCTCAGTGCATTTCTTTTCATTTTAGTGAAAAGTGCCGAGCCCCCGCCTGGTGTGACCGGGTCCTGTGGAAGGGAAAGAACATTACTCAGCTAAGTTACCAAAACCACATGGCACTAAAGACAAGTGACCACAAGCCAGTTAGCGCGGTGTTTGACATTGGGGTAAGTGACAAATCATTTTTAGCCAAGGCATTTTCCATCTTTCAGGTTTAATTCATTTCTAGTCAGGTTTCGTCTCTCTCTTTCAATGAAAGCCTCCGAGAAGTATCTGTTAACAGCTTGTTAGGAGTAGAAGCCCCGTGGTGCCAGACACCAATCATCCTTTTATGCTGGACCTGCATTTTGGCAGAGCTACCAGCCAAGTCTTTCCTGTTATCTCGCCTCTTGCCAAGAGGGGAATGGCTGACAATCACAAGCATTGCCTCTAGGGGAACCTGTTAATGATACTTCTCACTGGAATCTTTGCTAGTGAATTTACACTGCCCAGGTCTTCATTTTTTAGAGAAATTCACTGTTCTCATCTTCTGTTGTGTATAAATTTGCTTGATTCCCATGTTGTGAGCCCCTCTGCACTGAAATAGGAGAAGTCAATTCCCAGCAGATTACTGAACCTCTAGCATTTGTCTTCCAGGTAAGAGTGGTAAATGAAGAGTTATACCGGAAGACCCTGGAAGAGATTGTCCGATCACTGGATAAAATGGAAAATGCCAACATCCCATCAGTGACCCTGTCCAAAAGAGAGGTAGGAGGCATGTGATCATACTTCTGGCAGCTACCTTTTCCAACAATGCACCCCTGACTCTCTTAGCTTGTTAGGGCAGAGAATTCTAGGACAGCTCAGAGCTATGGCCTCAGTCCACCAAATTCTGGCATAGCCTTGAGAAGCAGTTGGCACCATTGCTTGCCTTGGGAAATGGGGTGGTTGCTGATGGCTTGGCAGAGCTAAGCACAAGTTCACAGATTTTTGACTCTGGTCAGCATTTCATCTTCCACAGGCACTGGCCTGCATAATTCCAATTTATTCTCAGTTGCTGGGAGTGTGGTATGTGATAGGTCATTTTGTAGCAGATTTGCCTAATAGTGCTTGGCTTTGGTTAATAGGAAAATTCACTCACTTTTTTTTAAATCATAAAAACTGATGGTACTGAAAAGGGAAGCAAAAGAAAATAGTATAACATTGTGGGAACAGGTGGGAGAAAGCCTTGTTGAGATACACGATTTGCTACATATAATCTACAAAAAGGATCAAAAGAAACTCATGTGATACTCTGACTTTCCTAGTCAGAATTCAGAATAGCTTGTTTTTTAAGCTTGTTGTGAAGGAGATATTTTGGGTGAGCTGGGCTGACTCTCCCTCTGCCATCTTGTCTCCCTCCCCTGCAGACACTTTACATAGTGAAGGCCACTTTAACATGAGGTCTTTGCTTCTTGTTAGAATAAGCTTTCTGTAAGCATGGAGTCTGATGTTAGCTGGTTACAGAAGGGTTAAACTTTCATACTGATATTCTTTCACCCTGGCTAAACTCAGAAATCCAGGGGCTGTTGCTACTAGTAAATGATTAATAGAATCAGAGTATTGGCCCACAGAAGATGGTCCCTTATTTTTTTCCAAGAACATGAGAATCATGGCTTTGGGGGTGACTTGGCAGGGTAGCTGAGGAGAAGGTGATGGTGCCCACTGACCCCTGGTCTTCTCCTAGTTCTGCTTCCAGGACGTGAAGTACATGCAGCTGCAGGTAGAGTCTTTCGTGATTTATAATGGCCAAGTGCCCTGCCAGTTTGAATTCATCAACAAACCTGACGAAAATACCTACTGCAAGCAGTGGCTGAATGCCAACCCCAGCAAGGGATTCCTTCTGCCTGGTGAGTCTTCTTCCTTACCTGGCTGTTAAAAACAAAGAAAAACAGTTTTGCTTCCAAGGACAGTAGAGGGAGGAAGGTAGTTTTAGAGACATGTCATCATAGTCCTATAGAAGCTGTCATTTAGATAGCGCTTCGGTTTAGGAAGCTCTTCCTGGCCATTACGTGATTTGATCCTCAGAACAACCTCTTAAATCAGGCAACACAAATATCTCCATTTTACAGATGAGGAAACTTCTTGAGAGATATCAGTGACAGGTCCAAGGTCACATAGCTGGTAAGTGACAGAGCTGGGGCTCCCTCCTAGGTCTTTTGCCCCCAGATGTGGTATCTTACCTTTGTGGCTGCTATACTGTGCTTTGTGCATTCCCTGGGAGTACCACATACGTGTGATACAGCAGCCATAGGAGGGAGGCAAGCAGAGGATGGCTGGAAAATACCATATACATGTGATACAGCAGCCACAGGAGGGAGGCAAGCAACAGATAATAAGGTGAAACTTTGGTTTGGTCAAACTGCTGCTGTTGAGAAATGTCTTCAGTGGTTTGCTATAATCAAATCTTAATTATCTACAGTAGTATAGAGCTGTCAAATGAGGTGAATCATCCATAGATCTTTATATCCATTTGTGGAATATGGACTACCAGTTTTCTTCCCTAGATGTTATTTTTATACCATATTTATAGTGCTATGTGGCAGAGGAATGCCTCTTGGGGATTGAACATTTTCTGTGGAGAATTCACACACTGATTATTGAGAGGTGTCTATACTCACAACTAGCTTGGTATTGACTCCCATCTTACTCAGAGAAGAGTCTGGTCCATACATTTACATTGTATTTATAATCTATACCATATCAATGAGTACTTGTTACCTAAAGTGTGGAATTATTTGATGTGTCATCATACTGCTTCCTTGTCAACTAGATTGTAAGAACTTCCTGAGCAAGAGTCATCCTGCCCAAAGTGCTGTGGACACAGTGTGTGGTTCAGTAATTACTTTCTGCTAGGTTGGTTTCTTTCACACTCTGTGTCTTTCGATCTCCCATTGCCTTGTATCACCCTCTCTTCATAGATTCTTCCATTGAGATTGAATTGGAGCTGTTCGTTAATAAAACCACTGCCACAAAGCTCAATTCCGGGGAGGACCAAATTGAAGACATTCTGGTTTTGCACCTGGACCGAGGAAAGGATTACTTTTTATCTGTGTCTGGGAACTACCTGCCAAGTTGTTTCGGTTCTCCCCTCCACACCCTGTGTTACATGCGGGAGCCCATCCAGGACTTGACACCTGAAACCACTCGAGAACTGGTGAGTTAACACTTGAGACTGAAGAGTCCCTGCTCACAAATGAAATAATCAGAACTGAGGAGTGGCAAAACCACTAGATTCCCAAAATTGGAAAGGATCTCAAACAGGGCTGTCGAATGCATCTTTAAAACAGGGCCACCCACAACTCCCAAGTGGTCACCCAGCTTCTTCCTGAAGACCTCCAGTGATGGAGGTCTTTACTACCATTTCTGGCATGCCATTTCATTGTTAGCTCCTATCATTAAGTTTTTATTTTGAATCAAAATTTTCCCCTTTGTGACCTAGGAACCGGATTTTCTTGTCCCTGCCTCTCCAGGGACTTGCCAAATCTATGGCAGCATTTTATTTCCCATAGTCTTATTGTTATTCTGTCTTTTATTAAATCCACTGGCCCTCACTGATGTTTTCTTCTGATATCTTATCTTGGCAGGGAGGTGACCCTGGGTTTTTCCAAGGCCATTCTAGTTGAATACAAGCAGTGGCAGATGCTTCTGTGTAGGAAGGCTTTAATGATGTGCCCAATAATAACTGTAAATATGTTCCCTAGAAACTTGGTAACTAAGGTGAGGAGGCTTGTAATCTGCTCCAGTGGAAGTAGTTAGTAAACACACTAATGAAACAGGGTCTTTTGAAAAAATAGTGATGGGGAACTAAGAACTAATAGGCCAATGATATTTCTAAGAAGATTCAAATAGCTTGAACCAAGCTGTGATGATGGTTTGTGTGTGGATTTTGTCCAAGCATTATCAACATGGGATCTTCTTCTATTTATAGAGCATTTATAAGGCAAGTAGAGTCAAGGATTTGTTTCCCTGTTACATAGATGAAAAAAATAGAGACTAGAAGAGGTTGTGACTTGTAAGTGGTAAAGTTAGAACTAGAATCCAGGTCTCCAGATCTCCAACTTGGGACTGTTTTATAGAATCATAAAACTGGAAGGAAACTGCAGATCTTATGTTCTAACCCCTTTGTAGATAAAGGACTAACTTACACCATCCCTCTTCTGTACTTATCTTGAATGGATTATGATAGAATTTAACCTGTATTTCACCTGATTCGTTAGAACTACTCTCTGTTGAGCATGGAAGAGGCAAGAGATAATTGTTACAATAGAGGGGGAAAAGAGGAAGGCAAAAGGTAAAGAGTCAACCTTACTCTTATGGAATTTGGCTTAGGGAAGGAATGACATAAATTCTAAACTGGGCATCTTGCCACACA
>CM053582.1:122822884-122894162 GCA_028627135.1 Pseudochirops cupreus
GACTTTAGTGGGAAGTATCTTTGTGTGCGTTTTGGAGTTCTAGGATTGGTTTAAAGTCCTATTTTATGGGTATTTTGGGGTGGCTATGTGAGAGCTGCAATATGTTACTGCTGCTACGCCGCCATCTTGGCTCCGCCCCCCAGGCCCTTCTCAATTTTCTTGATAATTTATAAACAATCTCTGGAACATGGTCAAGTTTCTTCAGCCTATCCAAGCAGGATTCCTAGACAATCATTCCATTTCAATGGTCTTTTAGTACTAAGTCTAAAGCCTATAAATGATGGATCGATCAAGACATTCTCGCCTAGTTAAAGTATCAAAGCTAAAACAGGATGGGGTGCTTTCACCCCCATCCATATGCTCTTCCCCTCAGTTTTCATATTTGCTGTTCTCAAAAATCTACCTGGGGGTATTTAGCAAAGGTCAACGTCTTTATAACTCCTCAGTAACTTGGGGAGTTTGCATTTCCTATTAGAATACCTTTCCTACTGACTTGTACCACAGAATCTCTGGAAAAAATTGTATGACACAATTCAAATTAAATCCAGTTATTCACATTCTTGCATGCTTCCAAACACATGGTAGCATAAACCCACATTATTTTTACAAAGTCATGTTGGATTGTTCCTTGTCTTCTTGTTTGTGGAAAGGGCCTTCCCCAGTGCAAAAACAATAAAGAAAAGAAAAAGAAAAATCAAGCATCCAGGAGAAAAACCTGGTTTCTTACATAATTCCCTGAACATGGGAGGCAGGGGGTCTCCCCACAGGGATTAGGGATTTTGTATTGACTAGAAGTCAGCATTTCATCCTTCGTGTGAGAAACAAACCAATCTGACCCAAAGCTTGTGTAGCAGCAGTTGTTCACTGACTCCAGGGGACTGTGGTCCTCATCCTTTTCCTCTCTTACAGAGCACTCATTCTATTCTGGGCTCAGTCCTATAACAAAATTGGTACTGTGTCAAGAGGATACCTTGATTGGCATCCAAAGCCCTTCATAACCTAGACCCTCATCCATCTTTCTAGTCTTCTTATACCTAACAACCACCCTCCATCCTTCCCCTACCCCCAACACACACACACACACACACACACACACACACACACACACACACACACACACACAGAGTATATGACAATGGTCTCCTTGTTGTTCCTTAACAAGATACTCCATATCTCAACTCCCAGCATTTTCACTGACTCCCTATATATGGAATGTGTTCCCTCCTCTCACCCCAATCTCTGCCTCCGGTGCCCTTGGCTTCTTTGAAATTCCAGCTAAAATTCCAGCTTTTCAGAAGTCTTTACAAATCTCTCTTGAATCTAGTGTGTCCCCTCCCTTCCCCCCACACATTGTTTCTTGTTTCCTATTTAATCTTGTATATACTTTTTTAATGCAGAGGTGTTTCTATGTCATCTCCTCCTTTAGACAGTGAGCTCCTTGAGGGCAGGGGCTGTCTTTTGCCTCTCTTTCTTTCTCCAGTTCTTGGCACATAGTAGGTGGTTAACAAATATTTATCAACTGACTGGCACTCTCTGCCTTTCCCTCCTAAGAGGCCCTGTACTCCTGATGCACACACAGAGGCCACTGAATTATTTACTCTGTTGCTTTCTGTTTTATATTAGGTGTTCTTCGCTTCTGAAATCTCCCTTCTTGGGCTTCATTTACACACTGCCCCTGCGACCCACCAGCAGCACTACTTCGAATCTTCTCTGAACCTCTCCATCATGCCCCAGAACCCAGTATCTTCTCCCTCTCCCTTTGCCTCCACAGCTTTTCAGCTTCCTTTTGTGTGTGGTCTCCCCCAGTAGATTGGAGGCTCTGGAAAGGCCACGAATGCCTTTCTTTTTATTTGTGTTTGCTTAACCCAGTGGGTCTCAACCTTCCTAATGCCTCGATCCTTTAATATTCATATGTGGGTGTATCTGCATGTGGGCAGACCTGCCTGGAGACAGAGGTGCGGTGTCTCCGTTCCTAAGACCATCTGAAATATGTGCTTTCCAATGGTCTTAGGCAACCCCTGTGAAAGGGTCATTCCACCCCAAAAGGGGTTGCAACCCACAGGTTGAGAACCACTGGAACCCAATGCCAGGGGCTGTTAGGTGGCTCAGTGGAAAAAACACTGGGCCTGGAATCAGAAAGGTTCATTTTCCTGAGTTCAAATCCAGCCTCAGACTGCTAGGTGTGTGACCCTGAGCGAGTCACTTAACCCTGTTTGCCTCAGTTTCCACATCTGTAAAATGAGCTGGAGAAAGAAATGACAAACCAATCCTGTATCTTTGCCAAGAAAACCTTGGGTCATGAAGAGTTAGATACAACTCAACAACAACAACAACAACAACAGTGTAGTATCTGGTGTGCAAGAGGTCCTTAATAAAGGTCTATTGGCTGACAGCACGCTGAGAGGAGCGCTCGCTGCTACAACCCAAACCATTCTCAGGACCACAGAGAGAACGACTTCATGACAATCTTTTCCACTGATGCTCTATGACTGAAAATCATGGGACTCAGCAGTGTCTGTAGAACAAAAATCAAGGGTGAGCTGAAGGTCATTGAAAAAATACTTGACAAGTGTAAGTGAATGACAGCGTGTTTCCAATTGTTACACCTGCAGGAAGGGACGTAAGAGACTTAAGTGAGGAGTTAGAGCTAGGGGACATTTTACGTATATATATATATTACACACATATATATATATACATATACACACATATACACCTATACATATACACACATATGTATATGTACCCATATGCATATACATACACATGTATGTATATCTACACGCATATGTATTATGCATTGTGTGTATATGTATATAACGATTCCCTCTTTTTACAGATGAGAGAAACTGAGGCTCAGGAAAGACAAGTTGCTAGAACTTGTGATTCCACCTCAACAGCATCTGTTGCCTTTGTGTCCTTCCCCTATCAAATGAGATAATACTTGCAAACCACTTTGTATTTGCTGTATTACTTAATATAAGCCCCCAATTATACTCATATTTGCTGTGTTAATTAGAACGCAGTGCCTGACTCATAGTAGGTACTTAATGAATGCTGGTTCTCTCTCCCGCTCCCTCCCTCCACATGTTCACACGGACACCACCCTTAGATCAGATCATGCTCTCATCACCTGTCCTTTGAACAACTGTGTCCTGAATGAGTTCCTGGTTGCCATCCTTCCTGCTCTCCCATCCATCCCTCAGGCAGATGCACTTACTAGAATACAAGCCCACCTTTGCTACCCACACTACTGCCCGATAACCCTCAAGGACTTCCTGTTGACTCTAGGATGAAAACAGAAATTCATCTTAGCCTTTCATGCCCATGACCATCTCTATGGATGGGGTATTTGGAGTGTTAAGGGAAGACTAGTACTTCTAGTGGGAGGTGTAGCCAAGCCCTTTTCAGGACTGCTTTCCACCTTTGATGTCTACCTGCCACCCAGTTCTCACTTGTGCTTCCAAGAAGCTGTAACATGCACAGAGGCCACACCCTGGTAAGCTACTACAGCAGACAGGCTAAACCAGTCTGAGGGTAACCAACTCATCTCAGGTGAGTTGGGGAGGAGAATCTACCCCAAGCATGTAAAGACTTCCCAAGGGGAATAGTTGGATGTAAACAATTTATTCCAATAATCATGAAGGCAGCTGAAGCAGGTACTGTGGAGAGCTTCAGGCTTGGTTAGACATTGAAGACACCAAGGTCATCCACTGCATCCCAAGCCATTGATAGTTGTTTTGACTTTCGTCTTCCCACTGGACTCTGGTGACTTTGGAAAAGAGAGTGAGGTTGCCAACTTCCAACTCTGCATCACTTAAATCCAATTTATGCCCAAATCAAAAGACACAATTTTACCATTTTACCTACCTCCAAGTTCTGTGGTGACAGGCAAGTGACAAAGCAGAAAGCATGGATATACTGGGAGCTGTAGTCACAGCCTTGCACACAGGCAGCCCAGGGCATAGGGTCATCTTCTCACTGGACTCAAGCAGCAGGGTGATTCAGCAGGCCCCTGGGTGTCTGAGCAGCCTTTCTAAAGGACAGACCTGAAGGAAGGGGGTAGAAAAGGTGCCCTAAAATTGTCTACTTCACCTAATCTAACATTGGCCTGCTTACTGTGGCGAGTGGGGATCCTACCCTAAGGTGGAACCAATCAAACAAAAACTGTTTAGAGATGTCTACATCCCAAATGTTCATATGAACTATTTGTGCCCAATCTGTAGAGCCTTCCGAGCTCATATTGGTTTGATCAGCTAGTCGGACACACTCTACCTTGACCTCAACATAGTAATGTCATTTTGGTCCTCTTCTAGCTCAAAGGACAACAACCAATCTCTATGACTATTTCATGTAATTCTACTTCAGGTACTCCATGTTATAATCAAAATGATCTATTTTCTGTTCCTCAAATGCAGCTGCTATTTCCCACATTTGTTCCTTTGCACAGACTACCCCCTCCCATAAATTGAATGAACTCCTTCCCCACCCAACCTCTTTCAAGAGTCTTTCAAGGTTCGACTTAGGTGCCACCTACACAAAGCTTTTTAATAATCCCACTTGTTTGTCTTTTATCTCTCCACATATTACCCTGAATTTATCTGCTTATATAGGTTTTTATCTCCCCACAAGAATGCCAGCTCCTTGAAGGCCGTTAGTAGTCAGGAATCCATTAAATATTAAAAGATCACGTGAGGAAGGCCTCCAGAAAGTTGGGTAGATATCCTATGGATTTCCAGAAACACACAGGCAAGTATTATAAGGGATGAAAAAGTGTGAATAGGTTGCACTCTGTACTGAAGGAGAAAGTGTCCATATAGAGATATTCTTTCCAGGTCACTGTCACTTTTGTGACTTTTGTCTCCTGTGAGATAAGAAATGAATCATAGGATCAGCCTCCTGTCTGGCATTATCTACCTGAAAATCTTAATGACCAGCTAGGAGGCCTGGAGAGAAAAGTATGTACGGATCCCTTTGACTAGCAGGTAGAAGGACTGATCCAGGGGTCATAAGATTCCAAAACAGAGTTCTAGCCTTCCTTTGCCAAAACAAAAACATAATGACCCTGCAAAGCAACATACCGCTCTATTGTAGAGGACTTGGCTTCTAGGACAGCAGTGGTATAATGAGTGGCAACAGCACTGAATTTCAAGTTAAAAAAAAAGACTAATCCTGAGTTTGGTCTCTCATTCTTTGTTTGGCCTCAGAAAATTCATTTAATATGTCTGAACCTCAGTTTACATATGTAAAAGACAAGTTTGACTAAGTACTAGATTATCCTTAATATCTCTTCCAGCTCTGATATTCTATGATGACTTGCTTTTCTTCAAGTCTATGAGACTAAGAAGTTCATGAATGCCAGGATAATGGGAAGTCTGGGACCAAGCCACAGATGATGATTTTGAGTATTTATATATGTGACTTGGAGGTGGGGGAGATGAAGAGAGCTTCTGCAAAGTCTCTGACCAGGATAGTGGGAGGTGTTTATGCCATGAACAGATGTGTCCTGTTGTTGTTCAATTGTTTTCGGTTGTGTCTACCTCTTCACAATCTCAGGGTTTTCTTGGCAAAGAAAGATACTGAAATAGCTTGCCATTTCCTTCTTCAATTCATGTTATAGATAAGGAAACCAAGGCAAACAGGGTTAAGTGACTTGCCTAGGGTCATACAACTAGTAGGTGTGAGGCTGGATTTATTCAGGTATTCCTGACTCTAGGCCCACCACTCTATTCACTGCTGCACATAGCTGCCCTGAACAGATACTAGATAATCAAATTATGTTTATGATGTATATGTCATGGTAAATTGTATATCAGTTAACTCTGTCTTGATTTCCTACTAAACTATGAGTTTCCTGAGGATAGGAAACTATCATATGTAAACTTTGCATCTTCCCCAGCCCTAAACAATCCCACTGCATTGCACACAGTAAGTATTTAATGAATGGTTGCTAGATATATTTAAAACAAAACCCAGTAAAAATCTATTCCTGATTGGCAGGAGGCAAGAGAAAAAAAAAGAAGGAAAACATTCTCAGCTTGGATAGTGTTCTATTCCACCAAAATTTGAAGACATTTAAAAATAAGAGGGGGGTGAGAGTGCCATAGAATGACTTAGCACAGACTCACTCTGTGACAGACTTACTCTGTCCTGCTTGCCCAATGCAAGCCTCACAGATACCTAGGCTCCTTAAGAGTCTACCCCATATGGCGAACTTTCAATAAACTTTACTTTTCTTTGGCTGAAAAAAAAATAAAAAAAAATAAGGGGGAAATTTTGAAAAACAAAATTAATATCTCTAAAGAAAAGTACTGGAAATTGTTGCTTTCATTCAAGGGATAGGGTTGAGAGAAAGAAAGAAGAAGCTACTTCTGCTTGGTGTACTCTAATCAATACTCACCCCCACCTTACACACCAGCTCCACTTTGTCCAGTGGCCCATGGGATCTGTCACTCTATCCCCAAAATCTCTCATCTTTCCCTATTGCCCTCCAACCATTTCATGCCCTTCCTCCCTGGGTCCCCCTCTCCAACCAACTAAGGTTTTTCCTTATCTACTGACATCCTGTCCCCAGATTTCCCTTTACTCCATTAACTCTCTTTCTCCAATGTTCTCTAAGTCCCTGCCCCCTTCCCTTGATGGTCGCTTATCCTATCCCCCTGCCCCTATACCCTCCACTACAGATCCTATACCTCCTCACCTTACCCCTAATGACCTCTGCCCAGGTTCCTTTCCATATTACCTTATCTGCTAAAGGTTCCCTCTGCCCCACGTTTACCCTCAGTTCCTATCTATCTCAACTAGTGCTTCTTCAGCTGTCCTTTCCCTATATTTCCGAAGCCTTTGTCCTCTCATGCCTTGCCCACAGGCTAGGCTGCCCCAGGTTTTTGGCTGAACCACATGCCTTCCCTTCCCTTGGACTGCAGACCAAGGAATCCAGGGAGCAAATGTAATGTCCTGGTACCATCTCCCAGAGAACAAAGGTTTTTCAGCTGCTGTGGATTGCAGACCTATGCCCAAGTAAACAGAGAGAGGTCAGTGCAGGTCTGTGGTGGCAGATTAAGAAGGGCAGAGCTGCCTTGAGGTAATCAGCATCATCACCCCAACCCCAAACAGTTTCATATACACTATTCGTAGTCATTATTTCTCATGATGCAGAATAAAATTACATTTTAATTTTTTAAATAATGGAACATTTCTTTTGTTCCATTAAAGATGCCAAATGGAAGCCTTGAATGGTGTGCTTCTCTGCCTTCTTACACCCACCATGCTCTTCCCATTAACCCAGTGAGTCACTAGCAATTGGAATTCTCCTGAGATAGTTGTGTTCAGGATTGAATAGTTTTGAACTCCCAGTAATCCATCATCACCTGGAGAACATTGGTGTTAAAAGAAAAAGAAAAAGAGGAATGTGTTTTAACATTGAGGAAAGGTTAGTGATTATTGAAAGGGCTATGTAATTTCACAAATGTTTTACAGGTCTTCTCCTCAATTCAATTTAACAAGTGTGTTTAAAGTACCTGATTTGTCCAAGGCACTGTGCTAGGTTCCAGGGACACAAAAACAAAACTGAAACATTCCCTCCCCCTAAGGAGCCCATATTCTACTGAGGGATTCAGAATGCATATCAGGAAGTGGGGGCAGCTAGGTGGCTCAGTGGGTAGAGTGCAGGACTTGAAAACAGGAAGATCTGAGTTCAAATCCAGCCTCAGATACTTAATAGATCACTGTGTGACCCTGGGCAAGTCACTCCACTCTGCATCTGTTGCTCTGCCTTGTTTCAGCTCCATGGAATCAGAAGCTCCACACCTCTAATCTTACCATTATGTTGTTCATTCAAGCCTTGATTGACACCACCTTCCTCATCTGAAGGCTGGAGTACTTAACTCTTCCCAATACTGTCCTTAATAGAAGACAGAAACTGGACTTTTCCCATTCATTTTCCTCTGCATCTGCTGCTCTGCTTGGTTTTGACTACACTGAACAAGATGGCCCCATACTAGATAGCCCATGGTCTTCCTCCAGCTTCTTGCCTCCTTTTGTGTGCTGTCTCCTCCCATCAGTTTTTAAGCTCCTTGAGGACAAGGACTTTACTTTTACTAATTATATTCCCATTGTTTAGCAAAGTACCTGACACATAGTAGACACTTAATAAATGTTTCTAAAGTTGGATTTAACAGTTCTTTGCCTCAGTTGCTAATCTGTAAAATGGGGATAAAAATAGCACTTAACTCCCAAATCCATTGTGAGAATAAAACGAGATGATATTTGTAAAGTTATATGCCTGGCACACAGTAGGTGTTATGTGAATGTTATGATAATTATTTCAAGGTAATTTGATGAGGAAAAGAAGATAAAAAACTTAGGAGAAGGAAGGAATTGGAAAAGTCTTTACAAAATGAGACCAGCCTAGTAATCCACATAGGAAAAACCAAGATTATGAAGAATGTATCTTTTCTAGATTATAACATACAGTTGGACAAGTGTCCATTGAGTTAATCCATCAGTGCATTGGGAAAGGTATTTTAATTGAGCAATGAGTTGGGTCTCTGGGCCACTCTACAGTTCAATAAAGCCAACTGTTCTCAAATTTGATATTCTATCTTTCCACAAACTGGAATTCATGCATTTTTAATCTCCACTTTCAAAATCTTTTACCTTCTTTCAAGTCATGAATGTGAATCTCCCAGCTAAAATGAAAGGCCTGGAAAAGTTTTGATCCCCACATGAGGAAGAAACAACTACACCACCAGTCCACTGAATCGTCAATAGCAATTTGAAAGTTCTTCAGATCTAGGGATTCTAAGGCAACTCCCCCTCTTATTCGGATATTTATCATGTCACAGTGAAAAGAATGTCAGAGATTCTCAGACTCTGATTTGTATTTCCTGTCATCAGAAGCTCTGTTCTCCTGGAAGCTGGGATTTCAGCACCACCACCTCTCAAAAGCTACAGTATTCCCTTTAGCTTGTTAGAGTTAGAAGAGAGCTAGCTGTTGCACTGGACCTAGAGGTGTGCCTGGAGATCTGAGTTCAAATGTAACCCCCGACATTTAGTAGCTCTGTGACCTTGGACAAGTCACTTAACTCTGCCTCAGTTTCCTTATCTGTAAAAATAAGTTGGAGAAAGAAATGACAAACCATTCCAGTTACTTTTGCCAAGAAAACCCTAGATGGGGTCACAGAGAGTTGAACATGACTAAACAATAAGGAGATCCAACTACCTAATCTCACAGTTGAGAAAGCCAAGGGAAATTAAACCGCTTGCCCAAGGTCCCACAGGTACAAAAACATAATAATACATAAACATAAAAATAAACACAAAAATAATAAGTATCAGAAGCTGAATTTGAATCCAGGTTATTCAACTCCAAACCTAGAGTGTGTATGTGTGAAACCCAGGTCTGACACTTTTTACCTGTTCTTCTTTGGTCAAGTAATTTCCCTAATCTGTAAAATACAGATGCTCAGACAAGCAATAACCTACCCCCCAGGCGTGATGTAGTGAATTATGAGGAGCGTGGTAGAATGGACTGGGAGTTGACCTCCAGGCAGGAAGTCCAGAGTTCCGCTCAGTGTCCATCTGCATTACAATAGGAAGTTCCCTACCCTAAAGAAATCATAAATTCACCCTTCTCCCTCGACCAAAAAAATGTACTAATAATGACATTAATAGGTCCCTGGGTTTCGGGTTGTTGAAGGGTACTTTTGGACAAAGGGGTGTGTGTGTGTGTGTGTGTGTGTGTGTGTGTGTGTGTGTGTGTGTGTGTGTGTAGACGTCAGTAAGTGGATAAAGAAGGTAAAATGGAGGTGTCCTGTGTCCAGTCGGTTTCTCCGAAAAAGCAGTAAAGGGGTTTTGATGAGGCAGGAGGGGCCAAGGAGTCCACCTATGGGACGGAGTTGTGTGAAGAAACGACAGTGGAGAAGGTCTTGCTGGAGGTTTAGGGAACTGGCTCGGGGAGGCAGGTAAGTGTTAGAGGCAGTCAGTTTAGGGATTGCGGAGGGATGGTAAGGGCCCACCCTAGGAATGAATGAAGGGGCCAGCATTCCAGAGCTCCGAGCAACACATGGTTTGAAGTTGGACGCCAGATACCTGATTTACAACAGTTGGTTTGGGGATTCTAAAACGATGCTAATACCAGCCCGGTACCGTGCTCTCTGAGGGCGCAGCTGTTGGGTACCTGGGTCTCCAGGACTCGAGAATAGGGTCAGAATAGTAGGAATCTAGAAGATTGCCTCCCTATAGTCGCAGCTCGGGCCTTTCCATGCAGCACCAGGGCGCGGAGAAGGGGGGGAAGCTCCATAGATTTCCAGCCGGTCTTCTCCTCTATCATGTTGAACCTAAATAGTCTCACAGAATAAATAAAAAGAACTTTAATCTCGAATTCTCGGTCCGTAGAGTCCCGTAGAGATGGCAGTTGTATTTTGCTTTGACCTCTTTCGGTACTGGGTCTCTCCACCTCCCCCAATCCCACCCCCAAAGCATTGGGCAACATGGTTCAAGCCGACTGCATTCTCTGTGTGCAGGGCCCGCCTGCACTGCAGGGAAGGTTCGGGAGGAGTCGATTGTGTTATTTTATTTCTTTCTTTACTTATTTTAGGTTGGAATCGAGAAGTCGTCTCTGTGGGACGCAGGCCGCAAGTGAGTCGAAGTTATGTACGGGCGGCTGCGGTCGCTACCTGGGCCAGGAGGCCCGTTGGGCCATGGCTAAGCAGGGAAGGCCCCCGAGTGCGGCCGGGGGGTAGACTGGTAGCGGGGCTGAGCCTGAGAGAGGTCTGCAGCCGGCCATGGCCCGGCGGCGGCGCCGCGCTTGCATCGCGCTCTTCCTCGTTCTGCTTTTCGCTTTTGGCACCCTCATGGGGCTGCGCACATTGAAGGCGCCCGATGGACTCCCAGAGCTCGCCCCAGGACTGGAGTTGGGCCCATTTGAGCGCCGTGCCCCCGTGCCCGCTGGGCCCCCAGCGGCAGAGGCAGAGGCTGCCCGTGCTCCGCAGCCGCCACCCCCCGCGCCACCGCGCACAGCTGCGGGCCCGAGCCCGGCCCCGGCCCCTGTTCCTGCCCCAGGATCTGGTCCGCCGGTCTACTCAGACCTGCACGTCTTCTACTATTCGTGGTATGGCAGTCCACGGGGCCGGGAGGGCCGCTATGTGCACTGGGACCATGTTATGGTGCCGCATTGGGACCCCAAAGTGTCTGCCAGCTACCCTAAGGGCCGCCATAGCCCCCCTGATGATCTGGGCTCCAGCTTCTACCCTGAGCTGGGACCCTACAGCTCCAGGGATCCTGAAGTCTTGCGGGAGCATATGAACCAGCTCAAAGCTGCTGCCATCGGTAAGGATCCCCTTCCCCCAAGGCTTCCTGGGCCCCAAACAGGGTCCTCTCTGCCCCCCCCCCCCATGCAAATACACAAAGGACCTTTCCATGGGCCCCAGCTAAGGTAAGGTAAGGGCCCCTCCCCCAGGTAATCTCCTATCACCACCCAAACCACTACCTCTCAGATTCCCTAAAGCCTCATTTTTCAGATGAAGAACCTTGAGGTCTAGAGAACAGTAAAATGATTTTCCCAAGGTCATGCAAGTAATAAGTAGCAGGGCCATGATTCAGCAACTTGTCCTCTGACTCTTAAATTCAGTGCTTTCCTCTACATTATGCTGCTAAGTAAGGCACTACCCCCACCCCCTCCACATACACTTAAACAGGCAGCCATGCCCTCCCTCCCTGATCCCAGATATTGGTCCCTGAGCCAGGGATATAGGAGAGGCAGTTAAGGGTGTATGCAGGGTCCTAGTCAGGAACTGTCCATTCTGGGAGACCAACAAATTGTTCTTAATTTATTAAGAATAAAAATATAAGTCAGGCGAAGGGGAATTCAAAATCTTTGGCTGGAACCTCGATTGGCACAGCAAATTGGATTGGGGAAGAGAGTAAATTCAAGCTCAATAGAGGCCATGCTAACGGAGTCTTCATTTTCTGCCTGAGATATCAGGCAAGTGGAGGTGACAGGGCTGCAGACTCATTTAAGCAGTTGCACCAGACTTAATAACAAGATGGAGACTTCTTTGAGCTCCCTGAAAGGGTGTGGGTGTTTACAAAGGCAGAGGAGTGGAGGGCCCCAGTAGTCCTGAAGCACTGAATGACCTCCTTTGCTGCTCTCTAACATAGGAACACAACGTGGCCATTTGAGAAAGAACGTTACTCTCTGTTTGTAAACTGAGACTGGTTCCTTGGCTTGCTCTCCCAGTGGCATTGGCAGACTCGTATTATGGGGGTCCTTAAAGAAATTAACTTTGGGAGGAAGAGAAATTCTCATGTCTCAGACACTGAGAGGTAGTCCTCTACTTCTGGTCCCTCTAGATCCTTATTGGCTCCAAGAATCCCTTGGGTCAGGGGAGGTTATTATTTCAGGATTCATCAGTAGAATTTTTCTTGCTATTTTTCACCAAAAAAAAAAGAGAGAGAGAAAAACTAACAGAAAAAGAAAGCTTTCTTTCAAAGGGAAAAAAGTTTGGATTGCTAAACATGAGGTTTGCCTCATGTTTTTTGTTTACTCATAGATGGTCTTTTCTATGTGCTAGGACTGACTTGTATTTCCGCTCACTTGAGGGACAGCTCTTTATTTCCCCCCCAAAGCAGGGGTTTCAGCACCACAATCTCTGGACAGCTCCAGTGCTACAGCATCTTTTGGATTAGAACATTATTTTATTAAGTTCTCCTAAATGAAGAGAAGTAGAACAGCCTTGGACTCATTCAGATTTCTCAGAAACATTCCTCCAAAGTTATAGACTGACTTGTTTGACATTCTAATTAAAAATTATGTCTATGTAAATAGGCTAAGGAAGTTGGGCCTAGAACTGTTCCCCTGCAGTAAGCAATAAATTACTTCTCCTAGAAGTCAAATTTTGGATCTTATGCTTATTAGCTGTATAACACTAGGAAAGTTTCTTCTCCTCCCTCAGGTTCATGTTTTTCATCCATAAAATGGGGCTAAACAAAATTCATAGGATTGCTGTAAGGAAAATGCTGTCTACATGTGGGCTACTTTTACTGTTTTCTGTCATAGGGGTCCTGGTCCTGTCCTGGTACCCACCAGGCATGGCCGATGACAATGGGGAACCCTCGGATGATCTAGTACCTGCTATTCTTGATACTGCACATCAGTACAGCATCAAGGTAAGTAAATTAGGTGCCTCCTTACCTTGCTCCAAGTCCTCTTCTGCCCACCCCAGGCAAGCACTTTCTAGCTTTGTGGTGTGGATGGGATATGGGACTTCTTTGTTTGTTGGGATATGATTATTTTCTTGGGCTCCCCCTTTCCCAAGTGTTCAGTCACTTTTCAGTGGTGGTTAATTCTCAGTAAAAGCAACCAAGGAGGATTTAAAGATGGTCAGGTGTCCTGGGGTCCCAGAAGCTCTCAGTTCATCTGTAAGATGGAAGGAGCTGAACCAGGTGTTCTCAAAGGCAAGGCTGAAGACCTCCAGCCTGACGACTCTATTAAATTTCTAATTAGATTGACCTCCTTTTTCCCAGACTGAGCTAAGGGGCCAGCTCCTGAGCCTCCAGTTGTCACTTTTTTTCCTTCTCAAATTACCATGTGTTTTTCTTGCCTGTTTACATTTTCTAAGTTGCAGTTTGATGGATGCTCCTTTCTTTGCCCTTGTACCCCCTGTGCCTATCACAATGCTTACATACAACAGGCACTTAATAGATGCTGGTTAGATTGAATTAACGTTTATATAATGCTCTTTGGTTTGCGAAGCACTTTGCATTTATAATATAATTTGATCTTCACAACAGCCCCTTGTGGCTACTAGTACAGGGAGTATCATAGTTATTGAACAGATGAGAAAATCTCCAACTGAAGATACTTGAATGACTACTGTGTCAGTGGACAAAAATGTATTAAGGGTTTATTTTATTTATTTATAATTTATGTCTTTATAATATTTATTTATTAAGGTACCAGGCACTGGGCTAAGCATTGGGGATACAAGGAAAAGCAAAACCCAGCTCCTGCCCTAAAGGAGCTCACATTCTTAGGAAGGTGACAGTATGCAAATTACTTACATACCAGATATACATGGGGTAAATGGAAGGTCATTTCAGAGGGAAGGCACTAGCAACAGGGATATAACAGCCCTGTAAAAGAATTATCACCTCCCTTTAACAGATGAGGAAACTGTTTTGCTCAAGGTGTTTATTAAAAGCTAGTGTCTTTATAGCACTTTAAGCATGTGTTTTGCAAATATTATTTTATTCTCACCTCTCTGAGAGGTAGGTGCTATTATTATCCCCATTTAACAGATGAGGAAACTGAGGCAGACAGCAGTCAGGTGACTTACTTGCCCAGGGTCATACAGCTGACGTCTAAGGCTGGACTTGAACTCTGTTCTTCCTGTCTCCAAGTCCAGCACTCCATCTACTGCACCATCTAGCTATTTCTATTAAATGTCTACCATGTGCAAAGCTCAGAGAGGTTGTTTCCTAGAATCATGCAGCTAGTAAGTGACAGAGGTGGGACTTGAACTGAGGTTTTAGGGCTGGAATAACCTCAGCCTTCAACCAATCCCTGCCCCTAATCTCAGGGCTGGCCCAGAAGGGCATGCAGTGACTTGCCCACAGTTACAGAAGGAAGGCTAGTGGGATTTTTGAAGCTAGGTATGACTCCAAAGACAGTGCTTTTTTTTTTTCATTAATACATTGCTTTGTCTCTTCTGCTCCAACAAGTGGTCACTATAGCTGCCTGAAGGTTGTGGCTGCCATATCAGGCCTAATTACTTTAGTACAGGATAACTTCCTTCCTGGGGGAAGGAGGCAGTAAAACAGCATCACTTCCTGTGCTGTTCCCTCCAAGTGGGGCAGAAGTTAGGTCTCGGGCAAACGTTCACAACCCACCCCTCATTTTTATCTACGGCAGGTGGCCTTTCACATACAGCCCTACAAGGGTCGGGATGATCGGACGCTCCATGACAACGTCAAGTACATCATTGATACGTAAGGCTTGGGATGTGCTGAGCCCAGCATGGGGACTTCCTTGGGCTTGAGCAAAAGAATCCCATTCACAACAATTACCTATGCCGGGAGGGGGTGGGGGTGTCCCAGCATGAGGGTTTGGGACATGAGAAGCACAAATGTTCCAACATCAAAGGGATAAGGCCAGAGCACTGGCCTGTGGCATGTTCTTAGTGGACTACTCATAGGGTTTACGTGCAAGATCAGACATACAAGCAACCAGACTTGGATACAGAACTGGGCTTCACCTTGCTTTTGTGTCCTGGACTCCTCAGACAGTCTTGTAAAGCCTATGAAGCTCTTTTCAGAGCCATATTTTTTTTTTTGATATGAGATTCTTTATTAAATTTTTTTGAGTTACATCTTTTCTCCCCATCTTCCCCCGCCCACCACCCCAAAACAGCCATCCCAGTATTTCCCCCCTCCCCCATTCTATTCTCAGAGCCATATTTTTGAATATATAAAATGCACACAATTACAAAGGAAACTAATTATATTGAAATTGTTATTAAAAAAAATTTTTTTAAGACTTAAAGTGTCAGGTGCAGAACTTCTGTTCTAGAACTCTCCTAGCCACAATGCCACATTCAGGCACTGGAGTCCAGCAGCTCTGCTCCATCTCAGGCTCACAAATTGGGCACATGTGCTCCTAACAGGATTTTCTGTGTTGTTTCCCACACTTCAGGTATGGATCGCATGGAGCATTTTATCGCTATAAAAACAGCATGGGCAGGAGCCTGCCACTGTTCTATATCTATGACTCATACCTTACCCCACCTGAGGCTTGGGCCCACCTCCTCACCCCCTCAGGATCCCACTCAATCAGAAACACTCCCTACGATGGAGTGTTCATTGCCCTGCTGGTGGAAGAGGCACACAAGCGTGACATCTTGTCTGCTGGCTTTGATGGCATGTACACATACTTTGCCTCCAATGGATTCTCCTTTGGCTCCTCCCACCAGAACTGGAAAGCAGTCAAAACTTTTTGTGACGCCAACAATCTGATGTTCATTCCAAGTGTGGGGCCTGGCTATATTGACACTAGCATTAGGCCCTGGAACAACCACAATACCCGAAACCGGGTCAATGGCAAGTACTATGAGACGGCCCTGCAGGCAGCCCTCACCGTGAGGCCAGAGATTGTCTCCATCACTTCCTTTAACGAGTGGCATGAAGGGACCCAGATTGAGAAGGCCATCCCCAAGAAGACCCTCACCCGCCTCTACCTGGACTACCTGCCCCACCAGCCTAATTTGTACCTGCAGCTGACTCGGCGCTGGGCTGAGCATTTCATTAAAGAGAAGGAACAATGGTTGATGTGACTGGATCTGCAGACGCAAGTAAAGGGAGTGGAGGAACCACCTGAATCCCAGATATATGGAAAGGAGTCAGACTGTGTCGCAACTGAGTGAGGCCACAGAAACCTTCATCTCTAAGCCAGGAGCGCTGGTGTTTGTGGGTGTCGCCTTTTCTGACTAGGCCAGACGTGGAGAATGAAAGAATCAAGCTCCTTAGGTTGGGATAGTGTGGTGGGTTGTCTGCAGCAAAGACCCTTCTGCTCAGTAGCAGTTAACAGTTGGGGGAGGACAGACACAGTCTTATAGGCATCTGAGCCAGTGACCCAGCATTAGGACATTCAGTAAAGCTCCAAATTCCTTTCTAGACTTGAACTTTGCTACAGAAGGTCAACGTAAAATGGGGGAGTATTTGTGGTATTTCACAAACAGCTGCTCTGCTCCCAAAACAGTGAGGGCAGGGTTAGGGCTCAGCATGCATCCTATCCCTTTCTCAAGCCCCACCTCATGCCTTGCTCCACTCTCCCTGAGAAGTGGAAATTATGGTCTGCCTCCTCCAAGAAGCTTTTCCTTCAGTATTTTTAAAAGAAAAATTCCCTAGTGTATGATTGATGGGCAAAAATCAGTGTGAGAAGGAATTTGAACAATCAACTGGCCCTACACAGCAAAGCCTTCCTTACAGGCAGGAGCAAAGATGGGGGCTCTCCTTTCCTGAAGTTCACTGAGCTTGGAGGTGGAGTATACCGAATCCCATCTCCTGAATTATGAGTCTACATGGCTCAAAACTTGTTCAGCAACAAAACCAAACCCGTCATTCAGGGGATTCATCTGGCTTGCAGAGTCCTACAGGTTGATGGGACAGTAGTGAGAAAGAGATGGTATTAATGGTTCTTTTGGGTGCCTCCAGCTCACACATTCCTGTTTGCAAAAATTTTAAGTAATGAACACCACCCAGTAGAGCCACTTTTCAGTGCTACTGTGATTTGTATTAATTAAATAAATGTCAAGTGCTCTCTTTTCTAGTCAGAAGTGTTCCTTACACCATTAGTGTAGACAACCCTCAATGATCTATGTAGTTCAACTTCATTTTGCAGGTAGGAAAATACGTCCAGGAAAGAGAATCCACAAGTACAAGGGAAGGAGCTTAGTGCTGGCAGAGCCAGAACTAAGACCCAGGTCTTCCTGTTTCTACCTCCTTGGCAGTTCATGGCACAGGACAGAGAGCATTGGGGCTGGAGTAAAAAAGGCTTTAGTTCAAATCCAGCCTCACTATGTGAATCCAGGCAAGTAATTCCCATGTGCCTCTTTCTTCAACTGTAAAATGGGGACAGTATTTATAGCACCTACCTTGACAGGTGGTTATAAGGAACAAATGAGATAGTTGTAAAGACCACTTAACACAGTGTCTGGCACATAGTAGGCCCTATATAAATGGTTATTTCTCTCCCCTTCCTTCCCCCACTCCAAGCCTGTTTTACTATGACATTTCATTTTGATTTGTGATAAATCTGGAGACAAGCAGGGCTGAAGCATTTAAACTCGTCAAGTTTCAAAAACATTTGCTCTGTAGCAGTCTCCACTATGTCGTGCAGGTAGGGGCTCACAGGGAGGACACAGGAGTCAGGTAAGTGGAATACTCAATACTCCTTTAAGTTACAAGTAAACCACTGCATTACCTAGAAGGATCTTCTTTAAAGTGGCCATCAAGAGGCCTACCTGGCAACCCTGGCTGAGTTAGTGAGAGGTATTGTAGTAACTGCCATTTATTTAGCTCTTTGAGATACAAAAACATTTTGCATTCATTGCGTTGTTTGAATCTCACCACTCTGAAAGAAGTACTTTAGGTAAACAAGTTTCAGTCTCAGTTCATGAGGAACTCAGGTTCTCTGAAGAAGGATCAAGTGCCGGAGGAAGGACAAGAAGCCAGGCATCCCCCAACTATGGCCACTGTTCTCTCTACTTAATTCTATTAGAGCTCAACTGGCATCCAATTGAAAATACTTCAGGATTCCAATCATCATCAACATGGCAGTGGTATTCATACCCAGGGAGACGTGAAGTTGCTGTGATCAAAAAATTTATTCCCCTGCAACAAATCATGTGGCAATGATCCTTTCCTAATTTTGCTTTCAATGTCTCCAGGGGCAACTGCTTTGGCAGCCTCCAACACTCCTTATGTCCAGCCAGGTCCCATACTTTACAGAGAAAAATCAAAGCCATCTGTAACAAGGTGCCCCTCTCCTATTTCACACCCGAAAAATAATTAACATAATTTCTCCTTTTGTCCTTTCCTCTAGACTCTAGGAAGTGGCCCTTCTTCCCCTCTCAATCTCACCCCTCCCCAAATCTTCTCTAGGAGCTTGCCCCCTCAAGCACTCCCTCCCTCTTGCTCTCACCAATCTTTCCTTAATTCATATCTCCCTTAACACCTAAAACATTCCAACAGTTCTCTTCTACTCTTAAAAAAAAAATCTTTCCATGACCTCATCCCCAACAGATAAAATTGCTAAATCTAACTATACTGTCCTAATGTTTCCTGAACTACTGATGACCAAATTCCTGTTGGATACCTTTACCTTTAGTAATCTTAAATGCAACAAGATCAATATCACACTCTTTGCTCCCCAAACCCATCGATTTTGCAAGTATCACAACTGTGGCCAATAGGACAGCACCAAGTTAATCAACAAGCATTTATTAAGCACTTATGTGCCAGATACTGTGCTAACCACTAGGGATACAAAGGAAAACAAAAAATAGTCTGTTCTTAAGGAACTCAGTCTAATGATGGAGACACACACAAATGAGATACACAGGACAATTTGGAGGTACTCTCAGAAGGAAGGAGGACTAGGAAAGGTCTTGTAGAAGGTGGGGCTTCAGCTGAGACTTGAAGGAAGCCAGGAGATGGGTGTGAATTCCAGGCATGGGAGAACAGCCAGTGAGAATTCATGAGTCCAGAGATGGAATGTTGTTGAAGAACAGGAAAGAGGCCAGCTGTCACTGGACTGCAGAGTATGTGGAAAGAAAAAGGTGTAAGATGACTGAAAAAATTAAGGAGAAACCAGGTTATGAAGGGTTTTAAATGCCAGAATTTTTCCAATTGGTCATCTTTACCTCAATCCTTACACCCTATCAGTTAGTTAGTCTTGCCAAGACTAACTCCCTAACACTGAACTCATTCAATCCTTTGTCTCTTACTCGCCCTATCTTGTTATCTCATCTGGAATAATACAATAGCCTTATAATTGGTGTCTCTGCTACCAGTCTTCCAACCTTTATCTCCATCCATCCTCCACACACTTCCCAACTGGATATTCTCAAAACAGATCTGACCATCGCTCTCCTTAAAAATCTTTCCCTGGCTCCCTATTGTCTCTGTGACCAAATCTAGACTCTTCAGGTTAGCGATTAAAAGCCCAACACGACCTAGTTCCAACATAAGCTTTGTCTCATTTTATATCATTCTCCTTTATATCCATTCACATTGGCATCCGTTCCAGCAGTTACTGTGCACCTGTGTCTTTGCATAGGCATTTCTCCACACTTGTGATGAACTCCATTCTCAAGTTGACTTTTTAAAAGTGCTCTCCTTCCAATAAGGCTAGCTCAGTGCTAAGAGCACTTCCTGCCCTAGGCCATTCACAGTCCCCGCTGCCATATTAGGGTTTTTTCTCTCCTGAAATTACTTTCAAGATTTTACTTTTAGTTTATCTACACACACATTGCAATCTCCCAACAGAAGTTCCTTGAGGGAAGAAATCATTTCCTTTTTGTTTTCCTGGAATATCCATTACCCAACAGTGCCAGGGACACAGTAGTAGGCTTCATAAACAGTGGCTGAATATAATGGGTAACCGGCTATGCCTCCAAAGCCAGAGACCCTGTCACTCACTGAGCCCAGATTCAAAGCCTTTCCAGATACCTCTCCCTGATGAAAATGGACTTTAAGAGAATAATCACACCATGATTTCAGTGGAGGTGGACAACTTTAGAAGTCTAACCCTCGTATTGGTCACATCTCAGGCTTGATTTCTGATTATTAGCCAAACAAGTAAGTTTTATTCCACCATCTTATCTCATTATGGGATTCCTTGGCATGTAGAACACCACTGATCTCTGCAGGTAAGAGGAAGAGTGGGCAGGCAAGATAATAAGCATTTGCATAGTGTCTACTATGAGCCAGGCACCACACCAAACACTTTATATATATTATCTCATCTGGAAACAGACACTGCCCCAAGAAATAATACAGAGCATAACCAATGCCTCTTGAGATTTTATTTTCTTTTAGTTCCAACCCCAGTAGCAAAAAAAAAAACAAGACATTGGTCACTTGGTACTAATATCAACAGTCACAAGCCCCAGGCCTATGCCACCAGCCAGGGACCCAAATGGGGGATCTCTCCAGACCTCAAACCTTTGGAGGAAAGAGAAACAAGTGCTTAGACCACTTTCCCAAAGTGAACCACAGATTCCAACGTCAGAATAAGGCCATCCTCAGGAACTTATAAAACAAACACTGAATGTAATTGTGTCTCTTTTCCCATCAAACCAATGGAAAGAATCAGCTATAAGTTCAGAGAAGCAGAGTCTGAGGTTCCCTTGGAATCTCCAAGACCTGAAGAGGTTAAGGCTGTAGAAGTGGCCCCAGATGACCTCATTAAACAAGGTCATACCAAACAACAGACACACAGTGCCTAGCTCCAGTCCTCGTAATCTCCTCCTCCCTTTTCATGAGCAGGGCTCTGACGGGACCAAGCCGTACTTCTTCTGGAGGATGGTTGCAGTCTGGGTCAGTGCACTAGAGGAAGCAACAAAGGACAAAGTTATGTTTTAAACCTGAAGACTCTCACACAACAAGAATTTCCTAAATCATATGTTTCACCCTTCTCTTTTTACCAGAGAGGAGAAAAAAAACCTACCCCTTCTCTACCCACTCTGAGAGAACATACATACCAGCCTGGTCGAATAATTCTGTACTTTCCAGGAATGGACAAGTCTACCACCGTGGAGCCAAGTCGACATTCAGGACTTTTTACATCTCCGATTGGTCCTCCATCAATGACTAAGGATAACTGAGGCCAGAGATCCTGGAACTCCTGAAGGTAACACAAATGAGGTTAGGGTGAACACTCACCAATGTTCTCTACAGTGATACTGCATTGTACACACCTTCTAAATAACACAGAGCAAAACCAAAGTTGTCTCACTACAAAACACCAAAGCATTAAAGGGTTTGTTTACTACACCTCTGTACTATACAAGGAGATTTCCAGCTGTTTAGGCCATATCCTGAAGCTGCTGTGCACAGATGCTTATACAATAATAACCTGCTGAAATGTTCAAGTTCTCCACAGCAGCAACCCAAATTAGTATAAAACCAGAATCATTCCAGGTGAGTCCTGCTCTCCTTTTTCTCCATCTCTGAAGTGTGGGCTTGGGGGGAGTGAGTGAAAGGGAGAAGGCTTAGCCCCTTGTGGAGTCCTGATTGGGAAAAAACCCATAAAAACTTAAACTCTGCGCAAGATGGAAACCCAAACATGATGACCTGTTAACAAATCATAACTCAGATCCCAAATCACAGTTTAGTATTGAGTCAAAACTTAGATACCATGACCTATAAAAGGCCTAACAAGAATATCATGATCAGTGATAAATACATACACTTATGTTTTGGCATAACATTAGCTTAACGCCCAAGCTCATTACTAAGCAAAAAACTCAAAATATTCACCAATCAGTAGTGACGAACTCTCTAGCTCCTCCTCCCTTTGTCTATTTTCTATAATTACGACAGGGATTTTGGGGGTTTTTTAGTGGGGATGCACCAAACTGTCTGGCCGACATCCCAGACTGAATATTTCCCGTTTGTAAGCATTTGTAATAACTGATTAAACCATTGCCTAGAGTCACTCTGGAGATACTTGGCCTCTTCCTTTGGTATCAAAAAAACACCCCCCGGTTATGGAGGATGTACAGGGTTCCCCAGTCAGAGGAATTCTGCACCTTACGCCCCTAATTGTACAAATGCCATTAAGGGTATCAGACTAAAGATATTACAAGAGGAATGAAAATTACAACATAATGCAAATGAATATTCAGTCTAAATTAATTTACAGATTCAGTGCTATATTAAGTTGCTAAGGAGGGACATAAAAAGTCCCAGCCTCATATAGTCTGTGTACTTTTCAGATTTGTGGGTGCCAAGAGACATTGTAAGCCAATGACTTAACGACCAGATAAAAAACCAAGGGGGATTTCGTCTAGAAATGAAGTGCTACTGTATCCCTGTTGCTTATTCTCACTGTGCTACAACAAAGTAAACCTCCTTTGTCAAATGTTTTTTTAAAAAATTGCAAAGGAGTTACTTTTTAGAACTGGACAAAAGTCATCAAGGAGGAACAAAGGGTCTAGAACCTCAAGGGAAATAATGGGAAGGAAAAGTAGGAATGAAGGGGACATAGGATGACCAGATCTCAAACTTGCAGACGAAAAAGGAGCAAGCGCTTACACCACTTTCCCAAAAGTGAGCCATCCATTCCAATGCTAGAACAAGGCCACCTTCAGGAACTTCTAAAACAAACACTGAATATAACTGTGTCTCTTTTTCCATTAAACTAATGGAAAATCAGTCTCATAGCACAGATAAGAACAGTCTGAAGTATCTTTGCAATATTACCAGTATTATAAAGGAGTAAACTTTGAAGCTATTTGGTACTGTGTCTTGTGACTGGCGAATAAACAAATTTTGAATGTGAATGTAAGGCATACTGTGCTGTAAGAAATAATGAATATGAGAAATAAAAAAAAAATTTGAGAATACTTGTAGAAGTGAAGTAGAGGGAAGAAAGCCAAGTCAGGAGAATACATAATGACTGCAATAATGTAGATGAAAATTAACATTAAAAAACTTCAGAAAAACATTAAACTGGATGACCAGTCTTCCTTCAGAGGACCAATGATTAAGTGTATTTCCGTCTTCTTTACAGAAGGGTAGTGAGCTTTGGGTACAGAAGGTTGCATAAGCAATCAGAGGTGTCACTGGATTTGCTTTTCAGGGTAGGACCTTGTAAAGGCAATGGGAATTTGAAGATCTTCCTTGCCCCTTAATAGGCCTAGGGGGAATGTGAAGACCTTCCCTGCTTGGAAAGTAAACTCTACCCCCTAATAGGCAGAATATAATCACATGGAACCTGTGGTGGGGAGGAGTTTGCTGAAGGGTAAAGCAGAGCCACAGGAAGCTAGGAGCCAGAGCTATGGAGAAAGTGGGAGAAAGAGGAGCTACAGCAAGGAGATAAGAGAGGCTTGTGAATAAATACTGATCTCATATTGGTTTGTGGGAAGGCTGAAGGATGGCATGGCTCTCTGTGTTGTTCTGACTTGTTAATTTCTTTACTATTAGGACGGAATTGGCTTATTGGTTTTGGGATTTGGTTTTCTGGTGTCTAAATAAATATTATGCTTTGGTTCTGTCCCCTATATGAAAAGTTTGTTATATTTTGTTGATGGAACACCATGCGATATTTATAGTCACGGTCTTTCTCATGATCATGGGTACTGGAAATATTGTACTGGCACTACAACCCTCTTTTAATGTTTGCACTTAAATTTATTGTGGGGGGAGCATGGGAGGGAGAGGAATCATCCACAGGATGCCCTTTAGGAAAGATGGGACAGGGCATGGCTTCTTTCCCACTCAACATGGAATACATAGAAGCTTCAAGGTAAAGTGGAAAGAAAACTGAACTTGAAGTTACAGGACCTGAATTCAAATCCCACCCTTGTCCCTCACTACCCTGTGACCTTGGAGAACTCATTTAACCTCCCTAGACCTGGTTTTGTTTTTTTATCTATAAAACTGGAGGACTGGACTAGATATCCTCCCAAGTCCCTTCTGGTTCTAGATCTATGATTCTAAACAAGAGGTAAAAGCAGTGACTTTTCCTGT
The DNA here is from genome assembly GCA_028627135.1 of Pseudochirops cupreus. Classification (NCBI taxonomy): domain Eukaryota; kingdom Metazoa; phylum Chordata; class Mammalia; order Diprotodontia; family Pseudocheiridae; genus Pseudochirops; species Pseudochirops cupreus. The sequence continues at coordinate 122,847,140 of CM053582.1, forward strand.
GGTCACAGAGCCAGGGGAAGAGAACCTAATCATCTCAGTCCAGATCTCTCTAAAGGTTCTGATACATCTGTAGCCTGTGGTGAAATCATGAATAGTTCAGGGATAGGTGGAGGAGGGAGTACACAGTGACAAAACTTACCTTAACATTCAATGAACTTGGCTTCGAGCTAATGTTGGCACTGGTGAGGGCGAGGGGTCCTGAAAATGTCTGAGCCAAATCTCTCATGAAGGCATGATCAGGTATCCGAATACCTACAAGCTACATGGCAAATAGAACAGTCAAGAAGCCTGAAGCTGGGAAAAGCCCAAGAGCCTATTGAAAGCAACTGTCAGATCCTGAGCCATTAAGGAAATTAAACAGGAGATGGAAAATGAGGCAGCAGAGAGCAATGGAAAGAGCACAAGCCCAGGGGTCTGTGTTCTAGTCCAAGCTCTGCTACAAATTCACTGTAAGCCATTTAACCTGTGGTCCTCACTTTCCCTATCTGTAAAATGGGCAGTATAGAGCTGGTCAGAATGAGATGACTTGAGTACCTCCACAGATTACACTTTTCAGTTTTGTACTCACTGAGGTGAAAGGATTCAGGTCCTTGTTGAGCTCTCCTGAACGCTCCATTACCAGGGTCACAGGACCAGGCAGCAGGTCCTCCAGGAGTTCTCGAGGGACCTTCACCTGGCAATATCTGGGTAAGAAAAAAAGCCAAGTTCAGTGTCTGAAGAGCAGTCATTGCAGGTCAGCCCATAATTATCACCACACATCCCTATAGCACATGATGGCTAGCAGTGCCCACCCAAACCCTGCCTCCTCCTAATGACAGTCACTCTGGCTCCGAATCTTTAGGGTCTGGGCTGCCTAATACTCCAGCCCTTAGCCTGTCACTTCAGGCCCTTAACAGCCTAGTGCCACAGATGGCCTACCCTCTCCCCCAGCTCTGTACCTTTATTCATGCCACTGCTTATGTGTAGAACATCCACTCTACTGTTGAAAACTTATCTATCCTTCAAAGTACAACTAAAACCTTCATTTCCTTCATAAAGTATTTTTTTTCTATGGGCCAAATGTGAATCAATGTTAAATACACTGAAGGCAGATTTAGTCTATTTTTCAAATGTTTTAATAATGTTCTATATTATTAACCTATCACTGTCTAATACCACAAGTGAGTTCTAAATAGATACTCAACCTTAATGTAAGTTTTTGTCATAAAAAAAGAGAAGAATGGAAGGAAACGTCATGTACGACTATGCTGGGTTCACTTAACTAAACAAGAGATAAAAGTGATCATAGAAGAGAATAACGATAATAATTATTTTCATCGGCCCTCACAGTTATCACTGGGGAAGGGACCATTCTGTGGAGAAGGGACCATTCATCACCCCAACTGCCAGCTAACTCCCACTCACAGAGCAAACAAGCCAACCCAGCTGAAGCAGCAAGACATCCTAAGGGAGCAAAGAGGCAGAATGTGCCAGGCAGATCAGACCACCACCGCACAGGACCTTGAATGCCAAGAGCCATGGGAATAAGTGCCCCAACCACCAGACCTGCCTCTAGCCCAAATCATGCAACCATCATTAAGGAGAGAAATCATTGTGTATAAGGGGCCTACCTTCCTCATCACCATAGCAACAATGGTTGACAAACTGCCACCAACAGGCTGATAATAAGTACAGGAGGCCTGGGAGCAACTTGGCAGCAACTCCCTGAGATCACCAGTTCTACTCTTAGCCCAGAAGCAGCAATTCCTGTAGACTGAAGGGGCCAACTATCCCTACCAAGTGTCAACCAAGTACTACTCACAGGACACAAAAGGCAGACTAGCTAAGGCAGCACAACACTGAGGTAGAGACAGAAAGCAACATGTTAACAGCCAACTCAAACCACCGCTACAATTACCATTTCTCCAGAGAGCCTTGGGAATAACTATGCTCTCAGTCCACTCCTCAAAGTTATCAGCCTAAGAAGTATCCCGTGGTGATGGAGCCTTGTAACTGCTCCTGTAGAAGCTCTAGCCATATCCACTCATGACCTGGAAAGTCCTTGCTACCAAAATCTTTGGCAATGCCAAATAGTTTAGTGTAAAAAACTGATGATTCTACCAGTGGAAACTGACAGGAGGGATTACCACCCGCCTTGCTGCTGAATCTCCCAGATATGTGGGCTCCCCCATTAGGTTGTGAGCTCATTGAGAGCAGGGGCTGTCTTACTTTTCTATTTGTATGTCCAGCACTCAATACTGTGCTGTGCACACAGTAAGCACTTAAACGATCCTTTAATCATCCATAAAACTATCCATTTCAAATACACAGAAAAGTATTTGCATTAGTTAAATGTGTCAGGGATGTCTGATAGCCAGCCATGTGAAGGCAGTGGTGTAGTAGCTATAGAGCCAGCCCCAAAAGTCAGGACAACTTGGATTCAAGTCCAGGCTCGGATACATAATGGCTGTGACTCTGGGCAAGTTACTTCATTTCTTGGGGTTCAAAGCCATTCTAAGACTGTAAGTTACGAAAAGGTGTCAGCCAACCTGTAAGGATAAATTTCCTCCTCAGAAGTGCCCTCTACCAGTGAAATCACAGGTCTAATCCCTATCCCTAACTCAGTAAAGCTGGAGCAAGGAAAGCAGTTAAGCTGGAAAAAATAAAACTTTGTAGTATCAAGTCTTCCACAATACCCTTTCCTGAAACTGATCATTCCCTTCTCCAAATCTCTAGCACATTTTGTCTATAACACTCTCAGCCAATCATCCTCTGTCCAGAATCATATATTTTTGAGGTTTCAGGGCTACAAGCCTTTTGAAGACAAAAACATTACCTTAGGATTCAACATACAACACAGCAGGGATATAACACCATAAAGGTTTGAGGAAATGAACCGAATTCTCTCACTTCTGAAGCATTTTTGCATACATGGATCCCTAGCTACAAAGGGTCTGACCAGCCCTTTACGGCTGATAGTTTATGTTTACAGAATAATAGTAACAATAAGCTGCCATTCATATAGCTTTACAGTTTTCAAAATGCTTTACAAATATTACCCCATTTACAACCCAGGGAGGTGAGCACTGTTATCAGCCCCACTTTGCAGCAGAAGAAACCGAGGCAAACAGGGATTAAATGACTGGCCTGAGGGTCGGAGGCCGGACCCGAACTCCTGCAGGCAGACGGGCCCCCAGATTCCTGGGGAAGCCTCCCAGGGGCAGCTCCCAAACTCTGGGGCCGCTCTGACTTTCCGCCCATAGGCTCCCTTCACAGCCCCTCCCCGCACAGGCTCCGGTCCTGGGCGCTCGCGGGCCGCAGGTGGGGGGAGGAGTCCCAGACTCACCGGTAGATGTCGGCAACGCGGCCCAGGCACACGGCCAGCGGCTTGGTCTGGCAGCGGCCCTTCAGGTTGTACACGGCCCCGAGGGCCGCGGAGCAGCAAGCCGAGCAGGCCACACCGTACAGCGTGTCCGTGGGGACGGCGACCAGTCCGCCTGCGCGGAGCGCGGTCACGGCGGCCGACAGGGCTTCCGACCAGCCTGGAAACACAAGAGCAGTTGGCGCGGGAGAGGGGCCGACAGAGCTGCCCCACCCACCACGGGCGGCGCACGCGCCCCACGGCGGCCCATCGCGCTAGGGCAGGCCATTCTACCTGCCCTACTATCCCCACCTTAGCTCAGCAGCGCATGCGCCTTGCTCCCCTACCCTTCCCCCAGAAAAATAATTTTACTACCCGTCACTTCAGCTCAAGCAATGCATGCGCCCCCCAGGGACTCCGTACCCAGAGGCAGTTCCGACACCGTACCCCTGGCCCCTCCACAAATACACTTCCTCCCAGCTCGGGCAGCACAAGCGCCCCCCATAAGTCCGACTCTCACTAGCAGCGTACTCCCCGCCACAGCTCCGCTCCCCGCCTCCTCCCTCACCTTCCAGGTCTTGCTTGGAGCCCGCGGCCCGACCAGCACGAGAGTCGGCGACACCCCGAGGCAGCTGCAGGAGCCGGGCCCCAGGTCCGTTGGGCAGGAGACAACCAACTCTGGGGGCCATGGACCCCTCTCCCAACCCCATGGCTGCGGCCTCCACGGCCGCCAGTACGGCAGGCGGAGGCGACCGCACCGGCCCCATCAGTAGCTAAGTGCTTCCGTTAGGAAGTGACGTCACCCCCCGCAGACCCCCCCCCCTCCCCCCGCCTGCGCCGCCTTAAAGGGGCAGCGACGCCTCCAGGAATCAGGGAGCCGCAGGGGCGGGGCAAGAAGGAGCCGGCAAAAACGGGGCTGGGCCTTGTAAGGGCCCGGGTTAGAAGGCCCAGAAGCTTGGGTGGGTTACTTGACTTTCTACGAGGGACCAGCATCTATTAAGCACCCACTGTATGCCAGGCACTGTGCTAAGCATTTTATCAATATTATCTCATTTCGTCCACTCAACAAGCTGGGTGATAGGTGCTTTTAACTGTCCCCTTTTTACAGTTGAGGACACTGAGGCAGAGTTTAGGTGACTTGTCCAGTGACATCTAGAGCACTTACTCTGGATTCTGTCTACACTATTGTGTACCCGTGCCAGGGTGTAACAAGGGTGAGGCGAATGAGACATTTGCCTAGGGCAAAAGGCACAGAAAAAAAGACAAAATTCCCATCTGGCACCCCAATGGGTCATGGGGTTGTGACTGAACAGCAGCTTTCTCTTTCTGCCTCCACACTTCTCTCCTGCTCCCAGGATGGCCCTGGCACCTTGGTTTCTAGGAGCTCTATCCATGGTATAGACCCTCCTCCCTCCCTAGAATGGAGAAGAGGTTCTCCAGGCTGTACTAACTCTTCCCAAAACACTTTGGAACAGGTCACAGAAATCTCTTCACCCTTGGACTTCTCACACTGTTAGTACCCTCCACCCCTCCACCCCATGGCTTCTCAAATTGGGTGGTTCCTTCCAGAAGCCCCCATTGAAGGAGGCTCCCACAACCACTGCTTTCTTTCTTCCCCTAGCTGTGTAGTGGACTCATCTCCATAGGCCTTCCAACCGATCCCCCTCCCCCCATTCATCTCCCCTTTATGTGTATCCCTCCATTCAAATCTAAGTTCTTTGAGGGTCCCATCACTTCTGAACTGTGCTAGGTACTTAATAAACATATGTTGGGATTGACCGGCTTTTGCTGTTTCTTGGGCAATTCTCCTAAACCATGGGTTTCCAAACTTTTTTGACTGAGTAGACTAACATTAAAAAAATTTCAAGCAAGCAACCTATAAGGATGCTAATTAGGCAGATGGGCGGTGCAATGCATAGAGTATTGGGCCTAGAGTCAGGAAGACCAGAATTTAAATCCTGCCTCAATCACTTAGTTCTATAACCCTGGACAAGTCACTTAACCTCTGTCTGCTTGTGTCCTCAAACTGTAAAACAGGATAACAGCACCAGTCTCACAGAATCCTAGTGAAGATCAAGAGATATTTGTAGAGTGCCTGGCACATAGAAGGAACTATAGAAATACCAAGTATCTTCCCAATATCTGTATATTCTCTTATTCACAAACTGCTTATCTGGATATGGTCAATATAAGCATTTGTTTGGGAGAGGGGAAAAAACACTTAATGAAATGGAGAATTTTTAATTTTAAAGACACCTAGATAAGATTGAAAAATTGTATTGTTGTGCCCTTATACTAATAATTATGTACTTTCTAAAACTTACACAAAAATACATTTTAAACATACTAATAATTATGTACTTCTAAAACTTACACAAAAATACATTTTAAAATGATTAGATGAAGATGAAACACTTGGTCAGCATCAGTAAGGAGCCACTAGAGCACACAGTCAGATCTGAATTTTACAAAAATCACTCTGGTGGCAGCAGAGTGGAGGACAGCTTCTGGAAGAGGCAAATTCATGTGAGAAATGAAGAGGGCATGAACTCATGCTGGGAGAGATGGGGATGGATGTGAGATGTTGTAGAGGGAGGATTGGATGAGTGGGATAAAAGGGAGCAGTCAGAAATGAGGTGACCAAAAAGATGGTAATGTCCTCAACAGAAGGGGCAAGTTTGGAAGATGGGTGACTATAGGGGAAAAGATAATGTAAGGATTACACTTAAAGCCTGGAGGATAGGGGGCAATTCAGGGTAAAATAATCTCATTTAAGAGGTGCCAAGCCTCCAAGAACAAAGGCTATAACCTACTTTTGAACCCTTTAACCTCTAGTACTCCCTCCTCAGATCCATATTCTCACCAGCCTCTTTGCCATTGCTCATCCCCCCAACCTCCCCTTCCCATGTCTGGAATCCAGGAAGGGGTATGACAATCTACAAAAAGGCAGAGGCAGAGGTCCAAAGTGTGGCTCTGGACCACTGAGGGAGCTGCTATAGTGAAGGGATGAAGGTGTGGTTGTGAACCTCACAAAGACAATAAGACGGACTGGTTTCAACCTGTCTTTCTACCCTCCTCTGAATTGATGATCATACATTACTTGGAATGAGGTGAGGTTTCTACTGATCTTCCCATCCTCCAGTGAGTTAATCACTTGAGATCAAGCCACTGCTTTAAACAATCTGAGTCCCTGTGTTCACCACCCCCAACCCAAACCACCGCAGTCCCCCTTACTGTCAGCAGCTGGAGCTGTTCCCATTCCCTTGAGCCCCTGAACTCTCAGCTCCGTACTGGAGGTACAAGCTCTCAGTCTAAGAGGTCAGGAGCACTTTAGACCCTAAGCGATTACTTGGCCTCCAACCTGAAACGGCTTGGTTGTGATTTAAGGGGTAGACTGGATGCTACTGGTGTCTCCCAAACGAAGGCGAGGTTTATTTGGCAAAGGCCCATAAACTTCAGACAGTGTGACTGGGGCGGCAGGATTTGGAGGACAGTATCATTTAGGCGAAAAAAATGCCATTGACAGCACCGAATTTAAATAAGCATTTAATTAGGATTTCATTAGTATCTAATATTGCTTTTTTCAATTCCAAAAAGTTAAATTTCCACTTCTTAGCAGGTTTGTAAAGTACAATATTAACTTTATACAAAATGAGCAATTAAGCAAACACCATTATTTCACATTCTTCAAAAATACAAACTCATATTTACGCATTTTTTGGGTTTGGAGGGTTCTTCCTTTGGAAGTACTGAACCTGTAACTAACATTTTCACATTGCTCAGTGGAAGTCAGTTGTTCCCATGTTTCATATTTAAATAAATTCCTTTGATATAGACGTTTACATAATCCTAATAAAACTGATATCTGGGATTTTAAAAACCATTACCGAAAGCTTGGGCCTATGGTAAGTGTGTTAGGAGTGAAAACAACGGAGAGTCTCAGTGCCTGGCTGGATGATCTAGGCTAGAGTCACAGCAGAAGGCCTCCTCCTGGCCTCCTCCCAAAGAGGAGCTAGGAGTCCTCACCCCCCCACCCCACATCCCCAAGGAACCTGCTAATTCCCAGTAATAATACTCTCTCCATCTCCAGAATATTACAACATTGGATGTGTGGTTGAGTCAGGCAGAAAGAGCTGCAGCCTCAAGCAGGGACAAGGACAGGAAGGGAAAGAGGCTAAGAGAAGGCTGTGACTTTGTACCACAGTTGGGGTAACAAGGATATTGAGAAAAACAAAAACAAAAAACCATCTGCACCATCCCACTTCCTGCCCCTAGCCATGCCTGATTCTGCTGAAAAGTATCATATGAAAAAGTTTCTTGTAACAGAACAGCAGAAGCTACATTGAGTTTAAAGGGTCCTCTGTAGGGGAAGCCCAGCAGACCCTGCTGGGAACACAACAGATCAGGCTTAGAAATCTGGAGACAAGAACAAGAGCTTACACTTCATACATTCTGACATCAATATCCAGTTTAATTTGCATTTTCAGTGCAGACAGAATCCAACTGTAGAACAGGAGATACAGTGAGACAAAATACCAAAAATTAGGATTAGCCAGCCCACAATCATCACCTTAAAAACTATGGATCACATTGGGAAAAAATTCCCCCCAAATATGTCAAAGGGAACATTCCAAATGAAGACTTAACCAATCAGAAATATAGGTATCATTTCCTCTTGCTCTCTCCCTCCCCTCCTCAAAATGAGGAAGGGTCAGCTCCCTAGTTTGCCCATAGAAGTCACTTGGAGATTTACTCTACAGGTAACAGTCCATTTTGGTTGGAATTTTACTTTAAGACTACTCATCCGAACTAATTTTCCAATGAGAAGATGAAATCAAAGGCCTAAGGGCTGTCCTCCACCTCTGATAAATCACCTGACAAGGGTGAGGTAAACACTACAGCTCAGTTTACTGGAGTCAATGAACACTGAGGGAGTTTCCTTTTGTGGACAAAGAGAAGTTGGAAAAGGAGAGCTACACATCAGAGAGCTGGGAATGGTTCCTTCTTCCTCGATACAAATATTTGTGATTGGAAGTCCAGTAAGACATTTAACAGTGCTGCTGCAGTTACAAAAATCCAATGAATTCCCTGACTCTGTAGGAGTCTTTATAACAAGACAATGGCCCTGATTGCCAATATAAAAGTCTAGAAGGTGCAAAGTTTCTGCCCCAAGACCAACTTGTCCCTTCCCTTTAAGCTCTTTCACTGCCCTCCCAGGGCAGGAGAAAGACAATGAATTGCAGCTGAAAAGAGGCTGTGTCTGTGTAGGGGGGTGATCTCCAAACAGGCCAAGGGAAAAGTGATGAGCAGCTCTTCAGAGGAGAGCCCCTCTCCCCCTTTCAGCCCAGGGAACAGGGAGAGGGTTTGCATAGATTTCAAAGTTAGTTGCTAGGAATGCATAATAGTGTTTCCTTACAGACAGGGCACCATGTTGTGGAACTGAGCAACACCAAACCTGGGCCAGGCCAAGGCAGGGTCTGCGTGGGGTAACATCCACCAAACTACAAGTATTGCACCAACACAAGTGCTTTTCTCTTCACACCTCCATTTTCTCAGAGAAAAAAAATAAAACTTTGTGGAAAATATATATACAAAAGAAATTGCAGCAATCGGGTTAAGGATAACATAACCTAAAGTGCTTTTTAATTTTTATTATTTTTTTAATATATCAGTATGAGGTTCTGCAAACTCATCTCTCTGGAAACATTCAGCATTGTACCAAGTCTCTCCAATGAAACCTTAGCCTCCATTATTCCAAACCAGTCTGTAGGTCCTCATCCTGACCCTCCATGCCATAGGTATACCTAGAGGTTCCCTTCCTGGGGTTCTCTGACCCCTTGAGGATTCCACACTTCACGTCTCCCTCCTTATGTACCATGAACTCCTTCTGGAAAAGGCAGAACTCAATAAATAACCCCAACCCTAGTGACCAAACCAGTGGTTCCCCAAGAGGTGAGTGGCTATGAAGCCATACACGGTCAGCCCCACAGTGAGGAGCTAGCAGGCCTCCCCCATCATATTCCCTCCCCCTCTTTTTTTTTTTTTGCTTATTCCAGAAGGAGACTCTTCATGGATGGGCATAAGTACACAAGCTTGCATGCATGCACACAATGACACACATACACACACACACAAACATACACATAACCTCTGAGGACCGGCAGTGCTGGTTGTCACTGAATCTGGAGCACAGTCCAGTTTGAGAACACAGTTTAAGGCAGCTTGGTGGTGCCCGCCAAGGCTGACTTTCCTTGCCAACCACCTCAGCCTATAAACTCCAATCCATGGTATGAAGCAATCACCAAAGAAGCAGTGAGATAAGGCATGCCTCAATTACCTTCTAGGCCATGAGACCCATAAGCAATTCCAACCTATCGGTGCAGCCTTTTCTTCTAAAGTCTACAGTACCGCTGCAGTCTCTATGGGGACTCCAGTCTCACAAGTTTAAGAAACCAAACTCCCACCCAAGGGTCTTTCTGGTCCCAGTTCAATTCTGAGCTTGCTCCTCTCTGGGTCCAAGGCACCCTTAGTCTTGTCAGGGGCCTAGCTTGGAGAGAATGCCCAGCCCAGAGTTCATGTAGACAAGAAGGGAGTTCTTTCTTATCTGTAGGAACTTAAAGAGACTGGAAGAGAAGACTGCCCTCTCAGATGAATGACCCTGCCTTATAAGTCTGCTTATCATCACTACCATTTTAAGGGGATTCCTGATTTATCAAAAGATGGATTTAAGAACTCTGATCACTGTAATCTGGACAACTTCTTGTTGTTTAATGATTGTGAGGTTTCTATGATCTACCTGATGAAACCCTAAGGTCGTCACCAAGTGACAAAACCTTAACTTGCTCCAACTGGAAAAGTCTGTTCATCTGAGCCACAGTATGTGGCTTTTCTACATTCCTCCTCCTCTGCGCAGCACAGGCGGATCTCTGAAGATGACAAGAGTTGGCACCTAGAAAATCATCTACAAAATAATGATGTGACTATCAAAAGGGACAGTTTTTAATAGGCCTCCTTAATGTTTCTTGGTCCAGGCCTGAATCCTCAATGAGCCAGAATCTTATTGGAGAAGGAGCTTGGTGTGTTCAGATTCAGAATGGGATGGGAGGGTGTAGCCCAGTACTTTGTAGCTCCTCCCTCATCCCCCTGGACCTGAGTGTTCTTAAGAGTGAGTGAGTGTGTGAGTGTGTGTGTGTGTGTGTGTGTGTGTGTGTGTGTGTGTGTGGTGTGTGTGTGTGTGTGTGTGTGTGTGTGTGTGTGTGTGTGTGTAGGGGGCAAGGGTGGAGGGGGTCTTTGAGCTGTTGATAAAACAGCATGGACAGTTGCAAAGATAGCATAGGTTCAGCTCCTTCAAGGAAGCCTTTCTATTGCAATCAAGTTATTGATACTTCTATACACAAAATGGTATTACTGAATGTACCACATTGCAGTAACAGGAAGCTCCCATCCCCCCTTTCTGGGAGATAAGACTTCATTTACTCCCCTTTTCAACTACTTTCCAGCCTTTGCTTCATTGCTCCTGGAAAGGCAAATAATTCGCCCTGATTAAACCTTACCTTTCTCTTCACAACAGTAACCACCTTTCCTGGGGTGGGGTAGAGAGAGGGGCAGGGGCAGGGAATCTCTGTACAGCCTGAAGCTCAGAGATCAAACTGACTGCCCTGGGCACCTTCATGGCTGTCCCTGAATGCTGGCTTGGGAAATAAAAGAGGCAAATATATCTTTGTGGTCATTTGGTGGCTAGGGGTCAATGAGGAACTCAAGCCCTTGAAAGAAGGAAGAAGGTAAACTCCTAGTTGTCCTTGGCCTAAATATATGGGGTCTGCAGTATACTCTGGCTCATGGGACATCCTACTCCCTCCAAATAGGAAGTAGGAAGGAAAGGACTACAGAGGAGGCAGAAGGCCCAGCCTATTTGCCGGGTGGAACTAAATTTTTTAATTCTATGGGCAAAGATGTTATACTCTTTATGACTAAGTCACTAGAGCCCCTTGACATAAAACAACAAAAACTGTAAGATATTGTTCTTAAATGAAATGACTTGGAGCCATAGCCAGAGAGAAGTGGATAAAATTCTATAAAGATCAAAATTTTTTTCTTTTTTTTTTTTTATATAATGCAACATAACAAAACATTCCAAATGAAAAAAAAAACCTTATTGCAACACTTCAGGCTTTTTGGTGGAAGGGGGATTTTTTTTATTTTGCTTTACTTTACCCTGAGTAGGTTAGAAGATCATAGTTTTCATATCAAATTACTAAGCTATGTTGCACACGTCAACAAAGAAATTATACTCGTTTGCATTAATAAGGATACAGGGCAAAACCAGACAGGAAGCACCTGATTCGCTGAACCAGGACCCCAACTAGGGCAGCCTACCCAGGCAACTCCACTCCGGCTGAAGACTCCCTTCAGCCTTCACCTCGTCCTGACAAAGTCGGTCCACCTTTGCTCTGCAAAGGTCAAGTGGCCCAAGAGAGGGCAAAAGTCAACAAAAGGACCCTACACCAAACTTGGTAGTCAGCTCAAAGGTACAAACAGGGATCCTTTCTCTCCCTGAAAGGCACCACAACCTATAGCTCCCAACAGCCAAGAGAGATCCTGGAAGAGCCAAGGGACAAAGAAACCATGACTACCTTGCTAATGTCCACCCTGAACATGCAACACATCCTAGTGCTGGTCTTCTACCCAACATAAGTCAGTGCCCTGTCTGTGGGCCCCAAGCCAAACATCAGGCTCTCCGGGTCCCTGTCTCTGCAGCCACAGGCCTCAGCCTTCCCTGAGGCTCCTAGCCATATACCAACCATACTTGAGTCCTGCCCAACACACACACATACGGCTTCTTCCTCTACTACCACTCTTCCCCCTCTTTGGGATCAGTGGCCTGCACTTCAGTTTGTGGCTTAGTCTCAAATCTACCCAGAATCTACCCAGGGCAGAGAGATACCCCGAGAACTGTAATGAGACTACACTGCCAAAACTGCAAATGCCCAACACAAGTAATAAATACTCTAAAACTGATGGAAACCACACCCCTTTCCATTTAGGATTTTTATGCATACGAGTAACCTTAATTTCCATGTTCACATGACAATAAGCAAAAGTGACATACAGTGCAGCCAAAATAGTTCATTTATAACTTAGCTTTTTTTTGTTTTTTTTGTTTTGTTTTTTTGTTGTTGTTGTTTTTTTTCCAAAGATCGGTTCCTTAAAATGGACATTCCTGGGATGAGAATAAAGAAATGATGTCTGAGAAGTACAACTTCCCAACAGCAAACCTCTTCATCCTTCAAACTTCTGACCCCCAGATAGAGGCCATCTGTTCTTACAGCTCTGCTCGGAAGCGAGCGAGCCAAGGGCGCTTCATTTAGCAAAGCTGCTGGCTAGGCCGATATCCTCCTCCCCCTGCAGTAGTGCTTCGATGGGAATCAGGTCGGAGGGGGTGTCCGGGCTCTGGAGGGACAGGAACTCTGATACGTCCATGGCACTTAATGACTCAGTCTGAGAGTCTGAAGGGTTCTCTGCCTGTCTACTCCGGCTGCCAGGAGGGGAGGAGGAAGAGGAGGACGATGACAACGGGGCAGAAGACGGAAAAGTCTGAGGGGGTAGATGTAGGGATGGGCCATCGGGGACCCGAGCGCTGGGCTCTGGAGGAGGCGGTGAGGAACAGCCCTTCCTCTGGCTGCTGCTGCTGCCAGCAGCCCGGTCCTTGGCAGAGTCTCGGCACGCACACTGGCACTGACAGGCCTCCTCCTGTTTGATGATGATCACAGGAACACTGAGGCCAATCTGCTGCACAGAGCTCCCTGGGAAAGAGCAAAAGGGAAGAACGGTCGCTGCTCTAGTGGGAGGAGAGCATGGAGCACGGCTTTTTAACCTGGGCTCCAGAAACCTCAATAGATTGTGGGGGCGAGGGGGGGAGACTAAAATGTAACATTCCTCATTCTGAAAGGGTTTGTCACAGATCTTCAGCGGGATCTCCAAGAGGCATATGCTATTAAAAGGCTAAGAACGTTCTTGGGTGCTGGATTTGGAAACCTGCAGTTCTGCTGCTACTGCTAGTTTTGGGTGATTTGTTTTTGACCTGTGATTTCAGAGGTCCTGGGTACAGTAAGAAAAGGGAAGGGAAAGAAACTGCCTCTATGAATATAAAGATAGAACCTTCTCTACAACTAAAAGTTTAACCAGCCTCTCACACACCTTGCCTCTCACATATATGGACAGGCGGAGTGTCATGGAAGCAAGTGTAGTCACTGTCTTTTACATGGGAGGCAGCAGGGAAAGTGGGAAGAGCAATGGACTGGAAGTCAAGACACCAAGGTTCCAGGTACGAGCTCTACTCCTAACTCTAATATGACCCTAGACAAAGGACTTCCCCCCTCTAAGCCTCAGTGAATGACATGTATAGCATTCTCCATATGCAGCTGTTATAAGGAACAAATGAGATAACAGATACAAAACATCTCCTAACACACAGCAAAACACTCCATCATTTAAGAAATAATGGTGATAATTCTGGCCAAAGTCTAATGTGTGTACAATCCTTAGGGAGGCTTGATGGGGAAGGGAGATTTGAGCACCAAGGTGTTAATGCCCAGGGAAATAAGAAAGGGAGGCAAAGGAGCTGACACTTGCCCTTTCCTCAACAATAAACTGAGATTCATAAACTTTCTGGTTCATACAAAGAAAGAACCTGCTTCTGTCATAAAACTCAAAATTACAAGGCTGAAGGTACAAGTGCAGAACTTTTCATGTTTTACCAATGAAAAAAGAAGTGCATTTAGGTTCTAATAAACAAGCAGGATATAATGCTGAGTTGACTGAGGCTAATGAAATATAATAAAGCTGCAAAGCTGGCTAAGTCAACAAGACAACCACTCACATGTTCCAAGGGGTTGACTTTCTCTGGGAGGGAAGAGGCAGTACACTTACCTGCGCTGCCAGCGACAGGGACCGCAGTGGTAAAAAACACTTTCTCTACCTTAGAAGCTTGTTGCTGAAAAAAAAAAATCCCATTTATGACAATCAAAACAGAGTACAAAGAAGCCAGTCCTTCCCCATCGACTGAAGCTACCCAGAAACCAAGCTACCAGAATCCATCCAATTGGAGGCCATGTCCATCTATGTTTCTGAATTCACCATGCACACATGAGCCTGCTAATAACAGTCTGAAGGTCAAGCAGGATAGAAAACCACTTCTTAAGGACATGAATTCAGGGAAAGATGGATGGGACTAGATGGCTTCAACCGCAGAGACGTCTTATAAAAACACTTTCAGAAAGGTTCTAAAAGGACAGCACAGATGCTGTGGTCAGGGCCCTTGGAGCAGGTGTAAGAGTGGGCCTTTTCTAGCAGCCTGGCTTTGTTTCAGGGAGGAAACACGTTCTATGAGAGCTATTTTCAGACCATATGTGAAGCGGATAAAGCAAAGGCCGGGTATTTCTTCAAATAACTAGGACCAAATTTAAAGGTGTTGTCTTTGCAACCCTCTAAGCCAATGTTCTCTGAGATTTACATCCCCCATCATAGAAAAAATGAATAAGAAAGAGTATGAATACATTCTTGAATAGGGCTCTAATGAAAGATCCTGGAGCCCAATACAAAGATCGCTGGATCCAGAGTTGGAAGACCTAGGTTCAAATTTCAGCTCTGATATTTACTCCCTGCAAATTAATTTACTCCCTGCAACCCTGGGTAAGTTATTAAACCTCTCCAAGACATCTCATCACAAAATCAGATTGGGCTAGCTGATCAAGCAGTCGATCAACCAACACTGACCTTCTATGTGCCAAGGCTCCACGCTAGACATTAAGAATAATGTCTAAAAAGGGAACCAGCCCTAATCTCAAGCAGCTGTTCTGGAAAGTCTCCTTCCCTTGAGGATGCAAGGATTCTACTGTTCCACATACACATCCCTCCACATGCTTTATATATTCATACAACTTAGTGTCTGGTACTCACAACTTGCTCTTGGTTTTGGGCAGGGCCAGTTGCACCATTGAGTATCCACTGCAGATTCTGGTCTCCCATAACTATGCTGGACTGCAGAATAGCCGTGCTGGGAGTTGGGGTGATGGTTATGGTGGGATTGCTCGTCAGAACAGGGGTGGCCCCCAGAGGCAGAGTCTGAACCAGAGCTGGCATGGGCTCAGTGGTAGTTGGTGGTGCCGCGGTTACGGGGGGAGCCCCAGCAACGACAGAAAGTCCTGGCACAAGGGGCTGTGGCGGCTGAGGGTGCGGAAGAAACTCTTGGTGATTAGCAGCAAACTGTGTGCTGTGGGCAACTGGCCCTTCTGGAGGCTGTAAAATAGCAGGGGGGGTCCCAAATGCAGCTGGCTGGGAACCAGTTCCTATGGAGGGAGCAGTCAGAGGAGGAGGAGCGGGCGGTGTGGAGGCAGGTAGTGCAGACTGGGAAGGCTCGGAGATGCCAGGCTGCAGTACAAGTGGAAGAGATAAAGATGCTGAATCTCCCATGGAGGGTGGGACAGCGGTGACTGACTCTGTATCACCATTAAAACTTTCAATCAAGGCAGCTGGCAAGAAAAAGAAATAAGAATGTATGCACTGCATCTCCCAAGCCTGGCCCTCCCCCCCAACACACACAGAGCAGTCACTGGGGGCCCTCCCAAGAATCCCTGCCTCCAGGTGGCTTCTGCTTTTCGCCTCGGGGAAAGGTGGCCAGGGTCACAAGCTCCACTGGCAACCTTAGTCCAGAAATCTGAAGCTCTCTGCCTAAGCAGAGAAATCTCAAGGACTGAAGCTTTGCTTAGGAATGTCCTGGGCTTCTACGCTTGGCCTGCCCTTCTGGAGCAGGAGTGATGGGCAGACCTGCTGACTCTAGAGAGGAGGCTTTTCAGAGAATGGAGTCTAGCTCAGTAACACTAACATGTCTGGGGCCCTAGCCTGCCTCTGCCTCTGCCTCTTCCTCAAAGATGGGTGTGATGCGCCCAGAACAAGTTCCATTTGTCCTAAAAAAAAAAATTTAAAAAAAGGCCAGCAGGGCATTTTAAGTGTAACAGCTCTAGGGAGGAGGATTTCAAAACTCCCAAAGTTTTTGAAAAGGGTCCATGAGGTCTTGTGAGCTGACAGACCCCACCTTAGAAAGCCAACACTAAACATGCAACCCATCCCCCTGACGAAACCCATGCTCAGTTAAGGAACAAACCTGTCTGCTTGTTTTCCTGGATGGTAGTATCATCTGAATTCTGGAACATTGATTCAAAGATGATTGCTGGTGAAATTGTGCTAAGGTCTTGGCCATGTGTCTAGGAAAGGAAACATGCCAAAACGTGATGGGGAATAAAAAGGAAAGTTTTGTTAGAGCTCCAAAGCATGGCCTTTGGAGGAGATGGGGCTTTGACCAAGGTACAGTGGGAAGAAGGCTGCATCTGGAAATCCGCCTTTTCATTCTAGCTTAGAGCTTCTTCCTTCTCTCTCCTCCCCCTTCCTCTGCCTCTTACCACACCTCCGAAGCCCTAAGGAAGTCACGCCTCCTCAGTGGGCTGGTTTCTCTATTTGTAAAATTAGCAAATTGGACTAAATGATCTCCAACATTCTTTCCAACTACTAAACCCATAACCCCTAGGGCCATAGACATGACTGGGTAACTTGCCTAGAGTTATAAAGGTTAGTGGCAGAGTGCAGACTAAAACCCAGGTCTCCGAATTTCCAGCCCACTGTTTTTTCTATATCCCAGGCAGCAAGAGTCACGTCAGTCTGCTCTAGAGCCTGAAGCAGGGTCCCAGCTTTCCCACTACATGGCCTATCCCAGGTTTCTGTAGCACTCTCTTGGCTTCCAGATACACAGTAGAAATCAATCTCTCTCTTGTCTCTTTGCCAGGGATCTCCAAGCACCAGACTCACTTCATTGTTCCTATGATCTCCATTAATCAGGAAGGAGCTTAACAGGGTCAGGCAATCTGGCAGGGAGAGGTAGACTTTTTACCACCTCTCAGGAGCTGTGGTAGAAGTAGGTGTTTACCAATCCAATATCTACTATCTACCCTGCTTGGTAGCCTTCTGAAAACAATAAGGCAAAGCCCTAGTTAGGGCCACTTAAGATGATCTAAGAGATTACAAGAGGCCACTGGAATCCAAGCTATTCAGGTACCTCAGCATAGAGTCTAACCTCCTCCCAGTGCTCAATCCCTTCGATCACAGTCCTGACCCATGGTCATCTAGACCACCAATCTACTTGAATACGTTCAGCCATGTGTTAATGCCTGTTTATTTCTGTATCACAACACACACAACCAAGCGTTCACCCAATGACTTGCTGTGGGGTAGAGGGAACCCTGGATTCCCCAAGGCTGTGCCAAAAGAGCACATGTGCTGGCAGGCCTGACTGAGCTAAAAAGGTCTGGCAGCCGAGGGCAAGCCCAGCAATGGGCAGAGGTTCATCACCAGAAGGCTCATTAGTGAGAGATGAATTTTTTTGGCCCATCGCCACTCCATATGACTTCTTCAAATGGGAAGGAAAAAATCACCCAAAGAATCAAGTCTTCAAAAGGAAGAGGGACTTTAGTATGATTCTGAGAACTGTACCAAACCACCTGTATAAGCACAGACTGAAGGCAAAGGTTTGTGAAAGCAAAAATTCATTGGGACGGTGGGAACATTTCCTAATCCTAACAGCAAATGAGGGCCATCAGAGCTGAGGTGGAGAATGCCTCTTCTCTAGAGGAAATGGGGGGCCTGTCAAAGCTTTCCTTCAACACAATGGCACAAAAATCAATCATTTAAAAGCACCCTGTCACATAAGAGAACTACCATACCACATACATATTCTTACAAATATTTGATGAACAAAGGTTCTAAATTACCTGGCGGGGGGCTGGGGGGCGGAGAGCTCAGAAGAGGACCAAATCCAAGAAGCTTCTGGTTGGAGAGTCACTGCCCTGGCAACCCCAGAGCAGAATTGCACAGAAAGGCAAACAGCCAGGATGAAAGAATGGAGGTCCACCAAGTTCAGAGGAAGGCCCATACTAGTCTGTCTGCTTTGAGTTGGTTTTTTTTTTGACACTGCTCTCATATATTCATATATCTCTCTCAATGGACAAAAAGTATACTTACCGTATTGGAATTTTCTCGTAGCTCAGAATCCTGGGATTTGAGGCTCAAGTCGCTCAGACAAAGTGAGTGGTTTGTGTCCTGCAGAGTTGGGAAAAAAACCCAAATCAACATTTACTGATGTAGTTCCCAGGAGCAAGCATCACTCCAAAGTCATAGGGGCTTCCTTCACTTACCAAAAAGAAAGTCATTTAATTAGAAACCTGACTAACCCTTTATAAAAACAGGCTGCACAGATGGTTTCCATAGCACAATATGAACTGTGCTTCAGGTCAGCAGTTCTTGGATGTGTGGAGCTAAGAATCACTTCAATATAGCCAATGAATGACCCAACAGACTCTGCCCATCACCACAAAAAGCAATCCCCTGCTTTGGAGGAGAGAGACTTCTAAAGAGTCTGATTTCATCTGGGTGGGGGCTCCCTGTTGCTGGTTCTAAAACTTCCACCCCTCATAAGACGCTTCCATCCTCTGTAGCATGACTCGCTTCATAAACTGTTGTGGTCAGAATGATTCATTACATGGAGCCAACATTCTGGGCCTGATCTTGATGAAACACTGATAATGAATAACAAAATATTAGAGTTAGAAGGGACCTCTAGAACACAGGTCCTTCCAACAATAAATGCTCTCTCCCTGATCTCCTCCATCTCTGAGACCCCTGTCTTCCTTTGGAACTCAACTCAAACACCACTTTATTTATGCAGGAGAACTTTCTTGGTCCCCTCAGATGCCAGAATTTTCTTCTATAAGCATACCTTCTATCTACTCTAGGTATCTGTGCAAATGTTGTCTCTTCCATCACATTAGTCAATCAACAAACATTTATTAAGGACCTACTAGGCTGGGTACCGAGCTAGCGCTGAGGAAACAAAGGCAAAAAAAAGTCCCTTCCTTTGGGAAGTTTAGAAGCTCTTTGTATCCCCAACACTTAGCCCAATGCCAAGAACATAGTAAGTGCTTTAAAAAATGCTTGCTGATTGACAGTCATCACCCTGCTTGAACAATTCCAAAGATGTGGCATTTACTTAACATCTGCTGAAGCAGCCCGTTCATTTTAAACAGGTTTTCCTGATGCTAAACAGAAATTGATGTATGCGCCCCTTCAGTTTCCAGCTCCTGGTTCTGCCCTCTGGGAACAAGCACACCTAATTGGAGCCTTCTAAAGCATCTTATAAACCCTTTAATACTAGAACACAAACAGAACAAGGGAGATTCTACAGACAAAATGAAGGACTACCAAGCACCAACAGACCCCCTTGGTGTTATGGGAATCTGAAGATCTTCCTTGCCCCTAGGCCCTTTGATAGGCTTAATTGGCTCTGACAACCTTCCCTGACTTGAAAGTATACTCTGACCCCTAATAAGCTGAAGGTGGTCACATGGAACCTGTGGCAGGAGGCTTGTTCTTCCGGAATGCCCACGCCTTATTACTTTGTGATTGGGCAGTGGGTTAAGAGGGCTATGACATTCTCCGATCCAGGAGAAGGCTATATATACCCTTTGCTTTGGGGCTCACTTTGGAAAGAGTTGTGTGATTTGGCCAGACGAGACTCTGGGAAGCCGTTGAGCCCCCGGCTTTGAAAACCCAGATGTTGGTGCTTCCCTCTCTGGTAACTAACTAGGTATGGATGTAACAGTCAGTCGGTTGGAAGCCTGTCTGCTGATCTGTTTCTTTGTCTGCTTGTAACTTAAATGATATGTTTGATTGATTAAAGTAAGATTGTTAACCCATTGTGAGTTGCTTTCCTTTAGAAAAGAACCTGTGCTAGCAGCCATTCTAGGTATGCTAGGGTGCTTGCTGCTACACTTGGAAAAGTCGATGCTCTACTACATTCTCTGTCACTGAAAGCAATGTAGTTATTATAATGGCCAAGCTTGGCCCTAAAGGATAGAAGACACACCTTGCTCCCTTCCTTGTAGAGCCGGGGGACTATGGGCATAAATACATACTAGAGGAGGCAGCAGGGGTCCTACTTAGTGTTGCTGAACTATTCTCCCTCCTCCCCTTCCATTCTTACAACCTCCTCTCTGGGGAGGAGAGAAACAGATTTGAAAATATGTGACAGATAAAAATAATAGGGGGCAATTAGATGATGCAGTGAATAGAGCACCAGCCCTGGAATCAGGAGGACCTGAGTTCAAATCCAGCCTCAGACACTTGACACGTACTAGCTGTGTGACCTTGGGCAAGTCACTTAACCCCAATTGCCCTGTCTTCCCCTCTCCAAAAAAATAAAAATAAAAAAAATACATTAAAAATTGCAGAGTAGCCCATGAAAGTAGGAAAGAATCAAGAGCTTCATTTTACAAAGGCCCAGAATGAACCCCAGCCAACCAGGAAAGAAGAAGGGGGAGGGCGGACACTGCACACCAGGATGGGGGCCCAAGACCTTCCCTTTGTTAGCGAGGGGAAGTTGGGGTGAGTCACCTGACCTTTATTACATACTCTCAAACCTATAAAAGAGAATAATAATCTACTGTTGCCTTACATTGTTACATGAGGGAGATACTTTGTAAATCATGAAGTATCATATAAATCACAAAGTATCATGTAAACTCAATCTAGATGAATTTCAGGATTCTCTTCCCAATGTAAAGGCAATCCAGCTTGACACAGCGGCTACCCTCTCATCACCAGAAATCTGGTGAAAGAACAAGCTTTAAAACATGTTTACTGTGACATTACACAAAGTAGCTTAAAAAGTATCTGTATTTCAGAAATCAAAGCATAGACAAGCACAGGCAAGGGAGCGGAGAATGCCATACCTCAGACATGCTATTTGGAAGTGTGCTATATGAATGTCCTTTGTTATCATGACCTTTCATATGACTTTTGAGACTATACTGAGTGCTGAATGTCTTCTCACAGCCATTACTGGGGCAGAAGAAGGGTCTTTCACCTGAAGGAAGGACAAAGTTATTTTTACTCTAGGTTAGCTTTACCCTAAATAGATTTTGCTCCCCCCACCCCCACCCCCTTCAACTGACTGAAGGAGACCTGGCCTCTTGTTTGGGTACTCGGTGTCCAGGCAGGGGAACTCGGAAAGCTTCTTGGATCAACTTCTAACTACCTCTCACTATAAGCTCCGAATGGACAAAGCTCTGAACATAGCCTGGTCTTCCTGGGTTCTATTTTATGGGAACTCTTGCATGTCCCCCATCTCTTGGGGATAGTTATTGCTGATGAAATGGCAGGATAGAGTAGAAACATCAGTTCCCCACAGAAGTCAGGAC
Source organism: Pseudochirops cupreus (assembly GCA_028627135.1). Classification (NCBI taxonomy): domain Eukaryota; kingdom Metazoa; phylum Chordata; class Mammalia; order Diprotodontia; family Pseudocheiridae; genus Pseudochirops; species Pseudochirops cupreus. The sequence continues at coordinate 122,868,782 of CM053582.1, forward strand.
AAGCTCAGTTCCACCACTGTTGGTCCATGTGTGACCTTGGGCAAGTCCCTTCCCTCCAAACCCCAGTTTCATCCTCTGTAAAGTGAGGATATCAAACAACATGATGTCCAAGGTCTCTTTCAGTTCCTGGTTCTATGATCTTAGCTTTGAAAGTCACACATCCATGGGGGAGACTACGCTAATCAGCCTTGCTCTCTACTTCTGCACAATTATGTAGAGTAGACCATTAACAACTGAAAGCTTGGAATCAAAAGACCCGAGTTCAGGTCCTGACTCTACTTTCTTACTAGTTTTGTGACCCTGGGAAAGGCTTTGACCCCAGAGTTTCCTTATCTGTCAAATGGAAATAATGATACTAACACCTGACACACTGGGCTATTATGGAGAACAAATGAGATAATGTATCTAAATGATTGGGATCACACTGTCATTACATTTACAATTTAAAAAAATCAAGATGGAATGAAAAAAGCAAACTCACCAGTGTGTGTTCGGACGTGTGTTTTAAGGTGGTGGCTTGCTGCAAATGCCTTCCCACAGCCATCATGATCACACCTAAACGAGTCATTTAAACACAACGAAACAGCAACCGTCAGCCAAGGGGGAAGTCTACCACCAATGACTTAAGTGCACACCAACAACATTAATACTCAGGACACTTCAGAGAAGGTGGTGCAATGAAGCCTCAGTGACCTATCGGGGTTCAGAAGGAAGTAGGTACAGAGGAAAGAAAAGTTCTATTAGCAGTGGGTGGTGCAAATGCTGTGGACTTTATAACATAGGGAGACTTTTCATTCACTAGTTTACAGAATGGCATTTTCATCCACACAGCTACCCGAGTGATTTTCCTCATACCTGGATCTGACCACACCACTCCCCTCCTCAATAAGCTCCAATGGCTCCCTAGTTCCTATAGGATAGAATAGATTTGCCTTCTATTTGGCTTTTTCAGCCCTTCACAGCTTGGCCTCAACCTCATTCCATGTGACTCCTTCCTTTCACACCACACTCTAGCCAAACTGGCCTTGTTCCTATTCTTTACACACAACACTCCATATTCCTTCCCTGGTCCGAAGTATACTCCCTCCTCACCTCTGTCTGAAAAGAACCATATGATTCTAGATCACAAGACCATGGATTTAGAGCTGGAAAGGATCCCAGAGGTCATCAAGTCCAAGCCCCTTCATTTCACAGATGAGGCAACTGAGACACCGTGAGGTTAAGTGACTTGCCCAGGACCATACAGACAGTCACTGTCTGAGGCAGAATCTGAATCCAGATCTTCCTGACTCCCAGCACCTCCTCTAGCACACCCCTTCCTTCCATATGAAGTCACTGCTGCCACACGCACCAGCCCCATCCCAGAGCTGGCCCTCCCCTCCCTGGACCACCTTCATTGTATTTTGTGCTTATTTTCCTTCTGTACATATTCGTGTACACTTACTATGTAAGCGCGTGCTGTCCCGCCTAATCTCCCCAAGGGAATGGGAGCACACTGGGAGCAGGCACTACTTTCGGTTTTTTCTAACCCCAATGCCTGGCACATAGCAGGCATCTAATGACTGCCTGGTGATTGACTGAAGCAGAGGTGACTACTAGCAAATTCACACAAATGAGTGCCCTAAACATGAAGTAAAAATAAAACCAATCAAAACTGGTTATCCACAACATTCTTACAAACTGAGTCATCTGACCAAAGAAAAGAGATCAGGACCTTCATCAATGCAAAAATCCCGGGGTCTCGTCTCTGACCCTGGGCATGAAGCCCCATTCCCTCTCTGGGTCCCGAGGCTCCCTATGAAATGAGTGGGCTGGGCCTCAGGACCCTCTATGGCCTCTCCCAGCTAGATAATCCTGCAAATCTGTCACATAAAAGTCTGGTCAAGCCAAACACAAACACTGGGATGTCTGGGCATGGGCCCTGGAGGGAAATGTCAATCTGTCCAAACCTGATCAAGTCGAGCTGGTTCACCCTCTTGACCAACATAAGGTGAAGGCAGCTGTGCAACCTCAGGCTGTAATACTTCACAAAGTTCTTGGGGGGATCCCCTGGAGACAGTACGTAGAAAGTGCTTTGTAAAAGTTCAAATGATCAAGATATTACCTATTATTAAATCATTTCAGCTTCCTCAACAATCAAACGAACACCCTATGACCTACTTCACAGGATTACCGCGATGATCAAACAAGATAATACAAAGCAATAAATATAAAACTGGAGCCGTTTTCACAACTCCTCCGCTGTCACGAGCCATCTCCACCCTCCTGGCCTCAATGAGCCCAGGTGTGCCCTCGAGACCTTTGTGGTCAGCACTGGAGGACACTTCCTACTGCGGTGTAGAGGGACTACAGGAAGTTTCCCCAACTGAAAAAAGGAGGAAAGAAGCATGCATGAACAAACCCAGCAGGAGCCTGGTTTGTGATCAATAGCCCCTTGGCCTGAAGTGGCAGACCCAGTAACCTACCGAAATGGCTTTTCTCCTGTGTGGGTTCGAATGTGCTTCCTCAGATCACTGAGCGTGGTGAAGTACTTGCTGCAGCCTTCCGATTCACAGTTAAAGGTTTTCCCTGTATGCAGCCGCTGGTGCGCTTTCAGCCTGCAAAACAGCCAGGAAAATTCTCAGGGATGCCAACATATCTCTATGCCTTTAACATACAGAGTTGGGAAGGGCAACACATGCATAAAGGAGACTGATTGTTGGCATTAACAGTGAACAAGTAACTAACAGCACCTGCATTGTTCCCTGGATTCTCTTTCTTGCTGTTTTTTCAATATTGAACTTGGCTTGGGTCTCTAGGTGTAGAGACACCTCCACCTGACACTCCTTCTCTACATCTGTGTACCTCCATTAGCATTTTCTCTCTTGCTCAGCTCCCTCCTTCCTTCTCCCACCCTCCTTCTGGGTGGTCCCTGACAGCCCTAAGAATGATTAGATTTGGAGAAAAGACAAATGTGCAAACTACTGGAAAGGAGGGGCGAGAAAATAGCCTTCTATTAGTAAGCAGAAAATCCAAAATAAGGGTCATGATGTCTCCTCTCCAGCCCCTTCCCACCCCACTCAGAACCAAAAGCAGACAGCTCCATGATAAAGCAAGAAAGAGTTACAAAGCCTCGGCCCCACAGAGCAAGAGCCTGAGCGGAGACACAAAATGACAGTGTGAGAGGTGAGAACAACTCTCCGTGAGACCCAAAACTAAATACAGGTAAGCCCTTATCTGAAGCAACAGATATACGAAAATCCGGATTTATAAAAAAGATACTTGAGAAACTGCTAAGAGCCTGCATTTAAAATGATTATTTTATGGTTAATGTTACTACCAAACTGGAAAATAAAGGGGGTATCCTCCCCTCTAGTACCAACTGATGACTAGTTTTTCAGGGGAAATATTCTATGGAATCAGTAAAAAAGTTTACCTGGGTGTTTGTTAGGAAGTGTCAACTGCATCACAGCAAAAAGAAGCCATTTATCAAATGACTTGAGTTTATAAAGATTTCATTTACACACAGTTTTAAAGTTTCATAAAGGCCCTTGTTAACACTACTCATTTTCCAGTATTATCTCCCACCCAACCCAATCCTCTCTTGAAACAAAGAAAATCTGTTAAGCAAAACCAATCAAGGTGATGGCTTTATCTGACTGTGCACTGGCTGCCTGCCTCTCCAAGGAGGGAAAATGACACAATTATTCAGAAACACATCTATCATGAAAGTTGGGGGGAAGGGGAGGACTGACCTGTACAACGTGTTGAATGCCTTCTCGCAGCCCTGCACATCACACTCGAATGGCTTCTCCTTCGTGTGTACTCGCACATGGATCTTGAGGCTGTATGAGGTGAGGAAAGCTTTGCCGCAGCCCTCTTGGTTGCAAACAAAAGTGTATTCACCCCGGTGGGTCTTCTGGTGAGTACGAAGGTTGCCCGCTGTACTGTAGGTGCGAGGGCAGCCCTCAAAGGTGCACTGGTACCGCTTCACCTATCACACAAAGCTTGCCCAGTCAGTGGCACTGAAAGGCTCCTTGTCAACTAACTCCTCCTACTTCCTCGTATCCCACTCCCAGAAGATGCCTTAAAGAAACATCTCCTTGCTATAACTTACTTAATCACTTCAAGGACCTGAAACCTCTTTGGTGTGGGCATCCCACCCACTGACATATAACACAGCCCCTCTATGTCTTAGATGATTTTCAAGAGATACCATATAAAAAAATCCATAGCCTTCAGCCAATCTGGTAATGAGCCTCTCCAATTACTTAGGGTGTTATGGAACATATATATATCCCACCCAGCCTTTAGAACTTGACTGCAGATGCTGCAGCTTAGGCTCCATTACCACAGTTTCCAAGAAATCCAAGTTATTTTCTTGCTATTAAATCTGAAAATTTAGTGTTATTTCTGGGACATTCCTCCATGAAAATCCTACTCATTGAGGTGAACCTAAATTCTTGAAGGCTATGCCAAGTAAGGTGCCAGCCCCAGAAGGCAGCCTTACCCAAGCTGGAAATGTTTTGAGTATAGAGCCAGTGACTGTTTATGGGTCTCTTAAGGAACAGCCCAACACAGCTCAGAAAGGACCCCTTATACTAGACTGGCCACAATCACTCACTAAGACAAAGGGGTTGTCATTTGCATAGATACAGGTAAGCGCCCGTACTGGTGAAATAATGGATCCTTGAAATCAACAAGCAGGCTTTCCTCCTTTACTAAATAGTATGTCTGAAGGATAAACATATAGCAATACATCAAGGATCTATGATATGGGCATGGATGCAATTCATAATCTGTCTATAATTTAGAGTTGGAGAGCTGCCTAGGGTTCAAATAAGCTCAACGATTTGCTCACGGTCACTCGGCTAAGTATCAGAGGCAGGATCTGATCCAGAGTTTTCCTGAGTCTATTCTAACCTAGTCTATCTACACCACAATACCTTAAAAATGACTTTTGTATGGCTATTGTTAAATCTTGAGAATGAGCAAGATGGTAAAACTAAGCTTTTGAGTAACCGAATATTCTCAAATAAATAAACCAAAACATATATTTGTTGACTTTAAGGTTATGCATCTAGTATATGTTGTTTTTAAATATTCTCTTCTATCAAAATTCTGGTATGTATCTGAACATTACCCACAGGACTCTCTTAACAAAACTTGTTCTCTTCATCACAATGAAGTGAATCCAAAAAGTAGCAAGAACACTGTCTTAGTAATCCTAGGAATCAGAGGAGCCAGGTTCTAATTCCAGCTTTGACACTATTTATGTGATAGTAAGCAAGTCCTTACTTCTTTGAGCCTCAATATAATCATGAATAAAAGGAAGGGATTAGATTAGATACTCCCTCTTGCCCTACCAGAAAGTCAGAGGGATGACGGGGGAGGACATAGGAGAGAGCAGACTGGGGGAGGGGTTATACAGTGGGATAGGGCTGTCTTAGGGTGGTGATAGTAATAACTAACATTTATATTGCTCCTACCATCTTTGAAGTTCTAAGTGCTTTACAAATATTATCTCAATTGATCCTCACAACAACCCTGGGAGGCAGGTGCTATTATTATCCCCATTTTAAAGAAGAGGAAACTGAGGCAAACAGATTAAGTGACTTGCCTAAGGTCACACAGCTAGTTAAGTATCTGAGACAAGATCTGAACTCAGATCTCCCTGACTCCAGGCCTGGTGTTCTATCTACTGTGCCACCTAGCTCCCAGATAGCTAAAGATCTATTGGTTATCTCTACTGGAACGTCCAGGTGTTATCTAAACCTCTCTCTTTCCCCAAATTCTCTTACCCAGATTTACATATTCCAGTCAATGGTATCACTTCCTCAGTCACTCCAGTTGGAATGACTCTGGAGTTATCCTTGACATGTCTGTCTGTCTCTCTCCCCTTCCTCTGTCCCTTCAGTCTTTTCAACTTTTCCTTTATAATTTTTTTTAATCCCTCTTTTCCTTTCCTACTGCAATCACCATAGCTCAGATCCTTAACCCCTGATAACTAGACTATTACAAATGAGACCTCCAGACTAGTATCCCCATCTCTGATGATGTTCAGTTGTTCTTCAGTCATTTCCAACCCATCATGATCCTATTTTGGGGTTTTCTTGGCAAAGATACTGGAGTGGTTTGCCATTTTCTTCTCCAGTTCATTTTGCAGATGAGAAACTGAGGCAAACAGGGTTAAGTGATCTGCCCAGGATCATACAGCTAGTTAGTGTCTGAGGCAGGATTTGAACTCCGGAAGATGAATCTTCCTGATTTCAAGCCCAGTGCTCTATCCACTTCACCATCTAGCTAATTCATCCTAAATACCACTATCAGATTAATCTTTCTAAAATATATTTTCACATGTTTGAAATACATTCCTACATGTTCCTGTTCAAAAACTTTCAGTGTATGCTCACTATCTTCAATCCGGTCTATGCTCTCTAGTTTGGCATTCAAGGCCCTCCACAATACATTATCTCCCACTGATTCCCACTAGCCAAATTAATATGTTCACTGTTTCCTGAATATGTTACATCCCACACATTCTTATCTCTTTCCCTTTTCTTGAGCTGTTAATAAAGCTTAAAACATCCTTCTTCTCTCTTCTCTACTTGTTTATATACTACCTAACCTCAAAACCTACCTCCTCCATGAAGGCTTAGCCAAGTATTCCAGATTTGGGTGACCACTCTTTTCTCTGAGTTTGTGTTCTAGCATATGTATTCCTGTTCATTTGATGGTTAGCAAATGATTTACCAATTCCACTTTCTCCCTTCCTTCACTTCTCCTTTCCCCTCCCCCACATAATTCCTTAAAGGACAAGGACTATGACTTATATACTAGGACTTTACGCTTCCCATGGGCAAGGGCACACTAGGTGATCTTTGAGATTCCTTCCAACTCAAAGGATCCATGTATCTGTGTATCCACAGACCTAGCATGGTACCCCCCCACCCACCCTCCCCCCCAACAAAATAAAACAACAAATCTTTTTTGGCTCTGATAACATCTGCGTTACCACATAGTTTCACTACATTATCTATCTTTGCTCTGGAGAATCCATCTAGAACTTAGCCCATAGCATCACAGGTCCAAAGTGGTCATGAGTAACAGATCCATATTAAAGCGACCTAAAGAGTAGCTGCGTATTTAAAGGCAAAAGAACTGGGACTTTGTATGGAACTAAAGTGTCCACGACCAAATGAAAAACAAGTTTATAACAATAGAGATGAGTATTGCCATTCTTCAGACGGTTTCTTCAATGTCCCATGATGAATGAGACTATGGATCAATAAAGTATAAGCTCCTCTTATTCTTTCTTTTGCTTGGATCAGTGAAGTACAGAAAATTCAACTAGGGGTGGGGGGGAGGAAAGGGGAGTTGTGGATTTTCCCTGTACTGAAAGACTATTTCAAAATGGAAGTTGTTACTCCACCTCCCCCAAAGGAAAAGAGCTCTTTGCTATGTTTTGTTACGTACCCAAGTCCCAGAGCAGGAATTTAATACTGACAGCTCATTCAGAACATAGAGAGACATACAGGAAATTTTACAACTCAGAGGGATCCTTAGAAAGGGTCCAACCCTTTCATTTTATAGAGGAAATGGAGGCCGAGAGAATGGTAATTTTCCTGAGGCCGTACAACCAGTTAGTGGCAAAGATGTCTGACTGTCCGATTCTCAAAACACCACATCACCTTCTGAGTCTTAACAGGCAATCTTCCTACCTCACTACTGATGAGAATAAAATAGCATACTCCTGAATTGTCAATGGTACCAAATTTTGTAAGAAGGGAAATCCAAGCAACATCCAATTGTATCAGAAAAAGGAAGAGGACTGCAGGCCAGGCTGCGTGAAGGTACAACTGTTCTCTGTGGTCCATTTCAGTCAAATCAGTCTTGTAGTATCAGCTGCTTTGATTATACCAACAAAAAGAAACTCTGGTTTTAATGGACCTCGGATATTAATGTAACTAAACTAATGTTAACCTAGGACAATAAGAAGAACTTGGTATCATGAGAGGGCTGAAGAAGATGGCTTCAATTTCTGTTTCATGGAGTGAAAGAACAGTTTGTTCATGTTAAGGATTTAGTATTTAGTGTTGGGTCAGAATTAACATGGAAAAATTCCAGACAGGAGCCAGGAAACAGATAAACACTCAAGGAACTGATTCTGAGGGGCCCAGAATGCAGTAAGGATTTCTCTGTGTGAGTGTATATGCACTTATATGTATTTGCACATGCATACACACGTACATACACACAAACACACTGTAGTGACAAACACTGAATGAAGGTGCCTCCCCCCCAGTCAGTAAACCCTTATTTAGCAGCTACCATGCAGTGTGCTAAGTGCCAGGGATACAGAAAGAGGTGAGCCAATAAAGTCACAGAATTCAGGAGTGGTGGTGATGAGATGAGGGAAAGCACTATAAAGGCTTAAGAAAATTAGGCACCAAATACACATCAAGGAACACAACAGCCTTCAAAGTCTTGCGAGTTTAAGGAAAAGATGTTGGAGCTGCACATATAAGTAAGACAAGAAAGAGAAATGAGTATTCTCGAGTATGACCAGCACTAGATATCAGTAACTTTGCAAGTTAAACGGGCTTTGATGGAATACCTGTCTAAACCACTTATAAAATATTTTTATCAGGAAAAACTTGCCAAACTCTAAACAACCAACTTGGAAATAAATTTTTTGGGAGGGACGGGAGAAAGTGGAAAAAGAGTTAATATTTTCATCAGTATGAGAAAATGCCCAAATCAACAAGCCTATGTTAAGTTCTAATTATGTGCCAGGCACTTTTCTAAACAGTTGGGACACAAAGAAATGCAAAAATGCATTCCCTGTTCATAAAGCATTTACATGATACCATATAGATAACTAGATACATAGAGAGCAGAAGAAAAAGGTAATCTCAGAGGGGAAGGCCATAGAAGCTTGAAGGACCTGCAAAGGCTTCCTGCAGAAGCTGACATTTCAATTGAGTCTTAAAGGAAGGCAGGGAAATGAAGAGGCAGAGGGGAGGAGGGAGAACATGACAGAGAGATGGGAGATATTCGAGGAATAGCAAGTCAATCATTGTAGTGGATCAGTGCAGTTGTAAGGGAAATAAGACACATGAAGACTAGAAGGGTAGGAAAGGGATAAGTGGTGAGGAGTTTTAACTGCCAAAAGATTTTACATTTGTTCCTGGAGGTGGTAGGGAGCCAGTGGAGTTTACTGAGCAGAGGAGATGATATGATCAGACTTATACTTTTGGAAAATCATAAAGATAACTAAGTGAAAGATAGACTTGAGAGAGAAGAGCCCTTAGGCAGGTAAATCAAAAAGAAAATTAGTGTAATAGTCTAGACCAGAAATAATGAGGGGCTGAAAGAAGTGGCAAAATGAATGGAAAGTAGCTGATGTATGTGAGAAGTTGTAAAAGTTTAAAGATCAAGATTTCACAAGAGACTGGATCTGTGGGAAGAGCGAGAGTAGAGATTACAGGTTTAGGGTCTGGGTGACTGGAAGGATGGTGGTGCCATTGATAGTAATAGGGATATATGGAAGAGGGGAGTTTTGGGGAAAGATAAGTTCTGATTTAGACATGGTGAGTTCTGGTCACTGGAGACCCAGTTGAACAAAGTGGGAAGGTTTACTAACTTAGCAGGGTATGGAATATCAGTCCTTAAGAATCAGAAGGGATGTCCATATTGGAATGGGATTCACCTTGCTCTGCTAGGCTGCAGGGAACAGAACAAGGATTAGTTAGGTCATGGAAGTAGAGGGGGGAGGTAGAATTAAATGAAGGTAGGTTTTGTATCATTTGTTGGGAAGAAAAAGCTTCCCAATAATCAGAAGAGTTCAAAAATGGAATGCACGACCCTGGGGGTAAAGGAAGCTGAATAAGCCCTACCTGGTAGGGACATTAGAGACGGCATGCATATAAGATGCACTAGAGGCCCTCAAAGATTCTTTCCAGCTCTAGAATTCCAGGGATTCTCAAACTTTCTTTGCTTAAAAGCACTGTATTCTTTGCCATGAGGAACTGTGGAATACCAAATGTTTAAGGTGGCAACTCTATGGGAGAGTCAGGGGAGTGATGCACGCACAGCTTCCCTTCAATAAGGACGGCCAGTCTGCTGAGTTCTTTCAAAGCCCAAGATCGGATGTTCCGAGGTTTAGTACACAGTATAAGAGTATAGTTTTAATTATTTTGTGAATATTATACTTACCATACTTACCAAGATGCAGCAATCAACAACCCCAGTGCATACCATACTATGCATGCTGGGTCAGTAATATTTTCATTAATAAAAATTATTTAAACTTTCTTTTATCTGCAATAACACCAGATCCAAAGACACTGTCTTAGAACCTTGCATTGCTGAGAACAGCCAAGTCTGTCAAAGTTAGTCATCATAGATACAATGTGTCTGTAATTGTGTACAATGTTCTCCCAGTTCTGCTCCACTCACTAAGCACCCGTTCATATAGGTCTTTCCAAGTTACTATGAAGTACATCTGCTCCTCATTTCTTATAGCACAATAGCAGCAAACTAAACAAAATCTGTGGGATTCTAGTATGTCACATCACAGCCTTTGAGAACCATGCTTAACATGGACAGAGTTGAGAGAACTTAACAGTACATTATATAATGCCACCACCTCTAATAGTTCTTTGTGAGTAAGAACACTGTAACCCAGTCAATGTACTGGGACATTTTGTTGCATTACAATGGTATCTTGGGGTTCCCTTAACTTTCAAAGTCCCTTGACTTTTCTTTGCCAATTTTTGGGTGTCTGGCTATTACCCAGATAGATATGAGGACAAAATGGTATGTTTATCCATAATGATGGCAACAATAGCTCACCTTTGTACAGCACTTTTCATATTGTTACAACACACTGTCTATACACTAGCAATGGTCCTGTGAGGTAGGGAGGTATACTAATAATCTTATTTCACAGATGTAGAAACTGAAGTAAGAAGTAAAGTCCTTTGCCAAAGATGACAAAGCCAGTAAGTTACAAAGCTGAAACCTGAACAAAGCCTCCTGAGTCTGGGCAGCGATCTTACTGGCAAATGAACAGATGGTTGGATGGGTTGGTAGATAGTACCCCCTTATCTTTTCAGTGTGCTCTGACAAGGTCACAGGTGGGGCATGAACTTAAAGGTAGGAAACACTGACCTAGAACTCCAAAGGGAAGGAATAATTGAACCAAACTTACAAAGCATTCAAGGAAGCAACTATCAACTGTACTGGTAGAAAAAAAAAAGGACTCAAAGGGCTATAAAAATGTGCATACCCTTTGACCCAGCAATACCACTCCTAGGGGCTATATCCCAAAGAGATCGTACAAGTGGGAAAAAGACCTGTACATACAAAAACATTTATAGCAGCTCTTTGTGGTGGCAAAGAACTGGAAATCGAGGCGATGCCCATTAATTGGGGAATGGCTAAACAAGTTGTGATAAATGAATGTAATGGTATACTATTGTGCTATAAGAAATGAGGAGCAGATGGACTTCATAGTAACTTGGAAAGACATATGAACTGATGCTTAGTGAGGGAAGCAGAACCAGGAGAACATTTTTGTACACAATTACAGACACACTGTATCTATGATGACTAACTGTGACAGACTTGGGTCTTCTCAGCAATGCAAGGTTCCAAGACAACTCCAAAAGATTCATGATGGAGAAGGCTATCCACATCCAGAGAAAGAATTACAGAGTCTGAATGCAGACTGAAGCAAACTATTTGCTCTCTTTTTTGTTTTGTTTCTTCTTTCTCGTAGTTCATTCCATTGGTTATAATTTCATTCCATTGGTTATAATTCTTCTTTACTACTTGACTATTGTGAAAATATGTTTAATGTGAAGGTATATGCAGAACCTATATTGGATTGCATCCTGTCTTGGAGGGGGAAAGGGGAGAAAATTTGGAACTCAAAAACTTGTGGAACTGGATGTTGTAAACTAAAAATAAATGTAAAAGAAAAAAAGAAATAACAAAATTATGATAGGAAAATTCTTGCTTACAGCTACCACAAGACCAACAAAAAAAAAGCAGTAAAATGAACAGTAAACATCAAAGAGGATGCAGCTACCAACAACCACAATGCCTCAGCAGAAGACAATGGAGTGGTGTCTCCTGGGCTAGCTTTCTGCCCCAAAGATACTGCTTCCCAGAGGGACAGCTAGTAGGAACAAACCATGAAGCAGTTCTACAGAGAAACTAATTAGAGTTCAAGTACCTGTAGATACGATAGAAGAGTCCGGCAACAAGGAAAAAAAAAATCAGACTGAAATCTCATCACAGGAATAATGAATTACCCCAGAAAACAGAGCAAACCAAGTGGTCTTCACTTCAAAATGAACAAGCACTGAGGCAAAGCCAACCACATGCCAAACCTTGCCCAGGCTATCAGTCTACATCCATGCCTAGAATGCTCTCCTTCCTCACCTGGCCCTACAGGAATCCTTGGCAAACTTCATAGCTTAGCTCAAACGTCATCTCCGGTGGGCAGCTTCTCCAGATCCCTCCTCCTCGTTATAACACATTTATTTGCTAGGTTGACCAGATAGAAAGGAAACTCTTCCAGGCAGAACCTGCCATTTTTCATCCACAGCACTCAGCACAGAGTACCGTACAGAGTACAAAACTATTTAATAAGTGCTTGGTGAGTTGAGAACTGGAAGACGGTATACCCTGGGAGCCTGAAACACTGGCCTGTTCAGCCTAGCTGCCTGACTGATTCAACATGAGCCTGGTTAGTCAAAAGATAAAAAGGTGGCTCACAATGAGACCAAACTATTAGTAAAGATTACTGGAGTTCAAAGCAGGGTTTTACTTTCCCTCCCTCCTAGAAAAGTAGAAGCTACTTCAAAAACTCTCAGGTAAATAAAACTGTGCCTGACCTTATAGTGGTTTCTAGAACAGTGACAAAAATCTCCATAGCCGATAGAGAGGATGAATACCATGGGCTGGTTAACTGTAGTTAAGAGACACTGACCAACCCTGTCCTAAACAAGGTTGATTGAAGGATCAATGTCAACCTGGATTTGAAGACAGAAAGCCTTGATTCAAATCCTAGCTCTGCTACTTACTATCTGAGTGGCCCAAGGCAAGTCATTTTCTCTCTCTCATCCACTCCCCCACCCCCAACCCCCAGGCTTAACTTCCTTCAGCAGCAAAATACAGAGTGGGACCAGGTGATTTCTCAGGTCCTTTCCAGATTTAATCCTACAAGCCTACAACTACAGATGCTTCCACAGTACTGTCCTTCACCCAGTTTTCTTCAATGCTTTTAGGCAAAGACAGGAAAGGTTTATCAAAACTGTGGCTGACCCAAAGCTAAAGGTGACAGCTAATATGTTGGTAGAATCAAAACTCATAGTATCATACACTTAGAGCTAGAAGGGCCTTAGAAGTCACCTAGCCCTGCAATGCGTGTGGCCCTCCAGGTCCTCAAGTTCAGCCGTTTGACTGAATCCAAACTCCACAGAACAAATTCTCTTAATAAAAGGATTTGTTCTGTAAAACTTGGACTCAGTCAAAAGGTCACACTTGAGGACCTAGAGGGCCCCTCCCCTGATCTATTCCAATCCAGACGGAATCTTGAACCAAAATTATTATGAAATTTACTAGGTTTATCTTGCATCTTGGTTTTTTAAAACTCAAACGTATAAATATAGGATAGCAGAAATCTAATGAGTTTTTTCAAGGACAATAAATATCCCAATTCCAATCCCAAATAGAAGGGAAGGAAAAAAAGATTTCAGCATTCTATCCAACTGGTTATCTGTCTAGTAAGACTTTCCATTTAATCACAGATGTGGCTGCTACTACTGACCCATTTTTACCTGACCTACAATCACAGTTTCTAAAAAACAAACATGACTACCTCTAATGCATACCTTTTTTGCTTCTAATTAAACTGGAGACCAAAAGTGTTAGTTTTTTTCTCTCTTGGAGAGAATTTATTTCGTCTATCATTTTCCCAAAATTGTTGTGAAAACACTTAGTTTTCAATTGAGAGGCATTAAAAATTTACCAAGATAATAAAGCTTCATACTCAGGCTGCCAGAGTCATCCATCTTTAAAACATGCCACTAACATATGTCCCAGAGAAAACCCTAACGCAGCAACTGTCCCTTTCCTTAGGCTTCTACACAGGAAAGAGCAATTATTTCAACATCGAGTCTGTGGAGTTACCAAACAGTCAAGTTTCCATTTTAATCCTGACTGAAGATGGGGTGTAAAACAATCATTTATTTATATTTAGAAATTTCAAAGAACTGACGCACAAGTCCACAAAGAGTGTGTGTGTGTGTGTGTGTGTGTGTGTGTGTGTACAAATGTATCAGCCAATAACCAAAACAAAAGCAAAAGGTCAATATATTACAAAACAATTTATGGTGACTATCTGACAAATAAAAACTTTGTGTGTAGAAAACCAACCTAGGCCCTTTTCCCTGGGGCCTTTGTTATTTTTTTAAAATGTTCCCCTTGAGAACCTCAGGACATCAGATGTCCAAACAAGAGTTGGATGCAGACTTTCCTCTGATATCAAGCCAGGCTTACAGGAGTTTACTTACTTCTTTGCGCTTTGTTTCTGGGCACTCGGACTGGAGGGTGAGAGTCGCACCTTCAATGTTTCTTGGCATAGGTGTCGAACCAGGATTTATGGTTAAATGAATCTGATCTGGAGAGATGATGTGCTGCACATAACCCTGGGACATTCCTTCATGATCTATTAAATGATATCCCTCATCAGGACCCCCCACTAAAAAAGGCAGATGTTCTCCACATTGTCCTTCATCATCCTCATCTTCCAGAGTGCCAGGGTCCTGCTCAATGAGAACAGTTGTCCTGTCATAAACTGTTCCAGATGAAGAGGGCATCAGTCCATTCTTATCCACAAACCTGAGTATTTTATCATGATGTGATAGTTCATCTTCCTCTGTCTCATAGCAAATGATATTGTCATCTGGACTGTTTTCCCCCATGGTTCAACAGAGCTCAGTGCAATTGTGAGATATGGGAAGATGAGGACCAGTCTGTAAAAGAACAAGTTGAAAATTAGAGGTCTACCACATGGAGTAAGGTGCCTACAGAACTTAGAAGTCCTTTAGGGCCCTCTTTACCCCTTGCTATTCTCTCTGGAAAGTATTTTTTTTAAAACCTCAAGAAGACCAAAACTAGATAAATCATGGATACTATAGTTTATATGCTATCAGTCACCCTATTTTGTAAGGCTCAAGTCATTCCTAAGAAAAAATGAAGTACTGAACAAGAATTTCTCAAGGTATTTCTCTTTACCATTTGATGACCCAAAGGTTGCCAGAGAAGAAAGCAAAAGGAGTAGAGGTGTTAAGCCATAATTAGGAAACTTAAAGAATGAGACACTCCAGATATTGATATAAGAAAAAACCCTTCATATATCCCCCAAATGAGAATAGGACTCTCCTACTACATAGGTTGCTATACTTGGGTTCTGGGACTACACCCTTAGGCAGCTCCAAAGGAGGTTGCTTCATGTTTCTCCTGGTACACCCAACTACAAATTACTCTCTATGCAGATTTGCTGATGGGGGTGAGGGGGTGGAGCAGGAATCAAACAGGAAGCTTTTCTTCTTTGAAATTGCAATTCCCCCCAAATCTGACACATCAAGTTTTACAAGTGTGGGTGAGGCTAAGCAGAACATATAAGCACAGGTAATTTATAAAGTTTCAACATGGTCATTCTTATTTTCTGCTTGAACTTCACACTTTAACTTTCTCTTTCACGCTGGTGTTGGAAATTCTATCTTAGAACAGGGTAGGAAAGTCAGTCTATCTCTCTATACAGGGTCTACACAAACTACGGGGCCAAGGAAGCTGGAGGAACCAGATTAGGAAAGAACTTTTCTGACCCCTGACTCAGGCTTATGCAACTGCCCAGATGGATGCACTTCATTGCAGTTGGGAGGAGGAATACAAAGATAAGAGTACACTGGACCCTAGCCAGCTGATAGAGACAACCTAGACAGTGAAGTGGGCTGGGGTAGGGGGTAGAAGTGTGGAGCTAGGGACTGCCTATGGAAAGGCTGAAACTTGCCCCGGGCAAAAGAGAAAGGAAGAAGGGAGAGTTTGGGTTCCCATACTGGCTGCTCGAGGTGTGGTAGATGAAGGTATTAGTTCAACTGGAGAAGTGGAGATATTTAGAATATAAATGCCCCTGGTAGGGCTAGAAGGCCAAGAGATAAGATAAGATAGACAGAGGATCCTCAACTAGAGAGAAGGCTGCGGGGAGAACATAAGGACATATGAAGGGACTAAACCTGAAGCCGGGATCGGAGGAATCAGACGAGCTCTAAGAAAGAATGGGCCCTGGGGTCTCGGTAGGGGGTAGGCTCAAGGTGCCCTTGAAGGGGCTAGGGCTGGAAAGTTTCACACTTCCAGGAAGGAAGTTGGGGAGCTAGGGTCCCCTGTTAGGGGTGGGGTGAGAGGTGCTCTGGACCCCACCCACCCATGCACCGGCTGAGCTCCCCCAATGAGGAGGGAGAAGAGGGACTCGGGACCAGCTCCTTGGGCAGGAAAGGGGGTAGGGGAGAGAGCTGGGGTCTCAGCCTGGGAGTTGCCTCGAAGGGCTTTGGTATTCGCCCCCTATCCCGGGGTAGAAAAGGAGAGGAGTAGGGATCAAGTGAGGGTGTCCACCCCCTGAGTGGGAGGGAAAGAGCGGACGAGCGGGCTGGGCCAGAGGTGGGGGGAGCAGGGAGGCCTCAACCCCAGGCGGAATCCTGGAGGAAGCCGGGTCTCCCCGGGGGAGCAGGGAGGGGCAGGGGCCAGGTCTCCATAGAGATGGGGGAGGGGGATGGATCCCCATCCCCATGGAGACAGAGAAGGAGGGGGGTCCCCATGGAGACGGGACCGGGAATCTCTCCCCCAGCCCCCGGAAAACGTTCATTCGGCCCCCAAGGGCCGCGATCCCCGACCCTACCTCCCAGGTAGACTCCACCCCCAAGTCCACGCCCGGCTCCAGCTCTTACCTTGGCGGCACCCGGCAACGACAGCGGCGGCAGCAGCTCTTCCCCTCCCCAGCGGCACCATGATTGCTCCCCACCTCCCCCCCTTTCCCTCAATGTCACTTCCGCTTCCGCTTTCCGGAGGAAGACGAGATAGAGGGAGTAGCCACCAGGTTTCCTGCGCACTCCGCGCGCGTACTTAACCAACCGCTCGCTCGAGAGCCTGAGCTCAGTGCCGGAGGGAGGAAGGGGTGTGAGTGAGGAGCGTCCAATCAACGCGGAGAGGCGGTGGAGCGAAGCGGAACGAGTTGGGGCTGGCCGGGACTGGGTCACGGTTTCTGTCTCGGTCTCTCTGGGTCACGCTCACGGTCTCGGTGTCGGTTGCTCTCTCGCTCTCTGGGTTACGGTCTCGGTGTCTCCCCTACAGCTTCCCCTGGTCTGGAAAACTGGGGCGCCACCGTCCCCCCCCAGCGGGCGGGCGCTCTTTTCCCGGCGTGGCAGCTGAAAGGACGGAGGCTGTGCACCCCAAAGAAGAGCCGGGGCTTACCGCGAGGTCACCGGGAGGGGCCTCGAGGCAGAGCCAGCGGGGGCAGGGGACCTGGAGCTCTGACACCCCTGGAGAAGCTGGACTGTCTTTAACGTCCGCAGACCACGGTTCCCCGGCCTCCCCCTCTCCGCGCACAGCCCCGCCCCCAGAGCCGTGGGGCGGTGGTGGCCTGGGCTGCCGAGCTCGGCTTCCATCCCTGGCCGAAAGCCGGGGCACTTCATTAAACAAATGGGTTGTGAGCGCTTAGAGAGAGAATTGGCGATCCCCGAGAGCCAGCGTGCGTTCACTACAAACAGGCTTCTGCCAACTTTTTTATTTTTGGACCAGACCTGTGATTTTATTATTAGTAGAGGAAACTGTGGGTGAGGAAATTCCCCACCACCACCACCAGTTTGCAAACCTTAAAGAGCGGTAGATTTGTGCACTAATCGGGAGGCATCGTGATGGGTAGTGTGGTGAATTTTGGAGTGGGATGAACTTGGCTTCAATCCTGCCTCAGACTTCATCGACTGAGCAAACCTTTGACTTGTTTCGAACCTCAGTTTTCTTAAGAATGGGGATGATAGAGCCCACCTCCCTGGGTTGTGGGGGGGTTGCATGTGGTCGGTGGAGCATTTGGCAAACCTTAAAGTGTCATAAATGTGTGCTCTTAATTTGACAAGATTACTAGGCTGGTCAATAAAGCAAATTCTGGAGACATCTTCAGATGTCTCACTGAAATTTAGACGTTCAGAGTCTCAAGTCATCCTGTGCACAAGATAGAGAAATGTAGGCTGGAGGATAACTCAGATTCAACCAGCTAGCTACGCATCCATGTAGACTTTAAAAATATCCATGAATGGGTCAAAGATAATCCGTATGGGTATTTCTGGTAAAGCAATGCAGTGCTCTGTCTTCAGCCCCGTTACGTTCCACAATTTTTTTTAAATCAGCAATGTTAGATTCATTAGTAGGAGCTTTGTAATTTCCCAGAATTCTTACCAAAACAAGAGCTCATATTTTTAGTAGCTGTGTTCTGATGCTTTATGGCTTTAGTCATGAACCACTAATCCCCCCAAAACTGAAATCAAGTATCAC
Organism: Pseudochirops cupreus; assembly: GCA_028627135.1. Taxonomy (NCBI): domain Eukaryota; kingdom Metazoa; phylum Chordata; class Mammalia; order Diprotodontia; family Pseudocheiridae; genus Pseudochirops; species Pseudochirops cupreus. Next base: position 122,887,382 of record CM053582.1, read on the forward strand.
TCAGAGGGAAGTAAAAAGACCAAATAGTGGGTATAAGTAGACTGCAACACATAAGGTCTTATGAAAAACTGGAATAAAAGATGGGCTGATCACATGATGCCAAGAAGTAAGGATACTCAACAGATGACCTTTGTACTCCGTTGGCATTCTTGGCATCTCAAGACACTCTAAAAGGTTACCTTTGACTCATTGAAGTATATGGGCAAGAATTGTAGGGGTGAGCTGGCAAGGGTGAATTGCAAGGAACTTCTACATTGATAAGATTACAGATTATTTGAATGATATTCATTAAGACAGATTGACATTCAGTACTTATCATGTTACTTGTGGTAGAGCCTTATAAGCTCATATTGGATCGATCAGTCACAAACACACTGTACCTTGACCCCAACATCATGTCATTGGTCCTCTTTGAGTACGAAGAATAAACAGCAACAACGTGCCAGGAACTGTGCTAAGCACTGAGGATACAGAGAAAGGTCTCTGGTCTCAAGGAGCTCACACTAATGTGAAAGAAAACTTGCAAATAACTATGTACCAACTATATATATATATATATATATATATATATATATATATATATATATATATATATATATATGTATGTATGTAGTTACACAACAGCTAATCAATTAGAAGAATTTTGAGGCTCAGGGCTGCTTGACATACCAGCAATCCTTTGCAAGTGAACTGTAGCCAAATTTGGACTTTCCTATAGCTTCCAGAAACCACAGAGCCAGTCTAGATCAGCTCAGGGGAAAACTTGAGCAGAAGATGCAGTCTCAAGACCTTGCTCAGGACTTTTTAAACAGCATGCTGCCTAGTTTATTGTGTCTACAGATGTCTTCTGCCTTTACATCTGTCTAAAAGCCTCTAGAATCTATATTAACTCAACCCCGTTTCCACTTCCCTTTGAGTATCTGACTAATTCTCTTTCTCCCTGTTCCATCTCTCCCCTACAAATCTTTTTCTCAGACAATAAATGCTATTAGTTAGTGTAAAGCCAAGCACAAGCAGCTCTCCAGAGGACTGCTGCTGTGAATAACTTTAAGGTTCTGATCACACAGTATAGTGAACTCTCTATTTATTCAGCAGTAAACTAAAGCTAAACATTCACAGAAACCAAAGAAGAGCATTCACAATGATATAACATTACAACTTACTACTAAAGTGGTCACATACTCTTGAACAAAAGATATCATTCAGTACATCCTTAATTGAATCATCCTTAAGGAGTGATTGTACTTAAGAGATACAAAGTAAAAAAGGTCTTCCACCCCTAGGTCAAATTGTCTTAATCTAGTCAGTCAGAAAGTCTTCTTTCATCATGATTGGAGACTAGCTTCCAATTATCCTTAATTCAATCATCCTTAAGGGGAACAATGTACAAAGTTCTCCCAGCCCTAGGTCACAGTAAATCATGGTCTTGTCAGTCAGCACTAAGTATCCAAGGAAAGTTCCTTTCATCTTGACTCAAGGCTAACTCCCAAACTCCACTGATCTTATTCCATGCTCCCAGCTCTTCTCCAAATTCACTGGACTGTCACCTGGATTCACAGGTAGGCAACTCCCAGCTCCTGTTCCAGTTCCTGGTCCTGCTTCAGCACAAAACTCATGGTGACCAGTCCAACTCAAATCCTTTGAAGTCTGTTTCTGGGATGAGAAAACTCAACAGAGACACAACCATATCTACACATATCAAGCATAGCGGAATTACAACAATATTCACATACATTGTTGGCATTATCATCTCAATTCACTTTCTGCCTGTGAAATCAACACAAGTCAACAGACAGGGTGCATCTGTCTGACAAAGTAACACAATTCAACAGATAGAATCTTTCTATTTGAGAAAGCAACACAATCACAAGTCAACAGACAGAATATTTATCTGACAAAGTAACACAAACACAAATCAACACAGACAGAACAGAGAGAGTGCCTGATACCACAAGTGTTCTCCCTCTCAGTTCTGCTCAGTCCCAGCTCTACGTGAGCTTTAAAATCATTAGTTCCTTCCTGTTCTGCCCCTTCCTGTTGCATCAGCAAGTTACTCCTATCTCCAAATCACAGGTGGGTCTCAAAGGCACTTGATTAGCTAAAACAAGGTGCTAAATACTTAAATAACGGAAACTCGGGGCTAAATATTTCTTTGCTTGTCATTACAGTTGGTAATCAGAGTCTGTTTCATTTCAGGCCTGTTTATGATCCTGGAAGTCTTTTTTTAATTAAAACTTTTATTTATTTTAGTATAAAATAATATATATATTATATATATCATTATATATATAATATATTATTATAAAATATATATATAAAATAAATTGGAGCTAATTTTGGAGTGAAGACACTAGCATTAAGGGGAGAGTTGGGAAAGACATCTTAATAGAAGGTAAGATTTTAGTTGGAACTTGAAGGAAACCAGGAAAATCTAGAGGCAGAGATAAGGAGAGCATTCCAGGCCTGGGAGCCAGCCAGTGAAAATGCCTGGAGCTGGGAGATGGAGTGTCTTATTTAAGGAACAGCAAAGAGGTTTGTGCCACTAGATCAAAGATTAAGGTGAGGGAAGGGGTGTAAAGTATGAGACAAATGGAAAGGACCAAGTTATGAAGGGTTTTGAGTAACAGAGGATTTTATAGTTGATCCTGGAGGTGGCAGAAAGTCATTGAAGTTTATTGAGTGGGGGAAGGGGGTAGTTGAGATCTGACCTTCACTTTAGGAAGATCAATGGAGGAGTAGTGATTGGACAAGAGTGGGGAGAAATTTGAGGCAGAGGGAGAATAATCAGAAGTCAACTTCAGTAGTCCACAGGTAATGTGATGGAGGCCTCCAGCAGGGTGGTGGTAGTGTCAGAGAAGAGAATATAAGAAATGCAAGAGATATTACAAATGTAAAATTGACAGGACTTGGCAGCAGATGAGAATGAGGAATTAAGATTGTGCCCATTGATGCCCTTTTTCTTTAAGCCATAACCAAAAGCATTCTCTATTTCATGTGGTTTATTTCCCCCCCCACCTTTGAAGGCATCATATTATCAAAATATACAAAACTGTTCCTAGATTCTTTGGCATAGCCAGCCAAGTCTAGAGACAGAACTCTGGCCACCAAGACAGTCTTTTGGAAAAACTCCCTGGAGGACTCTGGTTAATCTTTCATCAAGGGACTTCCTTGGTGAAGACTGCCCTGTGGGTCACATTTCCTAGGCCCCTACATTGTTTGCAGGGAAAAGCAACTGCCCCCCATTGCTCGCTAGGGAAGAATTGTGAAAGCTTCCACGTTGCTGGGAAAGGTTACCCCTCACACTGCTGGGGAAGGTAAGCCCTCCTGCTGTTGGGGAAGTAGATGGCCCCAGGAATTTCCTTTAAGGGAATAGGTAAGCCCTTGGACTGAATCCAGACTTCACAGAACAAATCCAAAGGATTTGTTCTGTAAAACTTGGACTCAGTCAAAAGGTTGCACCCAAGGACCTAGAAGGCCATATGTGACCATGAGGCTGTAGGTTCCCCACCCATGAAACTGTTAAGGTAAGCCTCTTCAGTGTAGAAGTCCCTTTAGGGAAATAAGGATAAGCCTACGTAGTGTTGGGGAAATTCCCTTGGGGGAAATTATGGGATTTGGAAGTAGCATCCTGATGGGAAAACCCCCTGTATAAATTTCTTTTGGTGCGAGACCAGGGGAAGAGAGTGCTGTTAGTTGACACCCCCTTAGGGAAATTCTTATGGGCCTGGAAACAGGTATAGATTCCCATACAGGAGTGGAGAGGGTGATTAAAAAATAGAACTCTCAAATCATGATAAAATATATTAAAATTCAGATGGGTTCCAAAATTGGCCTGAAGAAGGAACTTTCAATTACTGCAAATTTTGGAAAATTGTATACGCTAACTTTTTCTGTCTTGCTATTTTTGTCTCTGTTTTTATGTCTTTGTAAAATGCTCAGAAAAATCTTTTGTTTTATGTTATGTTTAATGTTTGTAGATTCTACTACCTTGAAAGTAGTCTAAGGGGAAAACAGAGCCAGTCACAAATACTACTGCAAAAAGCTGCAGCCAAAGTGTTTAGAATTCTGGGGAAGATTAATGAAGTTTCATAGTTTCATATTTGAAACAGTTCTCCCAACTTTCTGCAATCTGATGCCAAACTCTCTGCTCCAGTAAACAGAGATTCACTCTCATTTGAGGCTTTCATTAAGAGATTAAATTAAAAAAAAAAACTTTGCAAGATACTTTCTGTCGTTTTAGCCCTGGCCAGAATAGGGTTACAGAAATAAAGTCAGATAGTCAAAACAAGGAAAACTTTTTACCTGCTTTGTAGAAATTTGTGGCATTATAAATGAATTAGAGATTGGATTTGAAATTGACATGTAATAGCTTTACTGTAAATTTCCAAACTATGGTAACCACTAAAAATATGTCAGTAGATATTGGAGATCTGAAGATTAAGTGTAAGCATCTCTCTCCTCTTTCTGTGGGGGAGGATTTGAAGTTGGGAAAGAGGTCTGAGATGGATTGATTCCATTGAGATAGTTTTGAGGCAAATATTGAATAAGGAACTCATCCCCTTCTCTGTTCTATCTGAAAAGACACATATTAACATATACTGAAATATCTGGGGGAGTTTTGAGATGCCACTCTGTAGAATTTGTTTTAAGAATTAAGAATTAAATTTTGTAGTGAATAGAGCACTAGCCCTGGAGTCAGGAGGACCTGAGTTCAAATCCAGCCTCAGACACTTAACACTTAATAGCCGTGTGACCTTGGGCAAGTCACTTACTCCCAATTGCCCTGCCTTCCCCCCTCCAAAAAGCAAAAATAAGAAGAATTAAATTTCGTGAAAGTTTAAGGGGTAAACAGCACTTAGATCACTTTTCCTCTGAAGACTGATAGATCTATTGTTTTAGTGTAATAAGGAAGGCAACTGGTGTGTAAAAGTAATGCCAAAATGAAGAAAAAGAGTAGATATTTGTCTGCATTCTAAATTTAGCTAGAACTTAAGCCACCTTTTATTAAGCCTTTCTTGACCATGAAAAGAGAAAAGCTTGTTTTAAATCAGGGAGCAACTTTAAAATGAGTAAAATTTAGGTAAGGAATGGAAAAGGTAATGTGAAACAAAGAGGGGTCTGTGAGGAGAATCACCAAAGTCAGTCCCATGATGGCCTGGACTGAGACCCTGGATCGATATACACAGTGAGGGGTGGGAATGACCAGGAACTCAGAATGTCTTTTGGAAAAGTTAAAGTAGAACTTTCAAAGCTTTGTATAAATAAACAGAATTAGTTGTTTAGGTAAACTAGAGGCAAGATCACCAAAGAAAATTAGAAAGAAACCGAATATTTATAAACTCTTAGAAACCCAAATGGGTAATAGTATTGTAGTTAATCAGAGTTGTGTAAAATTTTGTGCTAAATTGCAAAGGAGACATTCTATGGAATAAAGATTAGTTATCTTTAGATAGTTTGGAATTTGGTTAGGAAATATAGTATTTTGTCCTGAAAGATCATTTAATCTGGATGCTATTAAATTATGAACTGAGCTGTTTAAAAGAATGTGATTTTTAAAATAGACATTTGAAAACTATTCAATATTTAATGGGATATATTTTGTTTAAATAATAATAATTTACTGTTTGGGGGTGGGGGAAAGTTGCACAGACCCTTTTAGACATCCTTATCTGTGGTGAGACTTCTTATTCAGACACGGTCAGAAAATCTTATCAGCCCTACTGAACTCATGTTGCAAAATCTAAAATACTAAAGTTTAAGAACCTAGAAGACAGAAAATAGGATCCCCTCTCCCAATTCTTGTCAAAGGGGGGGAAGGGGGAATTTACAAGTTTACTATAACAAAGAATGAGTTTCTTTTCATTTGAGAATCTTTGGCCATCACCACAATTATGTATAAAGTGGTTTAAAGATGTAACTTCAGTACATTAATGTGAGTTAGCTTTCAGGTATTCATTGTACATCTGAACCCCCAGAATGTGGTTAGTATTAATTTATAAATAAAGGATAAATGACATGTAACTGTTAGGGAAACATGAGAAAACTAATAATATTCAAGTTAGTGAAACTTTGCCATTTGAGGTAAACTCTCATGGGACTGTGATCTGATATTGTTTTGAGTTTGATTCCAGGAATACTTGTTTGAGGTGTTATAAACAACAGTCTACCAGTCTAGGAAAAAATGGCATGTGCTACTGTCCAAGAACTGCTACAGGTCTGTCCCTGGGAGAAGTTGAAGGGACAACCTTGGTGTGGCCTAAGATAGGATCCTCTTCACTCAGTTTCCCTATTGTGCAGTTCCTTTCTGAGCAGAAAATTTGCCCACCCGCTTAATTCTGAGATACTCTGTGAATAATGTGGAGCTTTGCTACATGATTAGTTGTCAGATATGACTCGTGCCTGGAATCATATAGAGCTAAAGGAGTTTTTCTCTTATTATGGTATATGTCAGGTCAGTCTTTGCCCATGAGGGGATGGGTCTTCACACTGTCATAACAATGTCTCTCCTTTTCCTTTCATAGCAAATTTCTAGAATGAGGGCAGGTGAGCAGTAGAAATTTTGTAAGTACAAGACTAAATCTATTAATAGATTGATAACTAGAACTTCTCTGAATTATTATAATGGGCTGCCAAAAAATCTCACAATTTTAATCTGTATTTGTGGTCAAGTTATAATAGAGGGATAATATACTTCTGGGGGGATTAGACAAAATAAGACAAAGATGTAATGTAAAATTTTCTAATTAAGTGGAATAGTAAATTCTGAGAAAGTAACAGGGAT
>CM053582.1:122894662-122917837 GCA_028627135.1 Pseudochirops cupreus
TTTCGGTTCGCAGTGCTGATATGGTTCCTCGTAGCTGAGCTGACTTTAGTGGGAAGTATCTTTGTGTGCGTTTTGGAGTTCCAGGATTGGTTTAGAGTCCTATTTTATGGGTATTTTGGGGTGGCTATGTGAGAGCTGCGATATGTTGCTGCTGCTACGCTGCCATCTTGGCTCCGCCCCCCTTGAAACTTAATATTAAAAAAAAAACTAAGATCTTTGCAACCCATTACTTCCTGGCAAAAACAGAGGGAGAAGAAATGAGAGCACTGTCAGATTTTATGTTTTTGGGCTCAAAGATTACTGCAGATGGTGACTGCAGCCATGAAATTAAAAGACACTAACTCCTTAGAAGGAAAGCTATGGCTATGGCAAATCTGGACAGCATACTAAAAAGCAGAGACATCACCTTGCTGACAAAGGTCCATATAGTGAAAGCTATAGTTTTTCTAGTAGCAATGTATGGTTGTGAGAATTGGACTACAAGGAAAACTGAGTGATGCAGAAATGACACTTTTGAATTGTAATACTGGGGAAGTACTAGAGTCCCTTGGATAGCAAGAAGATCAAATCAATCAATACTTAAAGAAATTAATTCAAGCCATTCACTGGAAGTCAAATACTTAAGCTTAGATACTTTGGCCACATAATGAGAAGAAGGGAGTCATTGGAAAAGATCCTGATATTGGGAAAGATTGAAGGCAAAAGGAAAAGGGAACAACACAAGATGAGATGGATAGACAGAGTCTTGAAAACAATGCACATGAACTTGGATAGACTTTAAGAGATGGTGGAGGACAGAAGGGCCTGGTGTGCTATGGTCCATGGCGTCATGAAGAGTCGGCCATGACTGAATGACTAAACAAATCTCTCCTTTGCCATCAATTGCCTATTGGACATCTTGAGCTAGATGCCCCATCGACACCTCTAACCCAGTATGGCCAAAAGAAAACTCATTATCTTTCCCTCCCCTCCAAACTCTTCCCTCTTTCTAATTTCCCTATTACTGTTGAGGGCATCACCATTGTCTCAGTCACTCAGACTCTTGACTTAGGTAATTTCTTATTCCTACTATCTAATCAGTTGTAAAGTCAGGTCATTTCTATTTTTGTAACATTTCTGATATATGCCCCTCTTCTCTCCTCTGACTGCAAGCAACCTGGGGCAGGCCCTCATCACCCCTTGCCTTCATTTTTGCAATAGCCTTCTGTTTGGCTATCCTGTGTCAGGCTTCTCCTTATTCTAGTCCACTCCCACCCCACACCCAACTCAGTTATCAAATCAATCTTCCTGAAGTGCAGCTTTGATCAAATGACACACAGACATATCCTTAACTCAATAAACTCTAGGGGTTCCCTATTACTTCCAGGATCAAATATAGATTCGTCCATTTGGCTTTGAAAGTCCTTCATGACCAGGTCCTTTCCTACCTTTCCAGTCTTCTTGTACTTTGCCCCCCTCTATGTACTCCATGATTCAGAGACATTGACTTCCTTGCTATTCCTCAGTCAGGATACTCCATCTCCAGACAGAATTATTTTCACAGGCTTTCCACTGTGGCCTTTTCTCAGTGCTAATCCTTCTTGACCTATCTGAAGTTTTAAAAACTGTTGACAACTCCTTCATCCACTAGAGACATTGCTCTCCCAGTTTTTCTCTACAATTTCCTATACTCCTAAGCTCAATCTGGACTCCAGTTGGTAAGATTTCACCTGCTGGTTTGTCCTTCATTCTTGAAGAGGATCATGACATCAGAGAGGTGATGACATGACTTGCAATTGACTTTGATTTAAGTGAGGCAGTGCTGTGCAAAGTCACCAACCTCACTTTTTCCTTCAGAGACATCTGGATCTAGTGGCCAGATATTGATCAGGATGACTAGAGATGGACCAGGATGGACTGGGAGATCTCGGCCCCTTTTAAGCTAAGGTCTTTTCAATTGCTCTTTCTGAGTGAGGCAATGCCCATTCAGTGAATAGGCTTCTTTAAGAAGTGAATCAAAGGATGATCCCTTTAATTAAAAAATAATAATAAAAATCAAATTGGGAGTGGAAGACCCTCAGGGTTGTTAACAGCCCAAAGAGAAACAGTTACTATTTACATTTACTCTGATCCAGGAGAGCCCCCAAAATAACCAGCAAGTGTAGCTTGGGCAGGGACATATTGTTCAGTCCCTGAGATCCAGAGTGAAATGGGTTTAAGACTTGATCTTTGAGAAAGAAATCTAGTCACTAAACCTCTAACTAGGTAACTTTTGGCCATCAAAAATTTCCCTTCCTTTGGGTAGAACACTCTCAGTTAAGGGAAGAGGAGAGGAGGGGAGGGGAAGGGAGGTCAGGAGAGAGTTTTCATCTTATTTTGCCTGGGAACATCCTCTTACCACCATTTCCAAATCATGGACTTAACTTTGCATGACTGCTGTAACTACTCCACTTCCCAATTCCCCTTTACGTATATGCCTTTGTGTATTGCCTGCTGCAAAGTGATTTATCATAGTCTTTGGGGGGTACATGTTGTTGGAAGTATCTTCACAAATGCCACATCTGACAGTCAAGTTATGAAGAAATTAAGTGGAAACCAGGAGGCAGCTGCATTATTTGTACTAGATACTTTGCCTGTATCAAAAGTCTTCCATTAAAAAAAAATACTCATTTTTAGTTATAAAATTATTTATTTCAGCATACGTAAACTTAAAGAATTTGTGAATTTATAAAATTTTCAAAAAATGGCAAATGTTTACTCTTCATATTTCTATTTAATAGCAGATAACCACCTACTATGTATAAAAAGCAGCAATTAATATATGTCCAAGGTTTGATCCCATATTACATGTTTATGCAGAGTTTTAGCTATTTCTCCTTTATATTTGAAATTTTCCAACAGAGTTTCACATTGACCTTTTACTTTGTCTTTGGCATTTATGGGTTGAGAAGTCTGGAAACTGCCACAGCTGCTGGTGGTTTGCTCTCCTGAAGTTTGCTCTGGCCACTGCTGGTATGAAGCTGGAACTGTGTGGTTCACATGAGACTACGCTTGGCTCCCAGTGCACTGTGATTGACCCTTCCTGCCAGCCTGCTGGGCTGCCTTCAGCGGGAAATTTGTTTCTCTCTGTCACTTTGTGGGTTCTGTAGCTCTAAAATTTGTTAGTCATATGTTTTCCATATGACCATATGCTGCAGTTGCTGCCCCCACAGGCACCACCACCACCACCTCTGCTGCCCCAGAAGCAGGAGTGGGACCATATTCTTCTCTTACCCAGGTTCAACAGAATTTCCCCACTGAACTTTTACTTTCTCTTTGGTGTTTGTGGGTTGAGAAGTCTGGAAACTGCCACGGCTGCCAGTGATTCAGTCCCCTGAGGTTTGCTCTGGCCTGGTCTGTGTCCCCCATCTATGCTGGCATGCTTCACACAGGACTTTGCTCTGCTCCCAACCTGGTGTGATAGACCCTTCCTTTTAGCTTACCAGGCTGTCTTCAGCTGGAGATGTATTTCACTCTGTCATTTTGTGGGTTCTGTAGCTCTAAAATTTGTTTAGAGTCATTTTTTACAGGTATTTGAAGGTGATTGGGGGATGAGCTCAAGAGAGTTCCTGCTTTTACTCTGCCATCTTCTCTACTTCTTTTTCTAAAATGTGGTTATTTAAGTATTTTATTTCCTCTTCTGTTAATCTGGGCAATTTATATTTTTGTAAACGTTTACCTATTTCATTTAGATTGTCAGATTTATTGACATAGAGTTGGGCAAAATAGCTCCTAATTATTGTTTAATTTCCTCTTCATTGGTGGTGAATTTGTCAATTTATCTACTTTATTGTGTTTTTTCCCCTCATAAAACCAGCTCTAAGTTTGATTTATTAATTTAATAGTTTTCTTACTTTCAATTTTGTTAATCTCTCCTTTGATTTTCAGAGTTTCTAATTTGATAATTTAATTGGGGATTTTAAATTTGTTTTTTTTCTTTTTTAGTTGCATGACCAATTCATTAATCTCCTCTTTCTCTGTTTTATTCATTTAAGCATTTAGAGATATAAAATTTCCCCTAAGAACTGCTTTGGCTGGATCCCATAAGTTTTCATGTGTTGTCTCATTGTCATTCTCTTTGATGAAATTATTGATATTTGACCCACTCATTCTTTAGGATTGGATTATCTAGTTCTCAATTAGTTTTTACCCTATTTTTCCCTGGCCCTTTATTGCACATAATTTTTATTGAATCATGATCTGATAGGTATGTATTTAATATTTCTGCCTTTCTGCATTTGATTGTGAGGTTTTTATATCCTAATATATGGTTAATTTTTCTGTACGGGCCAAATACTACTGAGATAAAAGTATATTTCTTTCTATCTCCACTTAATTTTCTCCAGAAGTCTATCATATCTAACTTTTCTAAACTTCTATTCACCTCCTTCACTTCTTTTTTGTTCATTTTGTAGTTAAATTTATCTAGTTCTGAGAGGAGGCTGCAGTCTGCCACTAGTATAGTTTTGCTGTGTATTTCTTCCTGTAACTCACTTAAGCTCTCTAAGAATTGGGATGCTATACCACTTGGTGCATAATATCAATTAGTCTTGATATTACTTCATTTTCCATGGTATCTTTTAGCAAGATGTAGTTTCTTTCCTTATATCTTTTAATTCGATCTATTTTTGCTTTTTCTTTGTCTGAGATCAGGATTGCTACCCTCGCTCTTTTTCTTTTTATTCAACTGAAGCATATTAGATTCTCCTCCAGTCTTTTACCTTTACTCTGTGTGTATCTCTCTGCTTAAATGTGTTTCTTGTAAACAATATATTGTAGGATTATAGTTTTTAATCCACTCTGCTACCCACTTCCATTTTATAGGAGAGTTCATCCTATTCACATTCAGAGTTATGATTACTGTGTATTTTCCTCCCCCCACTCCCATTTATACTTTTCTTTTTCCTTTCAATCTGTCCTTCCTGACCAGAGTTTTGCTTCTGACCACTACCTCCCTCAATCTGCCCTCCCTTCTATCAGTCCTCCCTTTCCCTTTTCTTTTCCCTTTCTCCTCCTACTTCCCTATAGGATAAGATAAATTTTTACACCCAACTTAGTGGATATGTTAGTCCTTCTTTGAGCCAAATCTGATGAGAGTAAGGTTCAAACAATGCTCACCCCTTCCCTTCTTTCCCTCTACTTTAATGGGTCTTTTGTGCCTCTTCATGTGAGGTAGTTTATCCTATTCTGTCTTTCCCTTTCCTCTTCTCCTAGTATAATCCTTTTTTTTTCCCATCCTTTAATTTTTTTTATATTATCACATCAAAGTCAACTTATACCTGTACCCGCTGTCTATGTATACTCCTTCTGACTGCCCTAATAGAAATACACTTCTCCAGAGTTACAAGTATAATCTTCCCATGCAGGAAAAAACAGTTTAAATTTTATTGAATAGCATGTTTGTTTTTTCTTTCCTGTTTACCTTTTTATACTTCTCTTGAGCCTTGTATTTGAAGATAAAATTTTCTATTCAGCTCTGGTCTTTTCTTCAGAAAAGTTTAAAAGTTCCCTCTTTCATTGAATATCCTTTTTTCCCCTAAAAGATTATGCTCAATTTCACTGGGTAGTTGATTCTTGTCTGTAATCCAAGCTCCTTTGCCTTCTGGAAAATCACATTCTAAGCCGTCTGATCCTTTAATGCAGAAGCTGCTAAATCCTGTGTAATCCTGACAGTGGTTCCTTGATATATGAATTGTTTCTTTCTGACTGTTTGCAGTATTCTATCCTTGACCTGATAATTCTGGAATTTTGCTACAACATTCCTTAGAGTTTTCATTTTGAGATTTCTTTATTTTTTATTTTTTATTTTGCTTTTTGGAAAGGGGAAGGCAGGGCAATTGGGGTGAAGTGACTTGCCTAAGGTCACATGGCTAGTAAGTGTTAAGTGTCTGAGGCCGGATTTGAACTAGGTCCTCCTGACTCCAGGTGCTCTATTCACTGTGCCACCTAGCCACCCCTTTGAGATTTCTTTAGCTGGTGATCAGTGAATTCTTTCAATGACTATTTTACCCTCTGGTTCTAGGATATCAGAACAGTTTTCCTTGATGCTTTCCAGGATCTTTTTTTGATCATAGTCTTCAAGTAGTCCAATAATTCTTAAATTGTATCTCCTGTATCTATTTTCCAGGTCCAGATCTCCAGATCTATTTTCCAATGAGGTATTTTACATTTTCTTCTATTTTTCATTCTTTTGGTTTTGTTTGACACATTCTTGATGTCTCATAGATTCATTAGCTTTCACTTCCCCAATTCTGATTTTTAAGGAATTATATTTTTTCAGTTAGTTTTTGTACCTCCTTTTCCATTTGGTCAATTCTACTTTTAAAGAGGTTTTTTTCAGTGGATTTTTTTTCCCCAAATTTGACCAATTCTATTTTTATAATTATTTATTTTTAGTTTTCAACATTCACTTCCACAAGATTTTAAGTTTTAAATTTTCTTCTGCTCCCTCTCCTCTCACCTCCCCAAGATAGCATGCAATCTGATATGGGTTCTACTTATACATTTGTATTAAACATAATTTCACGTTAGTCATGATGTAAAAAAAGAATTAGAACTAATGGGAGGCACCCTGAGAAAGAAGAAACAAAACAAAGCAACAAAAGAAAAGGAGAGCAAGTAGTATGCTTCCATGTGCAATAAGGCTCCAAAGTTCTTTTTCTGGATGTGGATAGCATGAGTCTTTTGGAGGCATCTTACATCCTTGAATTGCTGAGAACCAAGTCTATCCAAATCAGTCACTGCACAATGTGGCTGTTACCTGTGTGCAATGCTCTCCTGCTTCTGTGTATTTCCCTCATCATCAGTTCATATAAGTCTTTCCAGGTTTTTCTGAAGTCTGCCTGCTCATCATTTCTTATAGTACAATAACATTCCATTACATTCATATACCATCACTTGTTCAGTCATTCCCCAATTAATGGACATCCCCTCAATTTCTAATTCTTTGCCACCACAAAAAAAAAGCTTCTATAAATAATTTTGTATGTATGGGTCCTTTCCCCATTTTTATGATCTCTTTGGAATATAGACCTAGAAGTGGTATTGCCGGGTCAAAGGGTATGCACAGTTTTATAGCCCTTTGGGCATAGTTCCAAAATGCTCTCCAGAATGGTTGGATCAGTTCACAATTCCACCAACAATGCATTAATGTTTCAATCTTCCCACATCTTCTCCAACATTTACCATTTTCCTGTTTTGTCATGTTAGCCAATCTGATAGGTGTGAAGTGGTACCTCAGAGTTGTCTTAATTTGCATTTCTCTAAATCAATAGTGATTTAGAGCATTTTTTTCATATGGCTATAGATAGCTTTAATTTCTTCCTCTGAAAACTGCCTGTTCATATCCTTTGACCATTTATCAGTTGTGGAATAACTTGTATTCTTATAAATTTCACTCAGTTCTTTATATATTTTAGAAATTAGGGCTTTATCAGAGACACAGTCAATTCTATTTTTTAAGGAGATATTTTCTTTGGTCAATTTTTGTGCTTCCTTTTCCAAGCTGTTCGCTCTTTTTTCATAATTCTTCTGTAGAACTCTCATTTCTTTTCCTCATTTTTTCTTCTACCTCTCTTGATTTTTGAGATCTTTTTTGACCTTTTTGAAGAGGACTTTTTGGGCTTGAGACCAATTCATATTCCCCTTTGAGGCTTCACATGTAGGCATTTTGACTTCTCTTCTGAGTTTGTGTTTTGATCTTCTCTGTCACCATGGTAGCTTTCTATTGTCAGGGCTCTTTTCTGTTTCTTGCTCATTTTGAGCTCATTTTGTGGCCTTTAAAGTTGAATTCTGCTCTTGGAGCACATGGGACACTATCCTAAAATTCTTATGCTGGTGGCCAGGGGCCTGATCACTGGCTTTCCACCTAGGGGTCTCAGAAGCTTGCAGCTTGCCCACTGCTCTAGGGGTGGCCCAGCCTAGTCAAGTCTGTTGTGCTGGGGTTTCAGGGTTTGCAATTTGCCTTCTGTGCTGGGGCTGAAGTCCTCACTGCTGGCCTGCTGAACCAGGACCAAGGGGCATTGGTTGTTGATCTGTGCTGGCTTGCCCAGGCACTGTGCTGGGTTGTGCTCTGCTTTTACCCAAGTGAGACATACCTTTCCTGAAGTCCTTCTAAGTTATCTCAAGCTGGAAAATTGTTCCATTCTATCTTTCTGTGGGTTCTGTCACTCCAGAATCCATTTAGATTCTTGATTTAACTTTATTTCTAAGGGAAACCAGGGAAAACTCAGGTAACTTCCTGGCTTCTCTCTACCATCTTGGTTCTGCCACTCAAAAAAAAAAAGAATTTTTAAAAGGCTATATGGACTTTGTAACTATCTGAAAAGAGATGATAATTGAACTCATGGGCCCTATGAGAACATGCATAAAGAGGGTATAGAAAAAGAAGAGAGTATCAGACAGAGCCTTTGGAGACATCTACAGTCAGGGTAAGATAGCGGCAATGATCCAGCAAAGGATAAGGAGTCAGAGAGCTAAGCTAAGAACCGTGAGAGCAGCATCAGGAAAGCTGAGGGAAGAGGACATATCCAGAAAGAGGCAGTGGTGAACAGTATTGAACACTAAGGAGAGGTAAAGAAGGATGGGGATTGAGGGGGAAAACATTGAATTTAACAATAAAGAAATTATTAGGAACCTCTGAGAAAGCAATTTCAGTCCACAAGGAATTGAGAAGTGAGTAGAAAGAAAGTGGAAGCAATGAGTATTGACAGTTAGAAATCTGTTTTTCTGAGTCTGGTCTTTCTTGGGACAGGTATCTCTGCTCTGTATGTGTTCTCTCCTTCTGACAGAGATACCTGCCCTATTCCTTTTCTTGGAATTCTCTATACCTGATATTTTCCCCTCAGGGCTCTTCTTGGGTCATCTACTCTTCTTATTCCATGCTATTCCTTTGTTTATGAGCTCCCATGGGTTCAATGATTAACTCTGTGCATACAAGTCTTAGATTTATATATTCAGCCCTAGTCTTTCTCCTGAATTTTAGAATCCAAATTCCAGCTGCTGAGCGTACATCACCTAATCTCACTGGCATCTCAAACTCAGTATGTCCCAAATATAACTCACCATTTTTTTCTAAATCTGTCTCCACACTAAACTTCCTGATTTCAGTGGAGGTCACCACTATGAACCCAGTCACCTAGCTCCACCACCTCAGAAGTTGTCCTTGACTCTTGCTTCTCCTTACCTCACACCCAATATTCATTCAATTACCAAGTCTCTTTGGTCTTCCATGTGATCCCTTTCCTCTTATATACATACACACTGCCTCTAGCTTAGGCTAGGTTTTCAATATCTCCTCAGACTACTGTAACACTATTCAAACTGAGAGTCTCTCCCTGCTCTAACCCATCCTTTACACAGCTGTGTCCAAAACCATTCCTCTAACACTCTGCTTGGTGCCTCATCCTATTCGGAACCTTCTTTCATTCCCCTAGTTTTGATGTGTTCTCCCTTTTCAGATTATTTTATAGTTACTTCTCCATAGGCATGTTAGAAAGCCAGCCTGATCTAATGGATAGAATGACAGACTTGGAGCAAGACCTGAGTTCAAATATTATGTCTGACAATAGCTGTGAAATAGTGGACAAGTCACTTAAACTCTATAAGCCTCTCTATCCTCTATTGAAGGGGCTGATTTTGTTTTATTTTATTTATTTATTTATTTTTTAATAATAAATTTATTTTATTAAATTTCTTTTGATTTACATATTTTCTCCCCGTCTTTCCCTCGCCCACCACCCCAAAACAGCCATCCCAGTGTGTCCCTCCTCCCCCAGTCTATTCTCTCCTATGTCACTTTTTGGTAGGGCAGGATGGATCTCCCAACTGCAGTGCCTGTGTATCTCAAGTTCCAGTTGGATGTAGTCAATAATAATAATAATAATTGCACATATATATATATATATTATATATATATACATACAAAGATAGATAGATAGATACACTTTCATAACATTTGATTATGGAACTCCAGATTCCAGATTCTTTCTCCTCCGAAGGGGCTGATTTTAGAAACTGGAGAGGTGACTGGGCTCCGTAGGCCATGCCCCACCATTGAACAGGAAATGTTCTCTAAATGTATGCTTATATGATGTACTCCCACCATCCCACTAAAGTGAAAGCAGAGTACAATGCACAGTTTATCTTTCCAGGCAGAGTCTATTGAATGATGACTGCTGGCTTAGTCCAGAGAAGACGAAAAGGGATCCTAGAATTGTAGCCACCTCTGACATTTTTACAAGGAGGAATCTTTCTTTCTTCACACAGACAGCAAGCTCCCACATCTATCAAAGGAAGGTGGTACAATCTGAGGCTGAATTGTTCTTGCTTACATAGACGAAAAAACTCACTTGTGATGTAGGTAAGGCCTTCATTCTCATTTGCCTATGAATGTCTTAGGGGTACTAATTGGCCAAGATTCAAGTGACTGAGCTCATGCACAACTTTTCTGAACTTGTAATTGGTCTTCAGAAGGACTAATTGGCTCTTCCCAAGGCAGTTTCTCATAACTATCCTCAGAATTACTTTGAAGTAGGGTTTTGTGGAGGGCTGTTGTGGGAAGAGCTTGCCTAGTAAGACTTCTCAGCAAAAGTTACCAAGGCGAACAACAATTGATAGGCAAGCTAAGAATTACAAAGTGTTTTGATAAAAATTTTTGGTTTTGATAAATTTTAAAGAAATTATTACTTGAACACAAAATCAGAAAAGGTTGATTAGTCTTCTCTGACTCTTTATGACCCTATTTGGGGTTTTCCTGACAAAGATTCTGGAGTGGTTTGCCATTTCCTTCTCCAGATCATTTTATAGATGAGGAAACTGAAGCAAACAGGATTAAATGACCTGCCCAGGGTCACTCAGCTAGTAAGTGGCTGAGGTTGGATTTGTACTGGAGAAGACAAGTCTTCCTGATTCCAGGCCCAGCATTATCCATTATGCCACCTAGCTGTCCTAAGGGTCACAAGGTATCATACTAAATACAAGTGTTTATTCTATGAAAGAAAGGAATTTCCCAAAATGGCAGCTACACTGACAATGGGAGTAGACAGTAAGTAATAAGTGAATCCAGTTCCATTGATGAGTGTGGTCTGTTACTTAACTTTGATTTCTACATGGAGAAAAATCATACATTAAGGATACCTAGAATCCTGGATGAAAAGGAGTAATATAGAAAACAATGACTGAGAAAAAGTCACCCCAACACAAACTTTTGGGGACCTAGGTGGTACCATGGTACACAGAGTGCTGGATCTGGAGTCGGGAAGACACATCTTCCTGAGTTCAAATCTGGCCTCACACACTTACTAGCTGTGTGACCCTGGGTAAGCCACTTAACCCTGTTCACCTCAGTTTCCTCATCTATAAAATGGACTGGGCAAGGAAATGGCAAACCACAAATCTTTGCCAAGAAAACCCTAAGTAGAATCACAAATAGTCAAACTTGACTGAAAATGACTGAACAACAAAAACACACACCCTTTAAGGTTAGAAATAGTAATCTAGAAAAGTAGAGGAAATTCCCACAGGTCTTTGGGTACTAGTCAGTAAGTGTTATCTACACACACACACACACACACACACACACACACACACACACACACACACACACACACCCTTCAGTAAGATATAAGCTTTCTGAGGGCAGGGACCATTTAAAAAACGTTGGTATCCCCAGAAGCTAGCACAGTGTTTTTACACATAGTAATGTGTAATATGTTATTGTCTTACATACTTAAAGTTTGTTTAATCAGGATTAAAGGCTTCATGGGGGTGGGGCACTTTTAGTGGCCACCAAAGTATTTTCATGGGCAGAGTTAGAAAGGTTTAGACCTTTCTGGACTTAGGGAAAACATCGGACATGTTCAGTCTGGAATCCATTTAGATTGGAGTATAAAGGACAGAGAAGAATCTGCAGCTGGTAGAAACAAGTTTGTTCCAGTCTCCTCTCTCTTTTTCTTTCTCTCCTTTCCAGGATGGAATTGCCCTCCAACTTTGTGATTTCAGACACTTCTCCAGCCTCTAGCCTCCTTATTAGCAAAGTGAGGGGATTGGACCAGATGGTATCTCAGGCAACCTTTCTGACTATAACATTCTAAAATCCTTTCCAGCTCTGACATTCCATGTACTGTGTTCTATATTCTGAGGTCTCTTTCAGTTCTGACGTCTGATTTTATGACATTTTCCTCCTGTGCCTGGATAGAAAACCCCGGATTCAGGGGCTTCTCCTGTCTTCGGACTCCCTAACTCTGCCTCGTGAGAAAGCCATTTTTCCTTATTCACCTCGGGGCTGGGCTCATAGCCCTTTCTTAGAGCCTGAGTGGGTTTGGTTGACATTTGAACTGTCTTCCCAGGAAGGATTAGAAGGGGACCCTTAGGGTTTAGATTTGCTCCACTAGCATCTAAAAGCCTCTCAGCCCCCTAGATATCGAAGTGACAGAGAGAATCATGGAAGACTTGCTCTTTGACCCATTGGACGACAGAAATGGGAGGAAACCACCCCAGGACTGAACAGGGTCAGACAGGGTCTGAAGAGATTAACTAAAGGTCTCACCTTCTTCACCTTACCTCCCTAGCAAAGCTTTACAGCCTAACCGTCCTGGGCCTGAAGACAGAAGCAATTTGTGCTGCCAGCGACCCAGCAACAGGGAAGCCCCTTCAATTTCCCTGGCCACCTTGGTAAGGAGGTAGGGGAGCAACCCAGCCTTGGACCTCCAGCTGCCAACGCTATGCCGGGCCTCCGGGCTTCGTTTTTTCAGATGCACGGGCAGAGACAGAGGCGGCTGGTCAGGCCTAGGTTTCAGAGAAGTGAGTCTGAGATCCTGTTGCAGCCTGTAGAGAACTCCAGATTAGGGGCTGCTGCTCAAAAGGACACAGAAGAGGTGTTTGTGGGGGCAGATCTGGAAGCCACGGAGACCCTAAACGTCGAGTAGATCCAGGTGATGTCCAAGAAGGACCTAAAGGCGGTCTGTAGAGTGCTGGGGCGAGAAGTCCCCAAGTCTACCACAACCAAGGACCTTCGTAGCTTGCTATTGGAGAATTCCGGGGCGTCGAGGCGGACAATCAAGAAGACTCACTCCTCGGTCAAGGTGGCCCAGACCCCTTCAGGAGACTGGGACGACTCGGGGTCTGGCCAGGAGGACTTGGAGGAGAGAGCTCCCTCCCCCACAGAGGCTAGCAGGGACCAAGTGGGGATTGGGGCATTTGCAGCCCGACGGGGTGGTGGCGGAGCCACAGGAGTAAGGGGCAAGGCGCAGGGGAAGATGAGCAAGGCCGAGGCTGAGGCAGAGCCCCTCGACTTTCCCTCCACCTCCTCAGAGCGGCCGGGCAACGGTGGAGGCGATGAGCGCCCGAGCTCGGAGAGACGAGGAATCCTGGGCGGCTCCCGGAAGCTCTTTGGCTGGAGGGGGAGAGGCAAAGCGATTAAGCGGCTGGAGCTCGTCCTGGAGAACCTCGGGGAGAGCAACTCCAAAGACCCACGCTCCGAGGAGGGCAAGCAACCGAGAACCTTCCTAAAAGCTCCCGAGTGTGCTTCTCCGCGGGAGATGTCCGAGGCTACGAACCGGCGTTGCGTGCAGTTGGGCCCGAATGGCGAACACTTAAGGATCTCCCCAGAGGAGGAGGCGCGGGGCGACTCTGGGCGCCCACCAGTGACTTGGACCACTTCGCAGGAGAAGGCGAATCAAAGCTTCACCTACGGGCCCGAGTTATTTTGGCGCCAGCTGCGCCGCCTGCGCCCTCGGCCCCGGGAGCCCTACACGGACTTCGCGGCCCAGGTGACGGGACTGGTCGGCGCTTGGGTAGAGAAGGCCAGGGCTACAACGCGCGAGGAGGTGATAGAGCAGATCCGCCTCGAGCACGTGGTGGACCAGCTCCCAGAGCAGCTCTGCCAGCTGGTGCTGGCCCAGCAGCCCAAGACGGCCATGGAGGCGGCCGCTTTGGCGGACCAGATCTCCTTCCAACGGGGCCGTCAGCCGGGGTTGGGGCCCGGACCTGGGATCTGGCCCTGGTTCTCCCAAGTACAGGCATCCCCCATTGGGAAGGGGCCCAAGAAAAACTCCCAGAAAGCCCACCCTATCGGAAGGGAGGCCAAGACCAAGAAGGAATTCCAGGCATCGGGGGCTGGTTGGGGATGGAAGCCCACGCCGGTCCGCACCTGTCACAAATGTGGAAAAGTTGGGCATACTCGCGCCAACTGCCCCAGCTGGAATTCCACAGATTCCTAATTCAGGGCTAGGCTAAGGGCATTAGGGTGAGAAGGGAAAAGCAGGGAAGGGAATTATGGAGAACCGGGGGGGTGGGGTGGGTGGGTGGGGGGAAGCCCGAGGAGGGAGGGAAGAGACCCCTGTGGCTGGAGTATAGACAACCTTCAATTAAACAAACTTTAAAAAAAATATTTTACTAATGCATTTTTATTTTCAACACACTTATTAAGGGCCAAAAAACAGGCACTATGCTAGGTTCTGGGATTAGAAAAACTGAAGTGGCCCAGCCTCAGGTCTCAAGCATCTTGCATTTCATTGGTAGGAGATAGAAGCGAGACAGGGAGTAGCAAAAAGGAGGTACTGGTAAAGTACTCTAGATGTTTTAAAAGAATAATAGCTAAGGGCTGAGGGATCACTTTCAGTTGGGGCTGGAAGTTTGGGTAAGTAGATAATAAAGGATTTAATTTTGTTTATTTAATTAATTTAATTTTAATTAAGTGGGCTTCCTCTGCTCAGTTTTAAGGGAGGAAGATTCCAAAGGTAGACCTAAGATTTTTCCATTCCAGGTATGGGAATGGTCTATAAGAAGGTCAGGAGTCTAGAAGAATGGTGATTGAGAACAGTTTTCCCCTCCCTGAACATCATTTTTTTTCCCCACCTGCAAAAGGAGGATCTTAAGACTACTCCATTGATCCATCCCAGCAGTGGATTTGGCCTCCAGCCCAGTATCCCTGGAAAAGAGAGTCAGGAACCTCTACATCTGCAGATTCTGGGATCCTCATGGAAGGCAGTGTAGGTGCTTGGGCAGCATGGCCACTGGGAATAGAAGTGAGGAGTAGAAGTGAAAGAGAAATAGACATTGAGCTACTGGCTGAATTTCCTGATTGGGGGGTGCGGGTGGAATTTGATAAGCTGTTTTAAAATTAAGTGACCCCTGGCAAGAATCCAGGGCTCCCTACCTCAAACCCAAAGAGCATTCTTGAGGGATCCTACCAAGGCTCCAATATTCTAGCTTTTCCACTTGCCCCAATCCAGAGCAGCCATGAGCTACTGGGGCTTTGGCTGTCACTAGGCAAGGAAGGGGGGAATACTGAGATGCCCACTTTGTTTCCACATATGCTGGGACCTCAGGAATCTGACAAGGCTTTATCAGAGTGACTGTCTCCAGGACCTTGGTAGGGAGACTTCGGAGGGTGTGGGTACCCTTCCAGAAGACTTTTGATCAGCAGAATTCTGTCTAGCCCTACAGGTTCTTTGCATGTAAAACAAAGACACAAACCTGGTAGTGTTATACAGACCCAGGAAACAAAACTAGCATTCTGGGTTTGGGGGGATAAGATTAATTGAACACTTCAAGTTATTATAAAGTCAATCTGGATGGTATGTTGACCATAAATCGTCTAATGCTTAGGAACCTTATTTGAATGAAGTCTCTACTTGTGATCCAGAATCCCCAGGAGAGGCAAGTTCCTTTTTGGGGGGGGGGAGGGAGGAGGAGGAGGCAGCTTTTATATCATTGATAATAATTATGTGAAAGAATTGCCTCAAATCAGTTTTTGTGAAAAGTAAAAATTCAAGACTGTGTGCATGAGTAACAAAAGAAATACAGAGATCTACTTTGACAAAACAAAGAAGAGTTCCAAGAAAGGCTTGTTGGGAGACCAGAGGAAGCCATTATTTGAGCAAACCCAATTGATAAAGGCTGAAGAATGGAAAAATACATGTCCCTCTAATCCAAAGAGGTTTTTTTTTTTTGATGGTAGTGTTCCAGAAGGTTCCTAGGCCCCAGTTTAGGATAACTTGGATCAGGAGATCTTTGACCATGAAAAGCCCTTCTCTAGATCCCTTTCTGATTTCCCTTATCCCTGTAGCAAAAGTGTTTCTTGCTCCTGATTCAGAGAACAAATGTTTTTTTGAAGCACCTACTCTGTTCCAGACATTGTGCTAACTTCTAGAAATAGGAACAGTTCTTTTCTTTCAGGAATATACATTGTTTTAGAGAAGGGGTTCTTGAACTGGGGTCCATGAACTCAGATAAGAGAAAAATTAATCTTTTAATATAATTGGTTTTCTTTGTATTTTATTTTATCATTTAGCATGATTCTGAGGTTCTGAGAACACCAGACTAACTACCAAAAGAGGTGCAGAACACACATTAAAAGGTTAAGTATTCCGTACCTAGGGGGAAAATCATACGTATGCAGATGAAGTAAACATAACATTTACATGGTGCTTATATGTGCCAGGCACTGTGCTAAGCACTTTAAAATCCTAAGTACAAAATAATTTCAGGAGCAGAATAAACCATAACAACAGAGGGAGTGTAGCACAGGTGGTACCTGAATTTAGTCTTGAGGGAAGCTAGGGATCCCAAGAGAGAAAGGTAGGAAGAGAGAGTAGTCCAGGCTCATGGGATAGCCTGAACAAATGGAAGAGAACATCAAGGGGGCCTAAAATGCCCCGGGGATGGGAAGATGATGTTGAGTCATCTTGGAAATAGATGCTGAAGCCAAAAGCATTTTAAATGTTCCACAGAGAGCCTGCAATTTATCCTAGAGGCAACAGGGAGTCACCGAAATTCTTTCATTTAAAAAAACAAAACAAAATATTTTTTTATTATAAATTTGATAATAAAAAAAATGGAAATTGTCTCATACCAAAAAAAAAGCTAGAAAAAGGATTGTGAAATTATGACCTTCTGTTACATTCAGTTTGTTTGAAAAGTATATATTAGATGTATCAAGATAGTAATAAAATTGGCCAGTTTGTTTTAGTGTTCCATTGTGAATCTCCCTTATTCTCTTGTACATTTTTGCATTCTATTGATGGTCTTTTTATCCTTTTGTATCTAGAACTTCCCATTAATTATTGCTTTCCCTCTCCTCATCCCTCCAACCACAGAGTTTCGCTTTGTAATAGGTTTAGTCAAATAAAAGAAACCAGTGTATTGATCATATGGGAAAACATGGCTCATTTCAGTCCTCTGTCTCATCTTTTCTTTTTTGGGAGGTGAGAAGTCAATTTCATCATCAGTCCTCTAGAGTCATATTTGGTCATTGAATGGATCAAAGAATATTGAAATTTTCTTTTTTAAAAAAAAATAATTTTGAGGTGGCTGGGTGGCGCAATGAATAGAGCACTGGCCCTGGAGTCAGGAGGACTTGAGTTCAAATCCAGCCCCAGACACTTAACACAAAAAAACTAGCCATGTGACCTTGGGCAAGTCACTTCAACCCAACTGCCCCCTCCAAAAAGCAAAAAACAAAAAAATTAATTTTTAGTTTTCAACATTTACTCCCACAAGCTTTTGAGTTTTAAATTTTCTCCACCTCCCTTCCCCCCCTCCTTCCCAAGATGGAAAGCAATCTGATATAGGTTCTACATACACATTCACATTAAGCATATTTTCACATTAGTCATGTTGTAAAGAATTAGAGCCAATGGGATGAACCATGAGAAAGAAGAAATAAAACAAAAGAGAGAAAGCAAATAGTCTGCTTCAATCTGCATTCAGACTCTAATTCTTTCTCTGGGTGTGGATAGCATTTTCCATCATGAGCCTTTTGGAGTTGTTTTAGAACCCTGCATTGCTGAGAAGAGTTGAGTCTATCAAAGTTAGTCATTGCATAATGTGGCTGTACCTATGTATAATGTTTTTCTGAAATTTTCTAAGCAAGAGAAGGACCTGGAGAGTTGAGAATCTTCACTGGTTCTGGTACCTTAGGCAGCCTTAGATCTCAAAGCCCTTTGGACCTCAGGTCTGAGCTGTGTTCAGGATCAGATCTGGTCAAGCAGAGCAAACAGTCCTCCCAGATGGGGCTTGGTGCTGAACCTTTGCCATAGAGTGGAGGAGTAGAGCTGGAGAGCTGCCCAGAGGTTATCTCCCATAATACCTATCCCTTTGGGAGACAAGTAAACTGAGGCCTAGAGAGGTCTGGGTAGGAGTTCATTAGGACAGACCATTGATGGAGATGGAGGAGTCTAGGAAGCTGAGTCAAATTGTTCTTATGCTTCCAGACTACTACAGGAACTAGCAGTCAAGGTCACTAAGAGAAAGCTCATCATAATTCCAGCCAGAATCTAAAGCCAGGAGTAGACATAAGATTACTCAAAGTGAATCCATCAAATCTGGTGATGAAGGAGAAGTTTCTGAAACACTCCTGCTCCTTGATTCTTTCTGCCATTTTGGCATTTCCTGTGAGAACCAGAAAGGCCAAATGGAGAGAGTCTAAATTCAAATTGGATTTAGATTTTGCTTTACTGACTGAAGAAACTTCTGATGCTGAGTCATGGTGCTCAGGTGTTTCATCCATCAGAAGCCATAGAACAGCAAGGAACAAACAGGAAATTAAAGAAAGAAGCTGGTTCGAAAGCTGAAGTGGAAGATAATAAGGAGAAGCCAGAAAATGTAAAGAGAATGAACTTGTAGCTCCTTCCCAACCAGGGAGCATCTCTGAATTCCCATGGGTGAATGCTTAGGGTTCAGATACTGAACAGACTGCACCTTCTCCAGAAAATAGGCCCAGTCAATGTAAAGATGAGATTAAGGTATTTGACGATACCTCCTTGGTGAAAAGTTCAGAAGAAAAACCACAAGAACAGAGAAGAAGCAAGAAAAGAACCATTGTCAGAGTCTTCAGAAGGAAAGAATTTTAGAAAGGAGCCATATATGGTGGAGGAGGGGATGAAACAAGTTGTGAAGTAACAGCAAAGTAACTTTGAAAAACAATTTACATCTCAAACTCAGTCAACACCAGAGCACAAAAACAGGTACTGACAAGGGAAGAAAACTTTTGTTCTTTCAGGGGAGCAAATAGAATGAAAAGGTAGAGGAAATCAGGGAGTTACAGAAATTACTGTAATGAGAACAGTGACGGCAAAGTCAGCATCATTGAAGATGACTAATGATGAAAAAGAACATTTAAAAAAGCAATAATGTTATCATCCCCCCCCCATTTCCAAAATGCCCCTAGTAATTCTGTCGTATTAGCTCTCAGCAATGATAAGCACCAGGTATCTGAAGATAGTGAGAGTGAAGAAGATACACTGTGTTTTATCGAGAGTAGTGAGCAAAAGTTTCCATCGGAAAAAAATTCAGAAGATAATACATCAAGTGATATATTCTTCATCCTTGATAAAACCCCTGGATTGAGTTCTGATAAGAATTATTACACAGAGGAAGAAAAAACAAGTGAAGTAGCCAGTGAGCAGGAAAATGATGAACAAGAAAATAAAGAGAAGGAACTTATAGACCAGGAAGAAAATAAAGTTGAGTTCATAGATGAAGATGACTTATTAAGTAACTCCAAGTCTAACCTCTTAAAGTTGTCAAGTAGCAGCATAAGTCCTGGTCTGAGTATTAAGCAGCTTGGAAGCTTGTATCCATAATGCAGAAGAAAATGAACTTTAAGCAAAATGCCCTTACTCAAATAAAGGAGAAAAAGAAAAAAGAGCTCTTGCAGAAATCTGTGATTACTCCTGATTTTGAAAAGAAGGAATGCATCCTACCATCCAAGGAATCACAATTTCAACTTAAAAAAAAAAAACACAGAAGAGGAATGGGAAAAAACCCAGCAGGAGATGGCTGGTTTGGTATGAAAGCCCCAGAATTGACAACTGAACTGAAAAATTATCTCAAAGCACTACAGATGAGAGTGAGTATGGACCCCAAAAGGTTTTACAAGAAAAATGATAGAGATGGTTGCCCCAAATATTTCCAGGTTGGAAAGATTGCCAACGATCTGGCTGATTTCTATCATTCACGAATTCCTAAGAAGCAAAGTAAAAGAACCATGGTGGAAGAATTGCTGGCTGATTCTAAATTGAGAAGGTACAATAAAAGGAAGTATACAGAGACCGTGATGGAAAAAGGCACTATGCAGCTGGAAAGAAGTTTCAGAAAAAGAAGAAATTTCAAAACTAAGATTTAGTTATCTAAATATAACCTCAAGATTTTTATTTTTATCTTCATTTTTCCTTTATTCACTAAATATGTGTTAAAGTAAAGAGAGAGACAGAGAGAGAGACAGAGGGAGAGAAAGACACACACACACAGAGACAGAGAGAGAGAGACAGAGGGAGGGAAAGAGAGAGAGAGAGAGAGAGAGCTGTATCTGGCTATGCTGAAGGCAGGCCAATACAGCACATACTGTATTCTGTATCACCTAGCAAGGCTTCAATACTTGTTAAATTAAACAAAATTATTTAGCAACTGCTATGAGGGGAGAAAAAAGTGTTTCCAGATAAGAGTCTCTGTGCTGGAAAGATTGAAACCCCACTTCCAGAATTTCTTGGTCAATTTTCCTGGAACCCAGAAGTGTCTGGCAGACTATATACTTGAGGATGCAAAGGGAAAAAGGAAAGGAAATAAGCATTTATTAAGCACCCTTTATATGCCAGGCACTGTGTTAAATGATTTATATTAAATGCTTATAAATATTACCTCATTTGATCCTCTAAACCCCCTGGGAGATATTTGTGACTTTGGAGAGGGTAGTTTTAATTGAATGATGAAGTCAAAAGCCAAACTACAGTAATTGAGAGGAAAGGAAGTGTATAACATTTACAAAGTTCCAGAGACATAATTTCTGGATAATTAATCATTTTATTAATAATGCTAGCAAATTACTAATAAAATGGGTCAGTGACACTCTCAAATGCCAAAGACCAGTCATGGCAGTGGGCTCACAGTTTATATGCCCCTGGAAGAGTGGATGTTCCTGAGGGTGGTAATCAGTTTTGGTTGGTTAACAAATAATGAGAAGAATGAATATTACAATGAGATATGGACCTATCCTCATAAGGGACTGGGGGATGTGATTTTGATGATATCATTTATTTCTAAATCACCCATCCTTGGGCAATCTGATCAAAGAATTTATCCCCACCCAAACCTTTGTAGAGCACAATGGGCTTCCCCACCTGTGTGGGGTCTTTTGTGTAAGGGCATTTTTGTTAAAGTCCATATTTTTCTGCATTATCGATACAAGCTTCCAATCTTAGAAACACGATTGAAGAGAAAGTTAATTCAATCTCATTTTCAGCAATGTCCTCTAGAAATTGAACAACCTACAGACTGATGAAAAAAAATCCTGGTCCTAATCTGATAACTGATTATTAATATGAGAGAATACTATGTAGCTGGCCTTCTCAAAGAGTTTAGCTGCAAAACAGAGGAGAAATATAGTATCTAGTGAAAATGGATGGAACAAGTAGGGAAGAGAACAGGTTTGGAGACTATCTCACAATTGCCCCTTTCCTGGCCAATGAATCAATGCATTTTGTGAGACTATATTATAGACGGGGGGAGTATGAAAAAGGGGATAGAGGAGGTAGAATATAAAAGGCAATGTGTGGTGTACACTGTTCAAGTCCATGGCAAATGAAAGGGCAATAATTCCTGTGGTTAGACAGTGACTATCAGAAAATGGATGAGGTGACTGCAATTAGATGAGGGATTGAAGCAAGGGGAAAAAAAATGAGGAAGGTCTTGATTGAATGATGGGAAATAGCCGTGTTGAAGGGGAAGAGTTATATTTCTGGATAGAGAACTTAAAGTGGTCTAATCTGTAGGGATTTGGTGCATCGGGAGACTACTTGCCACGAGAGTATTGTGTCTCCCAGGATATCTTGACTCAAGAGAAGGGAAATCAAAGTTTTGGGGTTTTTTTGGGGGGGGGGGAGGGGAGATCAGTATCTAGAAGGGTGGAAAGACATGAACCAAGATAGGAGATTGTTTGGGGTTTTTTTTGCTTTTTGGAGGGGGAAAGGCAGGGCAATTGGGGTTAAGTGGCTTTCCCAAGGTCTGAGGCTGGATTTGAACGCAGGTCCTCCTGACTCCAAGGCTGGTGCTCTATTCACTGCACCACCTAGCCACCCTGATAGGAGATTGTATAGCAAATTGTAAATAAAATTACCTTAGGAAAGAAGAGTGTAGAGTTGGACTGAACAATTTAGGACACAAGGAAATTTCTACCTTGGGGATCTCATTATCTTCCTCAGAAACTGCTGCTTCTAAGATTGGGACACAACAAGGACAGGAAGAGATGAGGCAGCGAGATCTAAAGAGCAATAACAGAAACTGTTCAGAACAGAGCACACAGACTTGGTGTTTTAGAAGCCTTAATTCCATGAGGGACACAGAGACTTAAGAAAGAATAAATAAGTATGAAGTCCATGAATCAAAGAATGAAATTTCAGGAGAGACAGAAAAGTAATGAAGACAACAAGGCGAAGATCCTTTTAAAAAAAGATACAGACAAAAAGCCTTAACAAATAAGAAGTTGGAGAAGAAGAGGGGGAGATTTTGGAGAAGGGAAGAAAGAAAAAGAAAAGAGGAGTTTGATAGCTTTTTTAAAAAAATAAGAAAAGGGAATCACTAGGATAAGTTAAATGAGAAAGAGGGTTGACAAACAAGAGGAGGGGACTGAGGGTAAGGGGAAGTGTGCATATGGTAGTAGGGTTGCCTTAAAGTAAGATAAGCAAAAATAACTGCACAAAGTGCTGTCTTTAAAAAGGAAGAACAAAAAACTCAATTTAGAAAACACTAGAGACATAAATTGAGGAAAATATAAACCTAACTAATAATTTTAAATGTGAATGGATTGAATAACCAAATAAAATGAGAGTGACAATGGATAAGAAAACAAAACCCCACAATTTTTTTGCTTTTCAAGAAACAGAACTAAAAAGCAAAAACACACACAGAACAAAAATGAAGGGCAGGAGCAACATTGACTGTTCATCATGTGATTCCCCAAACTAGGAGTTGTAATCATGCTATCAGACAAAGCAAAAACAAAAACTGACTACATGAAAAGATAGATGTATATTCGTGGGAGAGCAAGCACTACCATGATGGAAATAAACATTTTATTGTAAATCTTTTTATCTTTTTACTATACTATTTCATTAAATACTTTTGAGAGAGAGAGACAGAGAGACAGAGAGAGAGAGAGAG